>WEKY01028454.1:227986-270402 GCA_013390045.1 Picathartes gymnocephalus | reverse complement strand
TTTCTGACTATTGATATATATATATATATATATATATATATATATAGTGTTCAGTGAAGTTGTTTGTGTTCAGCTGTTTGCATCTTTTCTTAGTCCTGGAGAATTCTCATATCTTCTTCAACTTTTTATGCTAGGTTGTTTTTCTTTTTTGTTTTGACTATTAAAAATACTTTTGATACTGCTATCATAGCAATGGATGTAATATGGCAATCTATAAAATCATAAATTGTTGTGCCAAAGTAGCACAAACTGTCAGACCTGGGAACAGGTCTGACAAAAACAGAGGGGTGGGTGTAGCCATAAGTAGAGAGCTGCCTGGGATTCATCATCTTCAACAATTCAAATCATTATTCCTCACTGTGGATAATCAAGGGGGGGTGGGAATTAAGTATGCAGTTTTATTTAACAGAAATATTTTGAAGATGTATGGAATTCTTTGTGAATAATTCATGTTCTTTAAGATCAGAAGCACTGAAACCAAAAAAAGAAAAAAAGGTGGGCAATTCTGCTGGGATGTGCCAGTTTAGAAACAAAGCAGCACTCTTGCCACATGTAAATGCAGCTGAAACAGGATGATTGTAGCATCAGGGAAAAAGTTCTTTTCTAAAAAGTCTGTAGCAATATAGATGATCTCTTCTTCAGAAAGTAAATTATTCATTTTGTCCTTGATCAATTGCAGTTAACATGTATTTGTGGCTCACAACTCTTTCTCCATAACATAAAAGTGGCTCACAGGGGAAAAGAGAAGTCATGCTTGGGGAAAAGAGCATCAAGAAAACCCTGCTACAATGAAGCCTTCTCCATCATATGCCCCTACCAGGCATCTGTGATTAATCAACCCTTTCAATGACTTTGGCACTAACAAGTTATTTAAATTTTCCTTGCCTCTCCCAGTACATTGCTCTACCTATTTTTCTACAAGATTAGATACAGAATGGAGATCAAAAAGGGAAAGAAATACTGGAATGTGCTTTTGATTTGGGACAGCTGGAGAGCAGCAGGTGCAGTGTGGGTTGTTAGGGTGAAGCCTGTGAGGGACAGGTGACAGGTCTGCCAGCTTCATGTGAACTTTCATATGCTCCCTTCTGCGAGCCTGCACCAGCAGAGTAATGTAGGTATTAATTTTTTGGTTTTGTTGTTTTTGTTTTTTTTTTAATATCTCCACATCTAGTCAATGGGTATTTGCTGGTGCCTAAAAGTCATTGCTTCTTGTTCAAAGGACTGTGACTTTGTGGCACAGGCACATTATGCCCCGGTTGGTCACTGCAGGGTCTGCTGGGCAGCTGGGCACTGCTGGGGAGCCCCTGTCAGAGGACAGCCTTGGAGCTGTCTTCCATTTGGAACATTCCAGCAACAGGTCTGTCCTTCCCATTGCAGGGAATGCGTGAAACAGTGTTCTCCAGGAGTGATATTTCTGCCTGGTTTCCCCAGTACTTTGAGGACTTCTGTAGATCCGTTTTATACAACATTTTAAACCTCTTGGGAAACTGGATGCAAACTGTTTGTGTTCAGCACTGAAAAGCTGAAATACTTCTGTAAGTGTTCCTATATACAAGCAGAACCCTTCTTTCCACGTGTATCCTGGCTATTAACACATATCCTCTTCTTCTCAGGGATGAAAACCTTTGGACACTCAGGAGAAGGCACCTTTGGCTATATGGACATGGGTTAGGTGGAAGCACAATGTGTCCAGTTACACCCTAATGTCAGGACATTTTCACTGCCTAAGTTACAAAATTATATTTGTCTGGAGAAGCCAGACAGAACAGAATGCACCAGTCTTTTAAAACACTCCTTTTCCACCTCTTTGCTGCTTTTTCCAAGCACAGACAAGTAAAACTGTAGTTTGGTGGTAAGGTTCATCCAAATCAAACTGCCTGAACTCCGAGCCATTTATGGAACTGCCGCAATGTGCCCTGCACCACTTCTTTTCCATTTTACATGCATGCAGAGAAGGTCAGGCAGTGAATTAGCAGACACCTTTGATGGTGCCAAAGACAACAACCTGCTTCAATACATTATCAAATAATAGACTATAAATTATGTAAGCACTGAAATGCCAAGCAGCAAACAGCATTTTCAGCGCTAAATAGAATCACCAAATTCGCTAGAAACTGCTAACCCCGAAGATGCAATTTTTTTGAGGAGTCTAAACATTAACTCCTTGTCACCATCCTTCCTTTTCTTTCTGCCTCTCTGTCAAATGTCATCTTATTTTGATCACATTCCCTTATTATGTGATTCTGTGACAATGTGTTCCAATTCATGTTCAGACCAACTGCATAAGCTGACAGAATTCTACGGCAGCTCAGGAGGGGCACCGCATAGGGATAAAATGTCGAGTATGCAAAGACAGGGAGCAAAATGCCTGAAAATGGAGCTGACAACATGGAGCTCTGGTCCTTTGTGTGCTGCGCAGCTCCACACTTTCCTTAAGCAGATGATGGAGCGGTGAAAAATCCAGAGGCTGTACATGCATCAGTGTGGTACCTCCTGAGATAAACCCTGCAGCCTCTGGGAGATGGGAACTGCAGCTGGCCAGGGCTTTCAGCAGCCATGGTAGTGAGAAATCAGAAAAAAAATTGTAAATGTAAAAGACAGATTTTATTAAAAATTCAGTTACAGTTCAGAATTTGATAGGTTTTTGGTGTTTGGTTTGGTTTCTTGGTTTTTGGGTTTTTTGGTTTTGGTTTGTTTTTTTTTTTAATAGAGAAACATCAAAATAAATAGGATAGACAGAAGAGTATTGAGCACCTTGGTTTCAGGGAGCACAACAACCTTGTTAATAAGAGTTCGATGTATCCAAGTCAAGGGAGTCTTCTAGAAGTTGAGGCATCCTTGGTGTTGGGGGTTGGGTTGTCTTTCCTTTTGTTTCCTTTTAACAGTGTAGAATTTTTTTCCATTCAGTTGCTAAATAGCCTTAATTACTGAGTACTTAAGAAAAACAAAGGCTATACCTAGGCCTAAAGAAAAGGCCCATCTATGTTTACTGTTCTGTCGGGGAGTTTTTCTCTCGAAGGGGGTGGGGGGTGGAGGAATATCTCGAGAATTGGGGACTGGTAAAAGGAGAGGGCAGGGGCGGAGCGGGACTGGCTTTCGGAGGAGGACACGGGAAGAGACAGCTCTGCGAGAGAGAAGTTTTTTTTTCGCTGCTGCTGCTGGAGCCCTGGCTTGGAGCTGTTTTCTTCTGCCTCTTGGGGTGAGCCTCTGCTTGTGAGAGCAGCCGCTGAGCCTGTTGTCATCTGCTCGGGTGCCCGGAATCCCTGAGCTCGCCTCTCCTCGCTGGGCTAGGAGCCGGGCGGCTGCTGCCCCCCGCCCCCACCGCTCCTTCGGCACTGCTCTGGGTTTCACTGCGCTGCAGCCCCGCTCCCCCGCCTGCCGAGACGTCCTGCCCTCCCAGTTTGCTGCTTTCCAAGAATCCTGCTGGGGCACTGGAATCGACTGCTCCAAGGAGGTTTGTGAAGCAAAACCTCTCTTCCGTTTTGTTTTCCCCTGCTGACTGAACCACCATAGCACGTGCTCCCTGCCGGCTGTGACCATCACTGCACTGAGGGGGGTGGAAGTGCCTTCAGGCCAGGAGGTCGGGACCGGGTTCTTGGTTCTGTTTTGTTGTTAGTGCCATAAAAGTTGTTGTTTGTTTGCTCTGTTATAAATCCTAGTAAAGAACTGTTATTCCTACTCCCATATCTTTGCCTGAGACCCCCTTAATTTCAAAATTACAATAATTCGGAGGGGAGGGGTTCACATTCTTCATTCCGAGGGAGGCTCCTGCCTTCCCTAGCAGAGACCTGTCCTTCAAACCAGGACACTTGGGAATGGAAATATTTTATCTACAAACTTGTTTTTACAGAGTTTCCCAGAGGCTGTGGACAGATAGTGCAGTTTGTTAGACACAAAAGGGCAAGGAGTGCCACATGTGCAAAATACCACCATCATTTGTTGACAAAATGTCTCATAGATTCAAAGGACTAAGTAAAAATTAGGTTAAAGCAAACCAAATCCAAAACCTAAGGTGAATATTAATGAACAAAAGGTCCATAGTCTGGCATGGTGCTTGGTCCCTATTTAAGGACAGCAAATGTCATGATCATTGGGCACATAGCAGGACTCAGGCAAGTGCTGAGGCCTGTAGGGAAATGTAGCAGTTCAAAACTCTGTCTATACAGGTTGCTAGCAATGCATTATTTTGGAAATCCTAAAATTCATGAAATCATTATCAAATATAAAAAAATTAAGTTAAAATATATCAGAAGTACCAAATCAAGGCATTTGCCTCTGGACATTTCACTGGCTAAGGCTTCTTCTTTCAGAGAACTCTGAAATTCCTAAAAGCAACTCTTTCTTTTTCATTATCACATATAGCTTTTAGGAATGAAAAAAAGAAAAAGCATCTTTCTTTGTATTTTATCTCGATATTTTACTGAACAGTGAAATTTTTTTTAAGGCCTCCGAAGCAAAGAAAATTTTCAAAATAATGTCTCTATCACTTTGAAAAAAGAAACCATCAAAAGATCATGCCGTGTCCTGTGTTTCTGTGAGAGAATCTAGGGTAGGGAACACACATAATTAGGTGTTTCACAGCTGATTTTCCTCTGATGATTTCTATACTTGTGATAATTTGCTAGTAATGCTGCTTAAGGCAGGGCTGCAGTTGTTCTGCTTTGTAGTTCAGGTGGTCTTGCTTCTTTCTTCAGCAAACAAACTTGAAGCAAATGATCAGAGAAACATCTTTGTCCCTTTGTTTACTCCATGCACCGAAAGACCAGAGGTCTGTTGGCTATAGGTGCTCAGGATTAGATGGGTTTAACAGAGAAGCAAAAAAGGAATACTCTGCTGCATCTCTTCAGAACAGGACAAGATGTCCCTTGCCAGTGGGAGTTCCTAACCCAGGAATATTCTCCGAGTTTAAGCATGAGTTGTGATTTTGGTATGTATAAAACCATTCAAATTCATAAAATTAGACATCCACTTGTCAAGCAATAACTTCAACTCTTAGTAAAGTACTGCTGTCCTTACAGGAATTTGGAGGCAGTAGGGATATATGACTCAAGAGCTCACTGCTAGAAAGTGTCTTCCATTTCTAGAATTCTCACTACCAGTAAATTTCACTGTTATAACTTCTATACAAAACAGTGAGAATGTTGAAGAGAAAACTTTGGAGATTAGCATAAATGCAATATTTTTATTATCATAGTAGAAGGCCTTCAACTACTTCAGCTACTGTAGAAAGCTATTTCTCTTTAGCCAGGATTGGCTATTGTGGAGTCTTAAAACTGGTGCCAACATTCACACCAAGGATGTGTTGTTATGCTGTCTCCAGAAGTGCTCATAAATGGACACCTAAAGCAGGCAAACTTATGTAATACCCTCGCCTAATATTCTCTCAGCCTCCAACTTCATACCTCTCTGGTGATTTCCTAAGTCTCTCATGGCTTGTTCATTTAGAACCCTCAATCATCTCTTTTTTAAGTAATCATACAATTTTTCTTTGAATCAGTGTCCACACTTTCCTTGGATCTTGCACTCACAATAACTAGGAATTACACAGCTCTGTGATCTGTTGTGTTAAAAACCAGCTCTCCTGGCTTCATTTGATAACCCATAGCTCTTGGAATGAACGAGATCGTAAAAAAGGTGATTCAATCCTTTACTTCCACACCAACCCTTATTTTGCAGAAATGTACCAAATCCTTTCAGATCAGCTCTTTTTTTCAGCCTCTTCATGTTGACCCTAGCTAATTTTTTCTTTTTTTTTTTTTTTTTTAACCAGGTCAGAACCCTTCCTTTTCTCCTTTAGCTGTTTGACTTTGGTAAAGAATTTTGTCGAAAACCTTTTGGAAATACAAATAGATCTCCTTTTTCTGCAAGGATCTGCAAGGCAGGATTTCCCTTAGCAGTTTCTCACAGCTCTGGCAGTTTTCCACGCTCTGTAGATGCATCCTTTATTACAGTTTCTGCTAATTGGCTCAGCGTTGTCATGATTACAGGTCTGTGATTCCTCAGATCTCCCTGGAACCTTATTTTAAGGACTGACATTGCACCCATTCGTTAGATTGGAGGATATTTTAAGTGGTTGGTCTGCTTGCAAATTGCCGTTGGTAACTCAACTACTTCATCTGAGTTCTCTTCCACCCCCTGGGTGATTGCCATTGGTTTTTGCAAAGGTTACTGGTAATGTGCAGCTGAAGTTAACCAGTGTAATTGTATTATCTGCCCTCACTGGCTCTCTGATTCCTCTCAGCACAGAGCAGTCACTGTCACCAGCTTCCTAAGGGCCATCCTTACCACTGCCTGGATTTGGTTCAGTGTGGTCATGTGCCCCTCTTCCAGTTCTAGTGATGTTTCTGGAGCTAATCCTCCTCTACAATCCTCTCCCTGTCCTCTTCCTGGGAAGATGCACTTAAAAATAAATGGAAGAAAATTTGGGTACTGGACCTTTCTCTGCATCCAGCCTGCTCCTGCCCCATGCTGTGCCATAGTCAGTTCCCTTTGTAGGTGCTTCAGCATTAGGTTGAGGTGAGAAATCAAGTACAGTTGGGACTGTGGGATCTAATGTTTCAAGCTTTTTGCAGAACAGGGTGGATTCAGAGTTTTGCATCTGAGAAATATTTGATTTTTCTTTAATGAGTCTGGAGCTCTAATCTCACCACAGGATCTGAAGGCTAAGTAGGATCAAATAGTACTTACTTTTCTGCCTTGGCCTGCTGTCAGAAATGTGCCACATGACACTCTGACAAATCAGTTGAAGGCAAAGAAGAAAAGAGATGAAATAGGAGCTATTTACAGATGCTTAACTTTGGTGCTGTCACCTTCATATATGGCAGAAATGTCACCTTCTCCTACACACACGGAGAATGCTCCCTACAACAGCTGTGGTCTGACGAAAGCCAGAGTTTGTGGTAGGATGTGAAAGTGTGAATATTGGCCATGATCAGCCTTGGGAGCTTTTTCCTGCTGCTGGCAAGCTTTCTGCCCAGAAGCTGGATGACTCTCTGGTGTTCTCTCACCGATGTAGCTTTAGATTTGGACAAACATCCCATCTGAAGGGCATATTGTTCTGCGTTTCTGTTTCCCCAAAAGCTTTATAGACCTGTATAGTGGCTTGACTTGTGTACCTCGACTGTTACTCATTCCGTTTTTCTTTATGCATATGTGCATGCTGTTAATAGCAAGGTTGCATAACAACCTGAAGAGGCTAAATATTTTAATTTCTTAAATTTTTTCTTCTCCAAAGAGGGTCTTTGTAAGTCATTTTACTCCTCATTCAAAATTCAATCCTCTTCCCACAGTTCAGTGTCACTGCTAGCATTTGGTAAAATCACTCCTATAATGAATTTGAATTGAGATGTATGAGGGTGACCAGTGGCTTAATGGCACAACTGTAACTACTCCTTGAATCAGCTCCTGGGTAATAAGCAAGGTAAGAATAGCTCCTCATCTTGTGTGCTGCACTACCTGAGGTTCCTGCAGGCAATCATTATTACCTGCTACTTCATACTCTGTTTGGCCAGATAATGTCTTGCAATTAGGCCTTAAGAGCAAGCGATGGAAAGCTCTCCATAAAAGCTGATTATATTTGGGCCCAGCAGCACATCCCTACCACCATTCCCTGAGATTTATGACGCTTTTGATGTCTCTCTGCTGCTGCTCTGGTACAGAGGCAAGCTGTTTATCCAGGCTGCTGCAGTCCAAACCTTCTGCAGTGGTGCTCTGGCATAGTTGTGCTGAAGTCAAGGACAGTATGGCCTGGCTCCTTCTCACTTACATCCCTTCAGAGTCTGTAATGTGAGCTGTATCCTGTTGGCACTTCTCCATTTCTTTTATTGTCACACTCTTTTTCAGCAGGTATAAAAACCATGTCGACGTTTACTCGAAGGATCCACCATCAGAATCAGGCTTGCTTCATGGTTTTTGCATGATGATGCTGAAATGTTTTGGGGGGCTCTGGGAGATAACACAAACATAGAAAACCTTGAAAGTTTGGTGAATGTCAGTAAAGTGTGGAAATGAATCTACCCTGACACTTATGTTTACACTGCCATGCATGGGAGGGAGGGACAGCTTGAACTGGTCCCAGCAGTAGCCGCACATCCCGAGGGGATACAGACTCCTTTGCTCCTGCAGAGCAGCAAGCAAACACAACCGGCAGCACTGCAAGCCCAGGCTTAACAGATATCTGTAAGGAAATGTTCAGCCTTCCTGCAGCTCAAAGAGGGCATGTGTATGTGGCCAAGGGGCCTTCTTTCTCCTTCCCAGTGCTGCTGGGCTTTGGGAGGCTGCACAACGACGCTCTCCTGCCTTGTGTTTGGACAAGAGGTGGTGATGTCCCTGAGGCTGACAGTGCAGCCTCCAAGGGCACAGCACATGGGAGTCTGCAAGCAGAGGCCACATCACTCTACCCACAGGCCAGGCCAGTCAGGAGTTCTGCCAGGAGAAGCACTGGTTAGCACTGAGCATGGGCTAAAGAGCCCTGAGATTTCTGTTCAGCTTGGAGCACATGCAGAATAGGCTTGTAAAATATAATCATATCACTTTCTAAGAAACAGTACAAAAACCTCACCTGAGAGCTTTTGGGTCTCCAAGCACTTTGAACTTCATCTGGGCAAGCAAAAATTAGTCAAGGTCTGGTCTTCATTACTTCATTTGGTAGTGTTTAACAGACTGTGTTTCAGCTTTGTGTTCCATCTTAAAAACAGCAAAGGAAGGTGGCCATGAAAGGTAAAACGGTCTTGGAGTTTGGGTTTGGGTTGTTATGCCTAAACTGTGGTCAGCTTAGTCCCAAAGGTACTTGTTTTTTTCATCTCAGGCAAATGTAATACAACAGGATGTGTCATTTGTTGATAAATTATATCATGCGAAGCCACATCATGTGAGTGAAAAGATAAGAAAAATTGTAGTAGAAATGAGAAAAAAGAAATGAGAGGTAAGGAATGTTGAGGTAAGAAAAGTGAAATATTTGGTGTAGTATGACTTTTCTTTCTGCTTTTAGCTTACAGCATTCAACAGATTTAAATGTCTTTTCAACATCGAAAACTTTTCTTCTCTAACCCACCAGTGAACCATATCCCAGCACTGTCACAAGGGTGGTAGCAGCCACAGGAGCCCTTCTGAGTGAAAGACATGCAATCTGTCAGGGTGGGCAGGCTAACACCAATCTGTTAGCACTTGCTTTTCCTACACAGGTCAGAGTCTTCTGGAGCACTGGCCAGGTTTCAATTTGGGTAGCTGTGCATCTGTTAGGACTTCAACTGTGGCTCGTAAAGTTTGTTTGAATCCCTTGAAGAGCAAGTAAACCCTACGGAAATGTCAGGTGGGATGGGGTTTCAGGGACAAGGGAAATTTGAGATCTTGGCTGGGATGTGAGGAGGAGCCACAGCGCATCTCTGTCCTTCCCCAGCTTTCCATGGTGGATGTCAGTGAAGCCCTGCAGGCAGCAGGGATGCTTCTGCATTGCCAGGTCACAGCTGGATGTGCAGAGAAGCACGGTGCAGATGCCAAAAGTGGCTGCAGGTGATCCAGGGGGAGGAGGTCAGAAGTCCTGTGTGTGTGTTTGCAGGGCAGGGCCCCGGACACACCTCCGTGGGGTTACACTTGTTGTGCACAAATCTGCACCTCTCTGGGGTCTCTGGCTGCTCCCCAGGGGATCTACCCACCACCAGGCAGGAGGTGTGCCCTTAGTTTCCCTGACATCATCTGTAAAATGATGCTGGAGGTCTTCCTGTGCTGCAGAAGTGGGGACAAAAAAGGGCGCTAGAGCTGCGGGGCGCTTTGATAGCGTGCTGATGGGGTCTACAAAGCACCTCAGAGAGATGGACAAGCTTCTTTCTCATCAGCTGCAGAATCTCATTGGCCTACCTGCCATTCCATTCTGTGCCTTAAGAGCTATGTCAGGACCTTATTCTTCTCCTCTTGCAGAGAGCTGTGCCTGACCTGCTCCCTCTGCACTGAGAGCAATTGCAGGCAGAGCAGGAATGGGAGGCTCCTCTTTGTCACCTTCCATGCAATAACCTGCTTCCTGACAGAAAAAGTGTCAAAGGGCAACTATTCCAAGGATTAATATATCACTGAACAGTCTTACAGCACTAATTTGAGCTTTCTGAAGCAACCTGGAGCTGTTCTTGTTCATTTTTTCCAGGGCTACAGCTGCATAAAGACTTAGACATGCCCAGCTTTCCTTTCAATGCTCATTTGCTTGCTTTTAAGTGCATGTGTCATTTTTCATTATTTTATATGCTGAGGGGCAGATCCTGAATTTTTTTAGCCATGTTTGGCAGAAGTTTGTTCCATAAATAATCCTATTAACTCCAGTGGATCTTTTTGTGGAAAACAGTACGGTTCAGCAGCAGCTGAGGAGTCCCAGCAGGAAGCTCAGGGAAGAGTGGAGGAGTAAAACGGCTGCCAGAAATCAGAACAATATTTAGGTTTTAATGCCGTTCCACATCAGCCACTGAATGAAGTAAAATAATTTTTTTTTTTATTTTACTGTAAAAACACCAGCAAAAGTAGGAAAAACCTTGGGTGACCTTCAAGGATGCTTTAAAACAAATGTGCAATATTCATTCTCCCTGTATAATGCTAAAAAAAGATTCAGTGACTGTTAGGCTCCTAATTGTCACCTCAGGCAGCTTATTTAGCCTACCTGCCATGAAGGTAAAAGTATACAAAACACTGTAACTCTTGCAAAGTAATTGAGCCTCTTTTTTAACCTCCTTCTATCAATATTAATAACCTACTCTGATTGCACAATGCTTCTTCTTTTCTCCTTTTTCTTCAATCTGCTGTAGGGATTAGTTAGTCATCTGCATCTTCTTTAGAAGCCTTAAAAATGTTAATTTTTCACTCTTGACTTTTTTTTTTTTTTTTTAATTATGTGTCAGAATGAAATTAATTTCCCGGAAGGATGTTTAGTGTCTTTCATGTATCAATCACAGCTCAGTTCTTCCTTTTCTCATGCAGAGATGGTTTCTCTTAGGCTGTATGAGGTCAAAAAAATAGAAGATAGGTATATCGTAAAGATATTTCAATTTCAGGACACTTTCATGTATTTTAAGGCTGGAAATACTCACCCAACCTGAGTGAATTTAAGGAATTTTGGTTGCTCTGGCTAAACAACAGGTTGTTAGCATTGTCTATGGGCCAATTTTAAGTATGAGAGGAATTAAACAAGTTTTCTTTTTACAGATGTCTCTGTACGTCAATCTTTGAAACTTCTCATGTATGCTCTGCCAGGCACCTCTCTTTCTTTAATATGAGATGATAATTATGGCATGTTGTGGAGGCATCATTAAAGTTTCTTTGATTCATTTTATGTCATAATAAATTGTACTTGAAAGAATTAATAGCCTCTTGAATTTTAATGAGTAAGAACTTCAGATTTGTCACTAAACTGTTCCTGAGTGGCAGGTTCGTGAACTTTGAAAGAGTGGACAGAAAGCAATGCCAGCCTATTTTGTTTATGCTGATGAACATTTCTCCTTTCTTTAGGGATTAAAGACTGAGTAGTATATTGTAACCATGCTCGAAAGCTAGTGGCAGTGTAGACTTGAGGAAAAGCATGAATAGTCAGTCTCTATTTTAAACATCCTATAAGGAGACTTTTTCTCCCTGAGCCATAAGTACAATCATAAAAGATTCAGGTGAAAGAGGGACCTGGGGAGGTCCCACGTGTTGCTCAATGTGAGGTCGAACTAGGTTGCCCTGGGACTTATTCAGTCTGGTCTTTTAAGCTTCTACGGAAGGAGAGAGCACGACCTCTCCAGCAGCCTGTGCCACTGCTTCACTCTCGTCAAGGTGAAGATTTATCTCCTTGTAGCCACTCTGAATGCCGCTTATTTCAACCCAAATCTGTTACTTTTTGCTCTGCCACCCTCCACCTCTGCAATGAGCCTGAGTCCCCTTCTTGATCACCATCTTGTAGGTGCTGGGGACTGCTTTTAGGTGCCCACAGGCCATTGCTTCCCTAGGCTGAACAAACCCTGGTCTCTCAGCTTCAGCTCACAGAGCAAGTGCTCTTGCCCTGACCATCTTGGTTCTTTCCTGCCCTCCCTCAGTTAAATGTTACCTGCCTTCTACTGGGCATCCCAGAATGGACACACTGCTGTCCGTGTGGTCCAAAACTCCTGAGTAAAGGGGAATAATCACACCTCTCAATTTACCAGCAGATCTTCTCCCTGAGCAGGCCGTGCCCAGCCTGCGTCGCTGCAGGGAGTGTGTCCTCCACGGGTTTGGGGCTTTGTCTTTGTCCCTGCTGGCTTCCATGGGTTTCCCCTGGTGCTGATGTGAGCAGTGCACTGTTATTGGTGTCCGTGGGCAGGGCTCCTTGACACCACAGTCGGGCAAGGTTTCTCTTGCCTCACATCTCTGACCTGCAGGCACCTTTTGCTGGCTGGGAAAGGCGTCAGAGGAGAATATATGATGCAAAGTGTGATTCTAGGCAGGCTTTGGTGTCTCTTGTGCATTATTTTGGTCTAGTCAAACCCACTCATGGACAGTGCAAAGAGAAAGTACTTCTATAACTGTGCTTCTACAGACATGTGACAGAAACCTAGCAGATGGGCTGCGTCTTCTATTATCGGCTGGGGATGAACAGACCTGAACCCGAGGAGCAGCACTAGATAGAGTGACAAAGATTGTTCTCTAACTTCACTCTTGTCTCTTGCATATGTCTCCTGTGGTCTGAAAATACATGAGGTGCTTATACCCTCAGATTGCCTCAGGAAAATCACACAGATAAAGGGCTGAGTGGGAGCCTGTCAGCCATCAAACCGTAAAAGTATCGGGGCGGAGTGAAATAAAGAAAGTCAAAACCCCCCTGTTCCCCCTACAAACCCCAGTTTGTAGCACAAACTCAAGCTCACTGCTGAGACATTCGAAGTGTCTGAGACCCTTCCATGCTGGGCAATGTCCTTCCTGAGCTAAATAGATATGTAGGACTGTTTACACAAGATCCTACTACGTCTTCGAGGAGGAGGGAAACAAGAGCCAGAGTGCAGCTGGTTATTGCTGCACTGGACACAGCTCCTTGTGATGTGCAGCTCTGGTTCCTGCAGGGGTGCAGTTTAATAAGGGAGAAACTCATCCCAGCCAAGTTGTGAAGCCAAGGGTCAGACAGTCACAGGAAATTGTCACGAGCATAATTCCATGCGGTTTCTAATCCTTTCCCTCACACGTGTGTCTTCTATTCCCGAGTCAATGCACTCCCTCTGGTGGCTGATTTACTGTCTCAGCTTCACTCCTTTTTGGAGTTAAGGTTTCATGGGAGCAGATGGCTAAAGGAACTGAGAGAGCAATAATCCTGCTTTTATTGGCTTACTTTATCGTTTTCTGTTCTCTTCATCGAGGGCACAGATAAAGTCTGTCCATTCAAATGTATTTAAAAATAATCCCCATTCGTGGAAAAAGGTGAAGCTAAAAATATTTGGCTCAGAACAGCTATTTCTGGAAAGAGCCTAAAACATTGTATTTTTATCAGGTCAATGGTCTGTCTGCCTCAATGATCTGCTGTTTAAGACCCATGATGGTCATTCACAAAAGGTAAATCAGTGATGTGTCATAGTCCCTTTTAGTAATTTCCTCTAATTTCCTTTTAGGATCTGCTCCATCTCACATTGCCAGCTTTTCTGGATAGAAAACACCTTTTTCTTCTCATAGCATGGCAGTCAGGACAGTGGAGGCTATTGCTGCTTGTAAAGCCACAGGGAGAAACTATGTGCTGGAAATCATCAAAAGAGAAAGAAATATCCACTCTGAAAGGATAAACTTCTTTTGGATGTGTTTTTTATGTCATCTGTTCATGCAGGTGATTGATTAGCCTACACATTTTTAGAGAATGCTTATTGTTAAGCAAAGCCACTGATAAAGAGGCATTCAGTAATTAAACACTGTTCTGAGGCTGGGAAACACGAGTAGGAACAGTATTTACTTAATTAGCTGTCATGCTGTGCTTCAGAGGAGAGAAACACAAGCAGACGCTGCTGTGAACTTGCTTGCCTGTAGGCTGATGCACTCCAGCACCTGGTGGCCTCTCTCCCTTAAGGAAAAGAGCTGCTCCCACACATTCAACAGCTGGATTTAGGTGCCGACCTGGCCACAGCTACACTGTGGTGAGAGGGCTCAGAGCTGCCTTTGGAGCAAGTGAGGGCAAGAGAGAGAGAGTTGGGGTGGCTCATTTTATTTCCCACTGTCACGTCATCGATCCAGGTGACAGCGTGGCCAAGGACAGGCACTGCTGCTTGGTCAGAGGATGGAGTCTGCAGATCCCCTTGGTTCCTCTGGCTCAGTGCTTGCAAAATTCAACCAGAGCTAATTTTAGAGGCCAGTGCTGTCTTTAGAGGGCAGTCCTATCAACCAGAATCCCTTACTACCATCTTAAAAAAAAAATCCCTTCGTGACTATATAACCTTGAATTAACTGTTTGTCCCAGACACCGTCTAATTTCATAATCTGTAACATCATCATTGAATATCTGTCATAATTCACTTAATTGCATCTCTGCTGCTACAGTGCTTCAATTTGAGGAAATTTCTGTTTTCTTACTCAGGAAAACAGTTTACACTCTCAAGACCAATTTGCCAGCTGGAGCATAGTTCTTCTGCAAATGGATGCAAAGATAAGGCTCTCATAAATATCTGAAAGCACCATCATCTCTGCATTTGCACATTCAACAGCATGAATCTCAATGACAGTGCATCCTTGCTGCTACCACAGGATGCTCTGATGCTGGTCCCCAGCAACAGGTCCTGTGGGTTTTCAGGCGTGGTCGTAGCTCCAGTCTGGCACTGAGAAAGGACTTGGGAGTGCAAACTCCACAGAAAGATACCAGGAAGTGGTTTTTTTCCCCCTCTTTTATGTGGATTTTCTTTCCAAGAGGAGACAACTGTGCTCCTGAAGTGGCAGTGAGAGCATCACCAGCTGGTCAGTCCATGCAGGGGACTGGGCTGATGTGGCTGTGTGCCATTTGACAGTCATGTGCAGAAAGAGGACAGAGTTTCTCGGTTCAAAACATTAAGAGACACCAGAATCTATTCTTTAAGACCTTGGATCGTATGTTTAAGACAACTCAGAGGTCCTTCTGAATATTCATGTATCCTCAGGGAGTTTTAGTGTGGTCCTGGTTTAGTGCTTGTTCCAATCTGAATGAAATGTCAGTTCTGTTTAGCATACTAGCCTGATTTTATTGAATGTGATGATACTTGCATATTTCCATCAAAGTCTTATCTCCACAGTATTACGAGAGAAGCTTGCAGTCTGGATAAGGGGTTTATATTATTTAATAATTGTCATCTCATTCTTAACTGATGTAAGTGAAAGTGGAGCAATGTGTACTGTACTGATAAAATGATCTCATCAAACAAAAATGGAAAAGAGAAAACCTCCCTACAGTTTTTCTTCATTATGTTCGTGATTTGCTACTGGCCCTGACCTGATATTTCAAAACATCTCTGTTTTACTAGTTATATTAAAAGAAAACATACTTATTACACTTTTGGAAGTCACAGTAACTGGAAAAATACCTTGTAACCCTTGTGATATTTTTGATCACCTGACTAAATTATTGCTATCATCTGAAACAACTTCTGTGGTTTGAGATATGAAACCCAAAGTTAATCAAATTGCAACGTCTTCATATCAGTGAAAATTGTTTTGACATTCAGAGAATGTTACCACTTTTCCAACTATATCATAAATATTAATATCCATTTCATCAGTATTACATGACCATTTATATATTTCAGTATGAAGAGATACAGCTCAAATTCTTCTGTATCAAAATATTCTTGTGCCCTTTATATTCCTCAAATTCACATTTTGGATCTTGGAGATTTTTTCAGCCTGCTTTTAGTCTACAACTGCAGAAGCTAGAGACTTTGTATTGAAAAGACAAAACCCCAAAAGCCTCAAATGATTTGTCTTCTTGGCATTTGTTTAAATCATGAAGCGTGTCATTATTCCAACTTCCAGTGGGCTACAGCAAAAATTTAACTAAATAGGAATTTGTTTGATCATAGGGTGCAATTCTGCAGTTTTAATCCCATTGAGGACGAAGGTGACTGAAGGTTTTACTCATTTAAGAAGATCTTAAACCTACAAGAAGAACCTCTTGTAGGTTTCAGATCTTTCAAAGGAAAGGGAAGAGAGAGATAAGGAAAAATTCACTAAGGTTTTAGAAATTCTTTTTCTCTGGCAGTCACTATCATTCCGATGAAGCTTAGAAAAATGGACTCTGTTTTACACATACAACTAAAAGAATACTCTTACAACTCATTACAAGCCTACCATTGTTAGAAAAATATTGTCATGATTTTTCCTTACTTTTTTTCTATGTGAATATAAATTCTCATCTTGAGTAGGCTGAAATGACTGGGAGAAAAATAACAAATATTTGGTACAATTGGGATAACTCTTAAGTTTAAGAATTATTGTAATTATTTTAAAAATCTTAATTAGTTCCCTTAAGAAACATCTAAATTTTGAGGCTTGCTTCAAAGGTGAGAATGATGGCATCTTTTGGTCAATGCAATTCAGAGAAAAGATGCTGTCTTTTGTCTCAATACATTTGTTAATGCTTTTTGATTATGGAAGAAAAAAACCCAGCAATTAAAAAAAAACACAACAAACAAGCTAACAGCAGCTTTTAACAAGATTAAGAAATCCCTCCAAGCAACGGGAAGGATTAAATGGGAGTCAAGTTTAGCAGAATCACCCATGGCTCCCTCACTTATTTAAAATGCACAGGATTTATAAGCTCTGGGTGTCTGAAACAGCTATTTACTGTTTAAAAGAGAAACAAACAAACAAAACCCTCAAAACAAACAAACAAAACAACCACAAACACCTTTCTCTCAAAATGCTAATTTCAGATGTCTTGTAGAGAAACCCTGGTTCCACACGATGGCCTGGTGCAGCTGGACTCAGTGACAGCAGAGTTCACAGGGCCCCCTCCTCAAGGATTAATGTTCGTAGCAAGATACATGAGCTCAGTCAAAAAAGTAAGCAGAACAAATGGGGACTCAAAGGCAAGATTCAACATCCAGGCCTTCTGATGATATTCTTGAAGCTGCTTTCCTCCTGTTGTGTCACAAATTGTCATTTGGCAATATTTCTGGGATTTCTGTTCCAGATGATGAAATTAGTTTACCAGTCCACAGGGACAATTTGGATTGTGGAGTTTTCTTCTGTTTGGGTTCCAATAAAGGTGCCAGAGGAAAAAAGGAGATGAATCAGCAACTGCATGAAGAATAATCACAGTTTTGAAAAAAAAAAAAAAGAAAGGACATGTTATTTAGCTCTGGCTTTAGGACTATAGAGCTTTTACCCTATGAAGTAGACTATATGCCGTATAAAATAATAACACCTTACTTTTGCCTAGGAGCAATACAAAAGTAGGGGCCCTTGGATCCATGAATGGGAGCATAAATAGAGTGCTTCTCCCTCAGGGACGAAAGGGTCTGAGCTGTAGAAAGCAAAAATGCTTTGTTGTCCCTTGGTCTCAGCAAGCAAGACACACAAAATAGTGAAGCTGAGAAGGAAGAACCTTTTCCCAGCGTATTAAAAGAGCCCTGGTTAGTACAGCTGGGCCCCCTGATTTCAACACCACTTGAAATACAAAACACTTGTGTCATGAAAAATTAGCATTGCTCATCTCTATCCCCACTCCAACACCATAAGGAATCTGGGTGAAACTTGCTGAGAAATCATCCCTTAAGAGCCACGTGGTTTGTCCCAGCTTTTGGGGCGGATCCTGCATCCAGGGAGCTGGCCTGGGAGGTCTCTGCGTTCTTCCCTTTGAGATAAAGGAGACGGGCACAGAGGTGAAGGCAGAGATGTCTCCAGCCCTTGCCTGCTTGCTGCTGTTCCTGGCAGGGTGCCTGGGATGCCAGCACCACGCCTGCCACTGCCTGGGCAGGGTCTTCATCTGCCAGGAAAGCCAGGTGGTCCAGGTTCCCCGGGACATCCCTGCCAACACCACCGAGCTGTAAGTGGGGAAAGGGAGAGGTTGGGAGCAGCAGCCCCGTGGCTGGCTCTCCAAACAAGCTGCTGCTTGGCAAGCCAAGGGTCAGGTTGGTGGGGAGTCACTCGGGACACTCCATGCCAGCTGTTTGCAGAGCACAGCCCTTCCTCCGACAGTCGCTTGGTTACACCTGGAAACTCCTCCCCGTTTCCCCGATCGTGCTCATTGTAAGATCTCTGTTAAGAAAGGGTTTTGCACGTTATTATGCCAAGTGTAGACTAAATTTGAAACAAGCATCCTTGGTGCTGTGGCAGTAATTTGAAGTATAAAGTCTAAGCTTTCTTTACAGCTTTGCTTTAGTGTCGTCGGAACGCGCAGAGCAACTTGTCTGCCCCAAACAACTTGGTGATGAGTGTTTGTTTGTACTGCAGGAGCTTTCCAAAGGTTTGTGATTGTTTGCCAAGAAGGAACTTAATATTTTCCCTTTGAAATCTCAAAGGCATTGCAGAAAGGATTCTGATAAACATTCAGAGAGGGATCCTCCTCCACCAGAGGAGCAGCATGGCTGGGGTTGGAGAGTGAGCAATGTGAAGATGCCGTACTGAGTTACGAGGGAACGGGTTTCGTCTCTCTTAAAGCTTCTCATTATTTTTCATAAAAGTAACGTGAGCAATAGTGTGTGGCAGCTGTTTTCCGTATAAGTAGCACAGGCAAGCAAAGGAGCTTGCACAATGGCAAGTATGTAACTGCAAGTGATTGTTTTCGTTTTAATAGTTTTAAAGCAAATCATATCACCCTTTGGCAACACCCCCGCAGACATCTGGCATTGTTACAGCCTAAAACAAAACCAAAAGGAGTAGTCCTGGATAAAGCCTGTGACTAATAAGAGGAATGGCAAGTTTGAAGGGAGGATACATTGAAGAATGATGTGTCACTAGTTAGAAAAATATACCCCCGTTCCAATTTTACACACCACAGTATATCCATGGTTATTACGCTACAGTTTTCCTAGGGCAGAAGTTTTGTTTTGTTCGGAAGGAGGAGTTGTTATGCTCACTGACTAAGCAGACTGTGGTGAAGACTTGAGAGAAATGTCTGAATTAACCACAAAAGGTCAGTAAAAGTTTAAATCATTCTCACAACTAGAGGAAAAACTAATCCATCTGTGATTTAGGTCATCCAAATCCTGAGTGAACTGTGCTCCAGGCATATACAGCTAATTTTGTTTAATTTTCCTTTGATTGTTTCTTTAGATTACACAGTTAAGGTCTGCCTTCTAGGGATTAAGCAAAAGCATTTTTTAATTATTTCTGCAAAGTAGAGTATCGCTGAAAAGCACCTGTTAGTAAAATGGGATTTGTTCTCTCCTTGTTAACTTCTTGAGAGTTTGTTGAGGATGCTAATTTGTGGGTTCTTAGCATGAGTGTTAGCCTCTGAAACAGGCAGAATACAACATTAGTGTGACTGAAAACAGCAAACAAATCCTTTCTTCTGCCAGTGCTGTGCAAATATTGGATTTAGAATCTCTCAACGTCTCTTCTCACTTTCTCAAAATTAACCAGCTTGTGGTTTCTCAGGAAGTAATTCAAGTACCATTCCATCAGTATAGCCCTGGGACTGATTTCAGCATGGCTTAAAAATTTGAAAACTACCTAGAGTAGCTTTGAATATACCAAACCTTAGCATTACTAAAGCCAGATACATTAGCCAAAGAGCTACCACGTGACAGATAAACCTTAGATTTTTTTCCTTCAGGTTCAATGGGGAACTCTAGAAAAAGTGCTTTCCTCTGCATCTCTCCACTGAGTGCCCAGTGGGGTGATTCAGGTGACTAAAGTAGGTTTTACTGCTCCAGATGACACTGCAGGTGCACTCCTGGTAGAAGAAAAAGCTTGCTTTATGTTTCCTCAAAAAGTGTCAATGAGCAAAAAGGGTTTTTAAATCAGTGTACCAACTTAAGCACAGGAGGCCATGGTGTCTAAGAACCCTGTACAAGACACAAGCAGAGACTTCTTGCTACATATAGCTCCTGCAAGGTACTTTTTTCACTTAAGAACTCATTCTGGGAGTCTGGATGCAGTCTGTTTTTATTTAATATAAAGGAGAGGGGTTTCTTCAGTACACTTAGAGCTCTTCACCTTCCCTTACATCATCCTGATAGCTTTCCTAAGTTATTCTAGAGTCCTTCCCTAGTGCCTTTAAATGTTGAATTGCATGCTGGTGAATGCTGTAGAGTGAGAACAGGAGCCTGAGAAGCCTCCTTTGCTGTTTCTATTTCACTACAGCTGTGTCTGAAGTTGGGACACTGGCACGTGGCAGCCAGCTGACACTTGGTAAGAAAACACACAATAAAAGTAAAAATAGGGCGCTCGCTAAAAATTATCTCTTTGCCATTGCTGACTTTTAAAATTGTTATTTTTTAGTGTTTGAGGGTTGGTCCCAAACACGCGCTGCCGTGAGGGATTTCTTTGTGATTGGTTTCCCAACAAAAAGAGCTTAGGCACCACAGCAAACATGAGCTCTGCAGTCTGGTGCTTGAAACAGGGGTTTGATCCTGGCTGGATCAGCATCTCCTTTAGCAAGGGTGCTGCAAAGGAGGGGCTGGTAGCCTCTCACAGTGAGTGATTTCATTTTGTACTTACCCTGTGGAAACAGAGCAGGGATCGGAATCCACGGGCTTTCATCACTCTTCTTTCCGCCACATCTACTTTTTCACTTACTGGCCCAAATCTTATGAGAGGATAGCTACAGCTTGGTTTGTACGTTGCTTTTTGCAGATTTCCAAGCACTCTGCAGCGGGCATGAGTGTTTGCATGGGAAGCTGTGGTTATTGGCTGTTTTGCTTTATAATCTTTGCCTGGATAGAAGAATTTCTGGTAATTTTTTTATAGCAAAATGCCCAAGAGATGGCTCTGACTTACTGCTTTGGAGTCAATCCATTAGAAACCAGAGGCCAGAAGTTCAGATGGGAAATGTAGGCTTACCTGTGTCAAAGAATCAACTATTAATTGAGTCAGGGGAAGAGGGGAGGGAGTGACTCAGTAGAACCTGGAGGCAGTTTCCTCCTTGAAGATCTATTCCAGTTTTAAAATCCAATGTCAAGTTTTGTAATCCATCATCAGTATTCAGCACAATTTCATTTATTCTTTAGAGGTATTGTTTTGTAAGTAATGCAGACAAAAACTACATTCTCAGAAGGGATCCTTCTTAAGATTTAACTACTTAAAGCAGAAACATTTGAATAGCGCCAAGTAACAGGATAGCAGGAAATGGCCTCAAGTTGTGCCAGGGGCAGTTTAGATTCAATATGAGGAAAAAATTCTTCCCTGAAAGGAAGACATTCCAGGCATTGGAGTAGGCTGCCCAGGGAAGTGGTGGAATCACCATCCCTACAAGTGTTGTGGATGTGGCACCTGGGGACATGGTTTAGTGGTGAACATGGTGGTGCTGGCTTCACTCAATGATCTGGGAGTCCTTTCCCAGCCAAAATGATTCCATGATTCTGGGAGGCAGTTTAGCCATTGTCAGAGCAGTTTAGAGGTATGTTATATAGAGTGTTTTATCCCAAGCATCTGCAAACTATAAACAGCAGGGTTTTTTACTTGCTTGCTGAATAGGTGTTTTTGTACAATTGCTCAAGGATATTTACTTTAGACTATCAAGTCAAGGCTGAGTAGATGTCTGAGCACTAAAACATCAGCTGCCTAGAAATAGCAAGTCCTGTGTTATGTACTGAGTGAGTCAGATGTGCTTCCCAGAGACAGAAGCTGCAAATGATGTGAATTGTAGCTGCAACACTGTTATTGACAGCTGCAATTAGGATTTTTTTATTCTTTCACACTTAGAGTTGAAATTACACTGAAACCTGCAAACAGCTACACTTCTTGCTTGGGTGTTTATACTGATGGACTGACCTTAACCTAAGAAAGGCAGGGTGTGAGAGGATAAAGCAAACTAACGAAATGAAGACCCATGAAGCTTTGAACTCTCTGCGCTGTGGTGGTTAATCATACAGTCAATCAATAAACCCACATTTTTTCAGAATGAGATGAGAATATTTTCGCAGCAGAGCATATTGAGAACATATTACATGCTGTCTAAAGCCTTTTTAATTATTTTAGTTTTTAATTCAAACCAGCTTTGCATCCATTAGGGTTACATTCTTCTCTTCCTCAATTTACGATCAGTTCCTACTTTGAAACAGAAAGCTACAGACTTGCTGTACAATTGCTGTCTGTATACCAGTGCAGTGGTCCAATGCTTAGGCTGGATTCTGTATTTGACATTGTAATCGGGAGGATAAAAAGAAATAGGCAGATCATAAGAGAGGAAGAGACAGAAACAGAGGAAAACTACACAAAAGGATAATAAACTCAGCAGGACAGATCCTCAGCTGGTATAAATGACCAAATATATATCTTTACAGAAACGTTCTGTTTCTAAACCTTCAGGAGATTTTGAACACAAGCAGTTATACTGCACACAATGGGAACTGCTTTGCAGTGCAGTACTCTACTGGCTTACCCCTGATGCTATAAATAAATACTTGCAGATGGCTTTTACCTTACTTATAGGGTCTGCAGCTTGATGCATGCATGAGAGGGGTATTGGCCAAGCCTGAAGATGTATAGCTGTCTGTACATATATACATATATACATAGATATAATATCTTTGAAATGAAAGTGCATTTGCTTAAAATTTAATGACTTGCTGTAGTCGTTTTCATTGAGCTTTGTGCAGGGAAACAGTGAAAGCCAAGACTTGATTTTGTGTGCATGCAGCATTGGGAGGGTACTGATGCCCTTCACTGGGGTCAGCTACAGAGGATTCTCTATGTATAAATTCTATTTTCTCCAGCAGTCTCTGTTGCACACACACACACACACAAACCAGCCTGTGTCACATCCCCACATGTCTGAAACCAAGCAAAATGGGCTCCTGGGCTGATGAGCTCCATGTCCTGAAATAAAGCCTCTCTGTTAGACATTTTAGATGTGTTTTGGTTCAGTTCCTACAAAGAATCAAAACATGCCTACTGAATGAGATAAAAATAAATGCTTTTCTAAAGTGTTTGGAAGATTAAAGTAGTCATTTGTAGGTGTTACATTTTCTTATCTCAAATATGGTGTTTTCATCTTGTGTTTCTCCCCATTCAAGTCTTAAATATAGTTAAAAACCCAGGAGAGTTTGACAGTAATGCTATTCATGAGATGCGATCTGGTAAATACCAAAGTCAGTGATGAGGCACAGCAGGAAAGAAAAGCCCTAGTAAGATCCGAAATTAGTAGTTTTAAACAAAAATGTGGTAAAAATGGAGAAGCTGGTAAACCTAAGGGACATTGCAAAGTAGGATGGAGGTCTATCTTTTACTTGTCCAACAAGAACATGGATCACTAAGCAGATTTGAGGACTCATGAATTCAGTGGTGTCATGCAGCAGTTAATTTCCTTTGCTATGAATGGTATGTTAGGCTAAACACTTCAGCAGTATGGATGATTTCCTAGCTTCATTTACTCCCCTTACGACAGTCTCTCACAACTCATCAGTTTTCACTCTGCAGAAGTAAGGCACTGTATTTCAGCCTTTGTTGCCTTCTCGTGTCTAATATTGAAATGTATTAACTCCATCTCTCATCCCATGCAGGGACACTTTGGCGCAGGGAATCCTATTGAGTGTCACTCAAAGATGAGTACTGCTAGCTGGGAAAGCAGAGCATAGTCAGAGCTCTAGGGAAATGCTTTCACCAGTTTGAGTGACATTAAAGTGCTTATGTGGTTCTGTCTCAGCTTCAACGAGCTGCCTTCCCATCCCTTACATAGGGAGCTCAGGGTATTCATGAAGAAGGGATTCAAAAAAGGGGTGTGTGTGTCTGTGTGCCACTCATGCTCTGACCCAGCAGGGTACAAGTTGCTGTACTGTAAGAGCTACCAAGCCAGGACAGTTCATCTGTTATCCCTGTATTTGTCTATGCAATTGTGCTTTCAGCCCCTCACTCAGGTTTATAAATGGCACCTTGGGAATTTGAGTTAATCATTTTCTGGGTCAGACACTTAGCAGATTCATATCAGCATTGCAGTCTTGAAGAATAAAGCTTATGTCCCTCAATATCCCAGGCCACACCACTTAAATAGAAAATAAAATTTTAAAAAAGCTTCTCAAATACTTGATAATCCCAGATACATTTCTGAGTTGATTTCTGGAGAAGAGATCCCCAGTGGGAGATGTCTTTGAAAGCTGCAAATCACATTCCTCTGGAAGAGTATCGCACATAAAATGTGTCACCTGATAAGCCAGCAGGAGCAAGTCTACTGTGCACCTACAGGGTTTTCTTTGCAGATGCTGAAGGGGTCTCATCAGGCTGACATGTCACTGGAAACACTGCTTGTGTGAGAGTTCAACAGGGGTGACAGAAGAGCGGCTGAGGAATGCCACAAAAACAGGAATAGAGTCGCCCAGGGGAGAGATGCTAAGTAAGAATATACATCCCAAAGGGAGAGCTATTCTAAATGCCAGCAGTTTGTGTGCAGGAGGGGGTCCTGCAGAGCCAAGTAGAGTTATCTGCCAAAGGAAAATAAACAAACCTGTGAGACACCCAACTGAGGAACCAAAGAAACCCATGCAGAGTTCAACACGCCTCACTCTCTCCTCTCTTGTTGGCATTTTAGTTAGCTCTGCTTAACTTTCCCGAGTCCTTTTGCAGGCAAGTTAACAGATAATTGGGGTAGGCTCACAGTTAATTTATATTGTCATAGCTTCATTAACTTCAGTGGAAAGAACTCAGTTCATTTACACCGTCTGGCAATGGGGACCTCTCTCAGCCATGTGTTGTTCATTTTGGCAGCAGCTGATTGGGAATGAGTGTGTCTGTGTGTGTATGTGTTCAGTAAACAAGGTAGTTTGGGCACAAAAGACAGGTATTATTTTTCATAGCGGTCTATTAGTTTTACACAGTGAGGGGCAAGCACTCTGGTAGGAAAAGACGCTTTTCTTTGTTTAAGACTTTGACCTTTTCAGACAAAATCTGTAAATTATGTCACACACTTTGCCTGTAGTTTGATTGGGCTGCTCTTATTAGCAGTGAAATTTAAGTCATTAAAATGAAGCTTATTTCAAATTATAGGTCAGACCAAGCATGGATTTCATGTAAGAGTATAGGAATTTCTTCTAATTGTCTCGCATACACTATAATAAGGAGCCCAATTTCCGCCTTTTACTCAGGCGTAATTTCTTTGATCTTGAAGGTCTAGGGTCACAAAAGCTTGTGATTTGTTTACTTTTGCTCAGTGTTTTCCTCCAACTATCCTTAAGTCTTTCAGGAGCTCAGCCTGGAAGGTAGGGATGCTTCTTATCTCCCATTACCTTATCAAGCCACCTAAAATCATTTGCTCCTGGGTAGCTAGAGGAGAATTTACAGACTGTTATTACATGCAGAGGGAGATATGTGTCTGGTTGAAATGAAAACAGCCTCCAACCCAACTCAGCTGAATGAATCCTTGTTTTTCATAAGCATATTGAGCTTGATGAGCCTCCCTCTTTGCCTGGACTAAATAATGTTGTATCCTTAAATGTAATATACTCAGATCTTCCTATAGACGGGACAGCCTCAATTTTAAGCATATACCCACCAAGCGAGCTGCAGGCTGAAGCTTCCAGATCTGCTCACTCTCTTATCTACTCAAGAATGTTATTAGTAGTCAGCATTTTATCACATTTGCCTGGAAATTCTGTTTTGTGAATGCCTGTAGAGCATGATTCTGAGAATGGTCTTATTGACATAAGGTTTCCCTGTATCCACATACATGAGGATGTACTTTCTGATATGAATCCTTGTCCAAATACAGCCAGTTAATTGGAATTAATTTGTAAATATTTGTTAGACAAGAGTCTGTGAATCTTCAGTGGTTTTCCAAAAACACTGTGTGCATAAACATGCAGTGGGTAAAATCTCCAAGTTTTCAGTGTTTGATTCTTCTTTTGTTGGAGAGTGGAGCAAGGAGAGAATATACTTTCAAATGAAGATCAGAAGATTTTCTTTTTCTTTTTTTTTTATTTTGAAATTGTAGCACACAATGAAGAACTGGATGGACTGTGTGATGACTGGAAAAGAAAGTGATGCTTGTTTTCTCAGGAGAATTTCTGTGTATGTGCACAGGGTGTCTGTGTTTAACGTCCTCCTCCACCAGTTTGGCCCTAGGCAAAGAGGATGAGATTGGAAAGCAGTAGCATGGATCTATAGCTGTAACTCCTAAAACCAGGCTGAGGTGGGAGAGAGTAGTAATGCAAGGAGGGACTTTCTGCCTGTCCCTGTTTCCCAAAACCGAGAGTGGGATGGGAAGAAGTGGTATGTGGTCCTTTGAGGTTGGTTTTCTTCACTGAAAAGGCCTGTCACATAGGCAGGCTAAGAATTACAATGGTTTTCTTTACACACCTTTGAAAACCTTTTAATGATTATGCATTCTGTGCTTTGTCTTGTGCTTAGAAATAATCCCTGGTGTAACACTCCTGCCTACCCTTGGCTTTGAGAGGTTTGGCTTTCAGTTCTTACCCTCAGGATAAGCTTTGATTTCTCTTTTTCACTTGTACCATCACATGGTATAAACACATTAGGCTACTGCCTTTAGTAGCCCAATAGGCATTTTTGAGGGCCAGACCCTTTGTAAAAGGGTATCCTATTCAGTGGGAAACATCCATGCTGTGAGAGCCACAGACATTCACCGAGGTAAGAAAGCACATCTGTCTCCAGAGGTGGAAGCACCTCCTGTGCTGCTTTCTCTGGCATCTCCTGTCTCTCCACATTTTTAAATAAAGGAGCACAGATCAGCCAAATCCATTTTTTCCTTCTTGATAACTACTGGGAAGCAATCAATTCTGAAGAGTCTTTCCTTGGAGTCCAGTCTCCCAGCAAGAATATTTATAGACACACATAAATTTCTGAACAAGCAAGGTATAGGTAGAGGGGCTATAAACCCATGGAAGGACAGTGGGTTGATGCTAAAAAACTTCTCTTGTCCCCAAAGGTTTTTTTTGGCCAACAGAGCTGCTATGGAAATTTTTGCTTTTCATTTTTGGCAAGTGAAGAGTCATAAAAGAAGCACAGGCTGTGTTAGAAATTGACAGCAAACCAAGAAATGCCTTGGCAGAACAACTCTCTCTAGGTGGAATTACTGGTTTGGGGAAATACTCGTTGCATCTCAATCCCACGAGCTGTAATTTCCTATCTGCAGTATATCGTTGCCATGGCAGACGGAGCCCAGACCTCATTCTCCAGTCCTTTGAAATCAGCATTAGTGGCCCCTGTGAGGGAATACCCTACAAGAAAATCCAGGGTCTGATTCCACAAGCATTCATACACATCCTAATTGCTTGCCCGAGCAGCTCCGCTGCTTCCCGGTGGGACGAATCGCAGGTGCAAAAGTACCTGTCTGCTTGTATTTGCAGATTCAGGACTTTGTGCTATTGCAGTAGACAGGAAACCACTGTGGGGAAAAATAAAATGGGCATTGAAAGAGCAAATGAAATAGGTATAAAAATGTTTGCACTTATTTTAAATTATTAGGGGAGATTTTAATTGTTTCAAAGGGCCACGTGGAATTGATAAGACTGTCTTAGGGCTCACAGAGTTTTCTATAAATAATAACAGATTTCACGACATTCCTAGTAAGTACGTAAATGTAATTTTATCCATTACAGTAACAGCAAAGCTGTGGGTTGCAAGAGACAAGCAATTTCCCAAGAGTACAGGATTTAACCCAGTGGCTTAGCCCCACCTTATTCACCAGACTGTTCTCCTATGGCTAAGTGTTTCCTGTTTCCAAATAGCAAACAAAAATAAAATTACCTCTTGTACATCTGTATTTCTTTCTAATAACTATTTCTCAGCAGAGAAAGTTATAACTCTACTATTTTTTAATGTCAAGTGAGGCATAAAGTTTCAGGATTTTTTCCCTCAAATGCGTTTTTGTTGACTTAGTACATCTGCATCATCACCTTTTCCATTTTCTTCATTTCTGTACTTTTCTTGTATCAGTTTCTGTCACTGTATTAGAAGAGCAGCATTTCACAGTAGTGTTACAGTCAGTAATTTAAAGACAGCTGAGGTGGAGATTTTTGTGAGTGTTTCAATTATGGCTAACTGTTGGCTCTTTCATGGTCAGTAGGGCTGCCTATGGAGCACTGATTGGAAGGCTGTCACCCTTTTATGAGTTTAATTGCTCTCTGTATATTTCTCCTTAGCTAAAGACCTTCACAAATGCATTAATGTTGTTTCTAGAGGAAATTTTTAAAACACTTTTACAGTATTCATATAACAAACAATATTTCTTTGACTTCCTTCGTTTCTCTGAATGCTATTGCTGTGTTATGCCAGTGTGGCTGAGCACGCTGCCTGGGCCCACACCCCAGAAATCTTGTTGGTTTTTGAACACTTTACCTTAGAAATTGGAGCATGTCTATCCAGAGCTTTGCAGAGTGCTGTACAGGCTGGACATGGAGCCATGAGTCTCCATGAAGTTCCCACCGAGGAGTACTTGTCCTTGGATGTACTGATGCCCTGGTCTGGTGGGCACAGCTTTGTAGCCTCAGGGCTGTGGACCAGCACCGGGCTTTGCCATTTTGTTTGTCTGTCGAAGGCCTGGACACTGTCTGGCAGAGATGCCCTGGCGGCACTGGAAATCAGGGAGACTGGGTCTTTGTTCAAGGCTTTGAAAAACTTTGCTTTTTTTTCTCCCTCTGTGTCAGGCTGCCAGGAGCCGGCCTTGGTTCTAGGTGTGGACTCATCTCTGTAGTGAGCACACGGTGGTGGTTATCAGCTAAAATAGGCAATGAGGCAAGGGGTGCCTCAGAAGCTCTTGCTTGCGTCTCCTTGAAGAATTTCTGCATTCCACAGAAAGCCTGTTAACCTCTGATTTGGTGGGGTGGCAGACTGCTATTTTTATTAGCCTGACTTGCCAGAGAGAGTACATCTTTACAATGTCCATTGTATAAAGGAGTTTATAGATTTCTGTAAAACACCACATGCTGGTATCCTACTTTATGAACAGCTTTGTGCTTCAGCCTATGTTGCATAGCAACACTCAGGGTTTTGTTAGTCTGAATTCAATTGATTCAGGATGGCTCTCAATCCTAGAAGCCCAAAAGCCCCAGAAGCCTTGAGCTTCAATAAAATGCCAACTGCTTTTCTAAAAACGGCCCAAAGAAGGAAAAAGGTTCACCCAGACTATGTGGAGGTCTAAATTTCACCTTCAACATCAAGTATAGCATCAGTGTAGGAGTTTCTGTGGCTTTGAGTTCCTCCTACTGGAAGGTCTTTTTTCAACTTCAGTACCTGTATTTCAGCAGCTGCTTAATAGAAGCTACTGCTCATGCTTCCTCTGGCAGCCTGCCTAAGAGCATGCTTCCAAGCTGTGCTCAGCTTGCATGGTCATCTGAATGGTCTTCACCCTTATTGAAGAAGTGGTGATGAAAAATACTGTCCAGAAAGAAAACAGTGTCAAACCAATCACTAATCATTCCTTGCTATCTCCATGCTGAAAAAGCAATACTCACTGACAGGCTACCTCTGCCAGATAAAGGATAATCAGCTAAAACATCTGTGTGCCTTGCAAGATTACCCTTGAGTGAAGGAGATAGGAAAATCAAAAAGCACACACAAATGCAGAAAATATTTTGGTTGTGGCTTTCTATATTTTCAATGCTTGCTAGATAGGATGAAGAAGAGGCTGAGATACTTAATTTCTTTTTTGCCTCTTTGACAGTAAGACCAATTTTCTCCAGGGTAACTAGGTCTTGAGTTGGTAGATAGGGGTGGAGTGAAAGCGAACCCCCTGTAATCCAGGAGGAAGTAATTAGTGACGTGCTGAGCCACCTGGAAACTCACAAGTCTATGAGACCAGATGGGATTCACCCAAAAATGCTGAGGGAGCTGGTGGAAGGGCTCACCAATCCACTCTCCATCATTTACCATGGGTCCTGGTAAACCAGGGAAGTCCCAGACAACTGAAGATTGGACAATGTCACACCCATCCACCAGAAGGGCCAGAAGGAGGATCCAGGGAGCTACAGGCCTGTCAACTGACCTCTGTGCCAGGGAAGGTTATGGAACAGATTATCCCGAGTGCAATGACAAGGGCTCACAGTGTGAGCACATACAGGATCACTAAGGGGTCAGGCCCAGCCAGCAGGGCTTTAGGAAAGGCATGTCTGACCAGCCTGATCCTCTATGACCAGGTGACAGGCCTAGTGGATGAGGGAAAGCCTGTGGATATAGTCTGCCTGGACTTCAGTACAGTCTTTCATGGTGTCTCCCACAGCACACTCCTGGAAAAGCCGGCAGGCCTTGCCTTGGACGGGTGCCCTCTTGGCTGGGTTAAGATCTGGCTGGATGGCTGGACACAGGCAGTGGCGGTGAATGCTGCCACGTCCAGTAGGGGCCTAGTGGTGTCAATATTGGGGCCAGTCCTCTTCCATACCTTTATTGATGGTCTGGATGAGGGCATCAAGGGCACCCTCAATCACAAATGACACCAAGCTGGGTGGGAAGCTCTGCAGAGGGATCTGGACAGGCTGGATTTATGGGTGAGACCAACAGTGTGAGGTTCAACAAGACCAAGTGCTGTTCCTGCTCTTAGACCGTGAGAAGCCCCTGCAGTGCTGCAGGCTGGGGGCAGAGTGGCTGGAAAGCTGCCCACAGGAAAAGGACCTGGGGGTGCTGGTTGACAGCTCTGAACGTGAGCCAGTGTGTGCCCAGGTGGCCAAGAAAGCCAGTGGCATCCTGGCCTGGATCAGCAATAGTGTGGCCACCACAACAGGGGCAGTGAGTGTCCCTCTGTACTTGGCACGCGTGAGGCCACACCTTAAGTGTTATGTTGAGTTCTGGGCCCCTCACTACAGGAAAGACATTGAGGTGTTGGAGAGACTCCAGCGAAGGGCAGTGGAGCTGGGGAAGAGGCTGGAGATGGAGTCCAAAACAGAGAATATTCTTTTAAACGCAGCAGAGAATATTCTTTTAAACACTGCAGCCTTATAAACAAAGCCTTGTGAAATAAACATCCTTTACAACTGTCAAACTCAGAGCAAATGTTCATTTTCTCATTGCCAGAAGCATTCCTCAATCTGAGAAAGTGAGAGAGAATGACTGCTATCATACCTACTCTTTGAACAATCTATTTGCAAGAATAGATATGAATGTCACATTTAAAAAATAAAAAAAAAAGTGGTTGGCTATTGAGGTGAAATAACCAAAAGGGCTGAAATAATAAGCACCGAATCTAACCCAGTGGGTCAAGGGGTATAAATTAGTAGCACATTTTCTTGACAAAGTAATCAGCTACAGAATTCATGCATTCTCACATTTTTTTGCAAGGCCAACTTGTCTTTGAAACTTAAAAGACTTTTTGCTATGTAAAACAGAGGAAAAAGATAGGAGATTCTGCAAGAAAGCTGCAATTAGAGTAGAGTAATGATGCAGACCTTTGAAATAAATCTGAGGGAACACGTAATGATTCTGGAAGGGTAAGTGTGAAACTTCACAGGGACATTTCAGGTTCAGTGGTTGATGCTGACTGTCATTTTTGCTCGCCCTTAAGCTAAACCAAACATGGTTAACCAAGCCTCTTGCAGCAAATTCTATCAGCTAGATAAGATGTGCAGCACTTAATGTACGGAACGTTGGCTGATTGTGGATGTCGCCAGAGGAGAATGTGAGGCCAACTCATTTTTTTTGTTAGAAACTCTGATTGGGACAATTGCATCTCAGCACAAAGAGATTTTCACTGCACCACTGATTGGTTAACCTCTGTTCCCATTATTCAGGTTTCTGCATGCAATAAATTGTCCGTCCAATACATATTGGAAAATCAGTGGAAGAATTCCTATTGATTTCCATTAGATTGTGTTGTAATATTGGGCCCAGTCTTTTACTGCATTGCTTTAACCTTTCGTCACCAGCACTGAAATATCAGCTAACAGAAGCCAAGGAATCGTGGCAATGTTTTTCTCATGTGACTCATGAGTGGATGTTTAGAATAAAATGACAGCATTAGAAAAAGCCAAGTTCTTATACAACATACACTTCTTTAATTACCTTCTGTCACAGCAAGTTATCATTGTTTTTAATTTAGCAGATGCCCTCAGACTGGCAAGATGTGCTGTTTCATCCCTGCTGGAAATGTTGGTTTGTTTTTTTTTTTTAATTTTAATATGAAACATCAAGGAGGTGGAAGGAGAGCAGGGGTTTCAAGCACCCTGACATCCGGTACTGTATCTTATGTTTCCCTAACTCTCTCTTCAAGGTGAGCAGTCAAGATAAGCCAATGATCTGCAGCCCATCTAATTTGTTTTTCCATCATTTTCTTAAATTGTCTTATGTGCAATAATCATTACAGTGTAAGTGACACTGCTGGGAAAATCAATTCTTCCTTACTGAATAGAAAATAAATTACACTACACTTAAATCATAATTTCTATTTTGTTTATTTTGTTGGATTTCAAGTTAACCACAGAGTACTTTGCCCAGGAAAGCTCTGTGTCTTCTGGCAAAGGTACTGCTTGCAATAAACTTTAAGGAATCTATTTCCGATAGAAATGTAATAAAAAATGCTTATGGATCTACACTGAATTTTCTGTCAGATGTTCGATATTGCGTCCTTGAAGACTATAAAGTCTCTGAATATTTATTAGCAAGATGGAAGTCTATTCCAGATAGGCTTTGAACCATGCTCACCACTGGAGCATGTGAATGACTTTCAGTAGTACATCTGTCATATATTCTATTATTACAAGATTACTATTCCTCGTCTGCTGTTTATCTATAATTCAACCACAACAATGAAAAAGACTCTTATGTGCTCTCCATGAGCACAAAGCCCCACATAACTGATGCCAGCTTTTCAACCTGAGGATGAATAGGAGTTAGCAGAGGTTATCAGCACCTCTAGGGTGTTGCTCCTTGGGTGCCAAAAACCTCTTCAGTTTTACTGTACTTGATAAAATAAATTCAGCACCGGTAGTTTGTACTTGGCTTAAATTTAGCAAAACATTTTATTGGAGAGGGAGGAAAAAAAAAAGAAAGGTGACTGGGAGCTGTTTAAGTGCTTTAATTTTCTCTGTAGCACTTATTCTTCAGAGCTGATGCTCGGGGTGTTCAGGATAAAACCCCTGTGATGAAAGGGGAGCTCCTCAGTGACCAGGCCCTGCCATTAGTAAGCCACTGCAGCTTCCCAGGAGCAAAGTCCCTTTGGGAAAAATGAATCCAACAAAACACAAAGCAAGAAGGGGAAAACAAGGTGCCTGTGTGCACCTATCCCCTCCCATTGCCCAAAGCCTGACTGAAGTTAATGACACCTCCCTTGTTCCCCTCCAGTGGATAATCCTTGGCTGAGCACTGGGGTTAGAGAGAACTTCTGAGTGTTCTCCAACACCTTTTCCTAACCTAATCTATGGAAAGACACTTTTCCAGTGATCTGACCAAGAGTCTCTTCACCTGAGCATTAAATCCCATATATAATGAAGGATACTTGGTGCTTGTTTATCTATTTAGTTCTGTCTTCCCTGTAAATTCTGGCATTCATCTTCAGGGGGAAAAAAAAAAAAAAAGACTATTTTTGGGTTTTATTTATTATTTTGGGGTGTTTTTTTTTTCCTTCTGGGGAAAAGGAAAGGGAGTCTGTGTTTATGTTCGGATAACTGGAGTATTTTCAGTATCCAGCTCTGTGTACAGCTGTTCTGGGAGAGATACTGAAAAGCTGCAAGTGGATTCTTTTGCCATCTTATCACATGCAGACAAGAGAAGACACCCCTTGGCTTATAATGATAAGCTACAGCCTTGATCGATTTGATCTGTGCTTTTGTTCTTCTCCATAATTTGAGGTATTGATTCTATTTATTAAAACTAATTTAAAAAACACAAGCCCTGAGTGCTCTGCTGTTCCAGATCAGGCTGCTCCAGGCAGTCTGATCTGAAGCTAATCCATTCATTGCTGATTTATTTTCACTCTGTTTTCAAGCAGAGTTCTGTTCTGTGTTTCATTTTTTTTGTCCTCTGTTTCTCTCTGAGAAAAAAGGCATTTTGTTTCACACCTCCAGTGCAAGCAGAGGGGTTTAGATTTTTTTTTTCTGATATATGAAGTGAACTCAGGAAAGTTTACCTGACTCTTTTTCATGCAGGTTTTGTTCAGAAGGTGGCCCGCTGTGTATTGTTCTCTGTTGTCTTAAATCAAAGCACTACCTTTATGCTAGGAAAAAAAGTATTTGCTTAAATGCACTCAATCTTGCCATCTTGGAGTTCGTGAGAGTCACCATGTTCCTAAACTAAGGGCCAGCAGAGGAAATCTTTTCCCTGTACTTCCTGGGAAGCAAAGGTTTGTCTAAGGGCTGGTTGATAGTTCCCTAAAAATAAATACTTTTATTCAGACTTAGATAAATCGAATGAAGCTCTTATTATTACAAACCGATTACAAGAAGAGCCTTTAAGAAGATAAACTCTTTTCAGCACCAAGCTGGCTTTGAGTTTCTGGGCAAAAATCAGCATCTAGTGACTTAGTGGTATTTTATTTACTGTCAGTGCATTTTGTTAGTGATGCTATTGGGCCTTCTTTCCTCCAGTTTAACACAATTGTTTAAATATTTAACCTCCAAATTCTTTGGCTAGTTAAAAGCTGAGTGTCCTGCTTGTGCAGGGACTGCATATTGTTCCTACTGCATCTTTCAGTGTTTGCTGCTGGTATGTATTCTTTCCACAGTAAAAAACCCTCGTAGTCAGTTCCTAATTTATCCTGAGGTCTGCTTGGTCATCCTCACAGTCTAAAGCCCACAATTTCTTTTGCAATATGTCAGAACTATCAGCTGGAATCAATCAAGCAAAACATAAGCCTTGATATTGTCATGAAGGAAACGGACACAAGACAATATAGAGTAATATCCTCTGAAGCCTTGGTCTGGCTTTGAAAACATCGTGCTTTACTTCAGAATCAATATGGGCACAGCAAGATGCAGCCAGTGTTGCTGAATATTTCTTTGTAGGTTAGAAATGCCTTGTGTAGTGCATTAGGAAGATATCTGTGTTTTGACTTGAGAGCCACAGGTAGATTATTGATGGGATACTTGCTACAACCAGCATTTAAGCAAAACCACAGTTGTTCAGATGCAGTAAGCTTATTTGCAGCGTGATTTTGCCCCAAACCTTCTGGGATATTGTATATCCCAGAGAGCACCTTCTGCAAGGGTTCAGCCACTCACATTTGACTCATCAGCTCCAGCTAAGGCCATGCTATTCCCAGTTTCCACTTCCTTGCCCCCGGGTCTCCAGGCAGGGTTACAGCCCAGCAAAGGCAGATCATGGTAAGTTTTTCCTTCTGTAGGAAGGGACGCCCTCCTTTGCCTGCTCTGTCCCTGCAATATCAGCCATGGCTGTAAGTGAATCAAGTACCCTGTGCACAACAGGGACTCTAAGGAGTTGCTAAGGGCAGCTTAAGAATTGGGTAAGCATTCAAGATATGTTAACAGAATACCCTTCCAGCCTCAAAATAATTCTGGCCCAGGGGGTTGCCTGGAATTTGTGTTGAAGCATCAGTCCTTGCCCACCCTCTCCCAGACTTCTGTGGACCTCTAGCATCCCTTTAAGCTTTCCATGCCAAAAAGTCACAGTCAAATTGGTTATTCCTCTTACAAAAGCCATATCATGTCTTTGATCAGCGTTAGTGCCCTCCTCTTTACCTTTCACAATACTCAAATGCCCTTTTTGAGATGGAAGGGATCAGAACTGTACCCTTTATTTTTATGGTAGAGAAAGGACAGGAAGGTTTTAGAAAAAGAGTGATGCAAACAAGTGACAAAACCCTTAAACATTTAGAGTATTATGAGCTTGATTTGCCTTATAGTTTACCTCCAAAGAGGGCCTGGGAGAAGAGTAAGGGGCAACTTGACACTTTGCAGTGGCAGTTCAGTTTGCCTGATTTTACAAAGATTATCAAAATGACCTAGGGAAAAAAAAAAAAGAGGCAAGAGTGAAACATTCTTTTAATATTTTTATTATTAAAGAACGCTGAAGAGTTCTTGTCACATTTATTTTTGGTAGTGTCTTGTGGAGCCAATTCTGTGCAATGAAATAGGAGTCTGAAAGAGGTGCTGAAAACATTAAATCGTATCAGAGAGTGCCACATCCACATGCCTTTTTTACCCAGTTTTTTGCAAGGAGATGCCTATCACAGTCATGTAGAGAGCTGATGTCACAGTCAAATCAAGAAAAATGATGGAAGGGTGTGTAGGAAGGGGGCATAAGTCTCATCCACTGAGGTTAGATGTTGCAAAGAATATATTTTCCCAGGCATAAGTGCTAAGCTGTTTCATAGAGGTCTTCCATAATCTGCAGCTGTGCCATGAACAGGTCAAGTTTCTTCCATCTCTATTTCGCTCTTCTGTCACCCTTTCTAGGAGGACCATGTATGTTTATTATTTTTAAGTGCTCCACGGAGGGTTTACGTTTGACAAGCACTCTGAAGGTGAAAACACGAAGCACATCTTTATTCTGAACACAACCTAGCATTTCAGTTGCCAGTGTGGTCAAGGTGGCCTCTTTCTGAAAAAATACTCACTTTCAAATGCAATAAAGATCCATGCTTGACAACAGTGCAGGCTTTGTCCTGTGTGTTACTGAGAAGAGACCTGTCAGTCTTAAAGCAAATAGCACAGTTAGTATTTTTAAGGATACTAGTACACTAGTTGCTATGCTATATTTTGTCAGGATCATCATTTTAATATGTGAAAATAAATCCATGGCTAATGGAAGGTAGATAGATAAATTCAGCTTTTTGCAGTGGCAAGGTAATTCTTGCTAAAATAATAGGAAAATGTAATTATTTATCTGGTTTTGTATAAGGACAAGTAAGGAGAATTCCTTGCTTTTTCATTCCCTAGAAAATAGGTGACATCTATGGGGAAGAGACCTCAATAACAGAAAAGGACTTTGAGGGAGAAGAGATACTCTCAGGAGAGTGCAGGACAATATTGGAAGAGTCCAGGCACCTACAGTTGATATCCCTGTGATTGTTTCCCTCAGCAATCTCCAAGAGATGAGCTGAGAAAAGTTCTTGACATGGGAGCTCTGTGACTGGGAGGAGCACCAGTGATATGGGAGTGTGTGGTGAGCAATGGCAGTGACAATCTTAACAAGACGTGAATAAAGTGTGCAGAGTGCATTAAAGTGTGAGGACTCTCAGCTTCTTTACAAATACAGGAACTTGTTGCTCACATTAATCTCATGGGTACTCTCATTCTCAGTGTGCTTCGTGGCTCACCCCTTTTCCCATGCAGTAGCAATTCCAAGAACCAGCTTGTCTGCCCCTGAAGGAGTCAGCAGAGACGTTCAGGTTAGAGGAAGGCATGGCCAGAGATTTCCTTTTTTGCATGGTGCTGGAGTGACCAAAGTTGGGGATTTTTTAGCTTTGTCACTTTTAGAGTTATTTCAAAGCTTAAGCATTTAAAGTTTAAATGCGTGCTTCTGTAGTAAAAAAGAAGTAAATTCTCCACTTGCCATAGTGCTGGAGAAGCAGGAGCATGTGGCACAGGCTCAGTACATTTCTGTATTTCAGGACAGCTGTGTTAACACCAGTCTGGCTGGTGCCCTGGGAAGAGCAGAGTAGGTGCTGTTTGCCTCTGGGACCCCTCCTTCCAGAGAGGCTGTTTTCCCAAGAATTCCAGTTGAGCTAATTGTGTTTGACACTCACACTGCTCTTTGGAAAGTACAGCACGTATTAGATAGCAGTGAGAATATTTACTTTTGCAAAGCTTATATTCAGATAGGAAAGAGGAGTACAATCGAGTCTCTTAAGTGCTGTTTCCTAAGCGGTGTCTGGCTGCTCTGGCATCAGGAATATCCGATATCTCATTACAACTTCAAACAAGCCTTTGCATGTGTCCAAATTAATCCACATATTTGGTGGGGATTCTGTTATTTATTAGACTGTGTGCTAAGTAGGGAATGTGAGCGTCTTTCTTTTTATTTCATTAATATTCTGGGATATTTCAGCTGTATCCCATTAAGCAGCATACGTATAGTGCCTATGAAGATATGGATGAGCAAGGAGATAAAAAGCACCCTAGCTGTTTCTAATGAATTTATCAAGATAAAGTGACACAGGTAAGTTATTTGGTGTTTTGCCATCCAGTGATGAATCAGCAAGAAGTTTTGCAGAAAAGCTTACTTTTTCTCTTTTACCTGTCCTAAGGCATCCAACTCAGACTTTAAGGGAATTTGTCCCTGGAGCATTTGTCTCAGTCCATAAAAATAGCATCATGTATGGTGGGCCTGCCAACACAGAAAGTCCCAAGGTCTTGGAGGTAGAAACACCACACATAAAGCAACCTTGTCACCTTTCTGGTACTACCCCAGATGATGAACAAACCCCTGTTCTCTCCCTGCTGTGAAGATCTTTTCTGACACATTCATAGGAGAGGAAGAGTCTAAGTGACTGGCTGTGTGTGAGTAGGATGGCTATTCTTGCACTGAATCAAAAGAGGGGAAGAAAGTTGTGAAGATAATACCTAAAAAGCCTCCCATCTGGTCGGACTGTGGACATTTTCCAGAACTGTATTTGCCTTGACAAGTTGCCCATGGGAAAGAACACAAAGTAAAACATTCTTTTTGCAAGAACAAAATACCCAGTACTTGTACAATGCTCCTTTTGTTAGGAAAATATGCAGAGATATTAATATAAATAGTTGTAACACTAAGAGTGTGCTCAGAGTGAATGAATTTTTAATGGCTCCTCCTCACCATAAAGATGGCTGCAGATATCAAGGTCAGATTTTAAGGAAGTTGTACATTCATCACATGCTGTACATTGCTCAAAAGCCCCTGTGAGTAAGCTGTGAGGAACGGGGATGTGCTCTTCTAAAAGTAGCATAGTGTCTTACAGGATAATCAATACTAATAAAAGTATAGCTATTTGTAAAAATAAAGCAATCACTATTTCCTGGCTCTCTGTAACCAAGACGGGATAACTTCATTCACTTGTGTTATTTATCTTGCACCGAACGCTTTTCACAGCATGCCTTTGACATTAATAGAAGCAATTTTAACTGTGCTTTCAAGTTTACTGCTGGCCTCTTTTGTGGGTAACTCATTCCAGGCAGTTAAACTCTTCCCAGATGCGAACATGATAACTGTGATTCTGCTCAGAGGCCTAAAGAGGACTTGTTTGTTGCAATTTGTGCTTGGCAGCAAACCCTTTTTCTCTGTGTGTCTGTCCTGTAGAGGAATCCAGAGGTCCAGCTTTGCTTTGCTGCAGCTCTGGGTAAGCTTGGAGCAGGGAGGAGATCCTTCCTGCCAAGACAGCAATGCTTTGCCTGCTTTACCTGATGTCGTTTGTGGCATATCTTGTGTGCTACTGCTACTTGCACCTAAATCTTCGACAAAATTGGTTGTCAGGGACTTTACAAAATGACTTAACACACACAGGCAACTGGTCTGAATAATCACAACTCTTGTGCCTCTCCAGCTTGTCCTCAGTGTAAATCACCTAAATACACTGAAATAACTACAATAAGTGTAGACCATTAAATATCTCAGAACGAATAAAAGCCTCGGTGTTGCATTCCTTTTTCTGACCGGGAATTTTGCCATCTTCTCTTTTTTTTCTGTTCCTCCATATCCAGATTCCTCCCACCATATTCGAGCAGAGCTATTTAAAAGCATCTTGGAGCTTTATTTTTAACTGGCTGCACGTGTGACCTCAGAAAGAAGCTATCTGCTGCGCTGTGGGAGGATGCAGCAGTGCTACTGAGGACAGTGTGTGCTTTGTCCAGAAATGAAAAGCGTATCGGTGCTGAGACTAAACATGCCACAGCTTTGGAAAACTAAGTCAGGGAGGAGGGAGAGTAAGCTTTACAAGCCCATTGCTTAACCACTTTTAGAGTCTTTCAGATGCTCGGTTGCTTTGGGGTTTTTTTTTTCTCACAACGGTTTTTCTGTCTTTCCTTATCTCTGCTTATCAGCTGTTCGCTGCCTAGGGGCACTGTGTGCAATTAATTAGCTGACCTAAGCAAGGTCCTCGGGGAAAAACAAATCCCCCAGCAAACCTGCTGTTTGCCTGTGGGAGCAGCATCACAGCTCTGCTGGGGAAACAGGCATGTTGTTATCCAGGCTAAGGTGTTGTGGGCGCTCTGCATGTGAAATGCCGACAGGACATCGGGGGTGTGATCTTGAAATGCTTCCCTGCAGCTTTTTGTGGCTGGGGGGGCATTATTACACTGGGTAATTGTTAACTAAATTTAGAATAGGAATGCAATCAGTACTGTTAATTATCCTTTTAATCTCATTCCAATAAGAAAAGGAAATTGATTTTTATGGGAGGCCACTGATAAAGATTAAGGAGTGATTTTTCATCTGCTGCACTTATTACCTTTTAGATTCAGACCTGCAAAGCAGACAGACATCACTAATAGCTTTATCATCACAGTTCTAATTGTATTTACTTTGTCTCTACAATACTTTGTTTAACAGCTCGTGAACAAAAATATTTTCTTTCTCATAGATGCCCGTTACATCACTCCCAGACCTGAAGAGATTCCCAAGTAGCCTTCCTGAAAGGAGGATGAGATGTGTTCCCTCCCAGATTAACCCTACGTTTTCTGTCTTCTTCATAAAATGTGTATGGCCTAGATTTTCCTCGGAATGCTCACCTTTACCAGTTTTTATTATCCCACAAGAGGAATAAACCAGCTGCACAGTCTAGATAACTTCTTGCTCAAGCATTTAAAAGGGATGAGCAGCTGACTTAAGCACATTAGGTGGATGCAGTGATCAGATGCTTCAATCCAGATTGTGCATGTTAGCAAGGAATTACGGTCTTTCTCTCATAAATCCATTTACATGTATGTGAAGTAGGGCCTCTCAGACACTCAAATCCATGGACCATGTCTCAGTTGAACAAATGAATTGCAAAGCTCTTCCTCCATTATTCAAGTGTGTCTGTGCTATCAGGGTCCACTCTTTGAAATGAATCTGTTTTTACGTGAATAGTCATTATGAGAAAGATATTCTGCTTGGCTTTGGTTTCTCTTAAGATAATGCCATATCTCTCTGAAAAGATGAGCCAGCAGGATGGTGGGAGACGGTTTTTGTCACTGCCTGTTCCATTCCTCATGATCCTGTTTTACTCAGCTTTACAAAGTCCCTACTTCAGGATCCCATGGAATTGAGGTGACTAATACAAATCTTTCCCCATTCTTAAATTAAAGCCTCATGAGTGTTGAAAATAGCTTAGCAGCATGATATGAATGCACTCTAAAGACTTTAAAACCAAAAAGCAAATAAACCCAAGCTTTTTGCATTTAGCTTGGTGGTTTTTGAAGCCTGATGTTTTAGCATCCAATTTATGACTTTTGTACTCCTCTCCACCTGCTGTTAAGAAAGGGAAAGCATAGCTTTGTCTGAAAGCACCTACAATCTACTTAATAAATTCCAGAGATTTTTGACCTAGGCAACTGATTAGGAAAAATACTTTCATGTCCACCTATATCTATGTATGTCCCTTCCCAGTGAGATGTTCACTAGAACCAGACCCTAGTCACAGTGAAGTCATATGACAGTGTGAACCCATTTCTGTGAGCTGGAGACTTCCAAATGTTCTTCATAAATTTAAATTAAATCACATTTAGCTCTAAGCAATCTCATGATTCATTCTAGTGAGAATTAGGACAGAAGTTTAGGGCCAAAGTGACACAGATCAATCGATTTACACTATCTGGGATGTGGTCTGCAGTATCTATTTGTCTCCTATTACAGCATGAAAAGGAAAATAGTCCTTCACTGTTGTATTGACTAATCAAGCAAAAACAGAAAAAAAACCCACCAGGGTGCAGGATCCTGTTGATTTGTGCATTTAATCAAGAGCACATTAAATAGGTCATAGAATCATTTTGTCTTCCCCTAATGTAAAGCAAAAATTCATCTGTTTCTTGCGCTGGAACCTCCAGCACATCTCCAAAGCAAGAAGCAAAAACAAAGAAACAACAAAGAAACAACCAAAAAGAATTACAGAGACTAAATTAAATTTCACTGTAAATCTTTGTTTGACAAAATGCACATTGCTGCAGAGGATTAGAAGGTGATAACATCAGTCTATTAGCTCAGAGATTAAAGTAAAAATGCTCTTCAAAATCCTATCACATTTGTTTCTTTGGAACCAAAGTTGGTGATTTAGTATTATGGTCACTGAATCTTTTTTTGCTTTTTATTTTATTTTCCTTTGGTCTTTAAGTTATAAAGTTTATAGTATCTGCTTTATATAGTTCATTTTAACGTCAAGAATTTGCAATTTACATGAGGCAGGGAAGACAATTCTACAATGCACACGCTTTCCTGATTAACTGTGTGTGACTTAAGTATATCTGAGAAATGAGTTTTAAAGAGTGTTTTGAAAGACCTAAATTCAGCCAGGCTTTATGATCCAGAATTTTTTTTTTTTTTTT
>WEKY01028454.1:81304-227891 GCA_013390045.1 Picathartes gymnocephalus | reverse complement strand
TGATTAATTTCTGATAATCAGTGCAGTTCTTTGTTTTGAAAGGTTGCTGCCAATGGCAGGGGGAGGCTTTTGCCAAGGAAAGGGGCTGGGAGGGGACACAAAAGCAGTGTGGGAGCACGTTCTGGTGGAAAATTTATGCCAAAGAGCACCTTAATACTTGTTCAAGAAAAACTTGTGGGACCAGGGCCTGAGAATTCATTTGATGAAAATGTAAAATACATCATTCTGCACACAAATGGCTAACCTCCCAAACACAGTGTAGTTACATTGGCTTCACTTCACAGGTTTCCTTTGCAGGCTTTTTTCAGAGACAATTAGCAGGAATTACCTGTATAGGTCCACTTTTTTATCTTCTAATTTAACAAGTCTTTTTAATCACCCATACCTTGAGCATCAGATATTTGAATAATGACATCCAGTCCTCCATCCTTTCGTGATGAAGTCGATCTCCTTTCTGTCACTGGAATCGTGTGGGACTGGGTGAGAGAACATTAATTTCTCTGGAGATCTTTTTTGCGTCGTGTCTTATGCTCTGCCTGTCTGAACTACTTCAGCCGAAGAGGACTCTATTTTAAGAAAAGATCAATAAATCTCTTCCTAACTGGAAATGTTAGAGGTTATTCAGGTACATTTTAGCAGTACCTGCTAATTTCTGTTCTTTGCATCATGTCCTTTTCAGGCTTTGGGCTTAATTTGCTGCTATGATATTTCTGTGACACTGGACACAGCCATGCAGAAACAAGATGCATTTGTATTGTTTGTTCTTCACAGTGGTATAAAATGCAAGTCATCTGTGTCAGTGGCTTCACATGAAGTCAGGATTTAGAAACCTCTCCTGGATATCAGGGCATGTATTGAAGCAATGGGCCAGACTTATATCTATCCTCGTTATGTAACAAATAACAATAGTTAATATTGCCATTTTTCTATTTCCAGCTATATGTATTACCTTCACACAATGCAGGATAACCATGTGGTTGCCTGGGCCTTGATGCCTTTTCCTCTGCTTCCTGCTCTGTCATTTTTTAAGTTTTTGGTGGCTCCAGCACTGCAGTCCTTTCAAGGACTTTCTCATGCCTTGTGTTGGGCTCTGGGTTTTCAATCCCACACCATTCACTGAATGTTTAGGCCTTTCAGTGCTTTCCTTGCTGGTGCCTAAGTGCCAACATAAATTTTTAGGACCAAATACTGCAGCTCTCTCTGAAGTACACATTTTTTTAAAGGAAGCTTTTCTTTACTTGCTTCTCTTGACATGAAGCATGCTTGAGCAAAGGTGGCCCGTATGCATTTATTTGACCCTAAAATAGTGCCAAGAAACAAAACCAAGGAAAAATGCTTTCCATTTATTTTCTCCGTGTACCTCAGAAAGAGCTGGTACTGAACATTCAGTATCTCATGTTAAGTACAGATTGATTCTTGGAGGCTAATTGGTGAGATTTATTGACAGTAGAGAATTTGGCTAGTTATAATAGATTCCTATTCATTATATAGTTGACAATTCAACGAGTAGCTGATTCCGATTTTCACTGTTAGTTATGCCTTTAAGTCTGACTTTAAATTGCTTACTCAGAGATGTTTTAAAACAATTAACCTTAACGTTTTTTAAGTGGAATATGAGATTTCAGCTATTAAACTTCAGTTCTGTTTTGACTGCTTCAGGGCGTTAGACACGTGGATCCTGAATTCTGGCACCTTATTAACACAGGATTACCTGGGTCTTCAACAAAGACACTTAAGGTCTGATTTTTAGTTCTATGCAGACGTGGCTTTTCTCATATCAGTAACCCCATTTATGAACGAGGTTCCCTTCTTTTCATTAGTTTCAGTTTCAGACTATAATTTCTTGTTGTGGTGAAGCATGGCGTAGGCCAGTGTTTCATTAAGAATTGCAAATGCCCCAATGACCTGCGCCTGCAGAGAGAGCATTCATTTTAGCACATTGCCATTAAAAAAATGATAGGTGGCTTTTCAGACAAAGCCCTTTTTCTAGGGCTCAGAAATTAGGCGTGCATTTCTACAAAGCAGAGTTTGAGAGAGATTTCAAAGCAGATCAAAGTTAAAGGGTTTCCTGATGGTTCAGCTTTGTAGCACTAAGCCTGCTGGGTGTTCTGCAAGGATCCATTGTACCCATCCATTCTGAAAGCACAGCCCCAGCTTTGCATGCATTACACCAACCCTGTTTTCAGTCAGGTTTTACAAATTGCCTAATCCAGGTTAGGCCTTTTCTGGAAGCTCTTTTATCCTTCTAACATTTGCATAATGATCTCAATACTGTAATTCTTGTGTGACAGTGTGTTGAAGCTCTTTCTGATTTACATTAATGATAGTACAAGAATAATGAAATACCAAATTGCCTTCATCGTCTTTCAGAACTGAGAATACCATAAATTTCAATGTTTAAAAGAGTGTGGGACCAAGTTCACTCCTGGTGTAATCATAGTGTCATCTGTAGAACTAGGTGAGGTATGCATTGACTTTGTCCTGCTTAAGTAAATATTAACTCATGAAGGGGTAGATTCTACTAAAGACCTGCAATTTAAAAATGTGAACATGTCACATTGGTACTCTGACAGAATAATAGTTTTTTTCCCCCTAAAACTTTGATTAAAACATGATAATCTCCCATGAAAATTCTCAGCTAATCATCTGAAATAAAACATAGATGAAGATTGCATGAATACTTTATGTGAATGGTAAGAAAGTAAGTCTCTAATTTTGAGACTTGTTGTGTTAAAATATTCAGGACTGCACAGCAGCTAATTGCAGGCTGAGTTCCCATTTCTGTCCTCCTGCAGGCCTTACAATGAGACAGCATATGAGCTGAAAGGTAAACCCAAACAGGCATGCAAAACCAGTTCTCAGATGACAAAAATTAGGGGTGGTCTGGCAGATATGTTCACTGAACATGGTAATGCAGAAAAGAATTCATTTCCATTTCCATGGAAAAAATAGACTATGAAACTGAATCACAGGGTGTGATGTATGTATATAATGTGTTCATTTATGTAACAGGTGGGGTTTTTTTACAAAAAGAAAAAAAACCATTTTTTAATAACTATCAATGCAACCAATATTATCTGATGTCTTGTGATGAGCAGGCCATGTTAATATATGCATTTGTTTGTGCTCACTTCTTATCAATGATTAAATGTGTGAAAGAAAACCATCATGCAGGTAACACCTTATTTCTCCAAGGAGTAGTAGAAACCCTATATATCATTTGCTGAGTGCCATCAGAAGTTTTCTAGTCCTTTTTGTTTATTGCCATTAAAGGAGATGACTCCAGGTTAACAAAAAGGCTTACATGGTATTTCAAGTGGGTTTTTTTCATAAAGCATGTTCTGTGACCTTTAAAAATTATAGAAATGTTGTCCTCGTGCATGTGTGGTTGAGTATTCCAAAGTCCCAATTTTGTGGCATATTATGAACCAATTAAAAGACAGACTGTGAGAAGCCGTAAGTGTATTAAAGTTGCAATGATGGGAGACAGTAGCTGACTCCTTAAATTATCTGTGTGTCCTGCATGAACACGGATAGACCGCTTTACAGCCCTGAGTAAGCTCCTCACCCCAGTCTGGCTCCACACAGCTACTTCATCCTGTGCTTGAGCACCACTCAAAAGAGCAGCTGAGATGAGAAAGATGCTGTTCCCTCTCAGCAAACACAGAAGCTGCAAGTCTGGATCTCTTCCTGAAGCAAACGGGGAAGTGGCAACCACTGATGGATGTTTTTTCCCCTGAGGAACCCCAATGCTGTGCTGTAATTTTGGATGTTACAGCTGTATTTAGAAGCCAAAGCCCTCAGCCTGGAAACCGTCCTTGTGCCTGTGAGAGAGGTCTCTCCTCTGCTGGCAAGGCTACTGCACGGCCCTGTGTTGTGAATTGTAAATAATCACCCCATTTTCTCTATTTGCAGGAGATTTGTCCTCACCAAGATGAGAGTCATTCCCAAAGGAGCTTTCACAGGACTTACTGACCTGGAGAAAATGTACGTATTGTGTCAATATTTACTAGGAAACAACTATTTTACTCCAAGCAGCTCCTTTCACAGCCTGTGAGCAAGTCTCTCTTGCTGAGCTTCATATAGTTTTATCTTTCTGTTTAAAGAAAAAATAGAATGCTTTTTTTTTTTTGACACCATGTTGCAGAACAATATTGTCATGAATACATTTTCATAACAGCAATCAGGAGGTCTTCAGTCAAAGGGCTGGTTGAGCATGGGGTGTCATTGCAGGTAATAAATACAGTGCTATAGCAGAAGATCACAGGAAACTGATTGTTTTGTGAGCTTTGGAATGAAACAGTGGAAAGATCAGGGAGGAAAGAGCTCCTGTTAATAATAGGTCAGCCAATTCTCTTTTCTCTAATAAATAAATAGGATTTTTTTTTTTGTGCATGTTCAGAGGCAACTGTCAGGATGTGTGAGGGAAGTTTCTTACAAGTGACAGATTCAAAAATCTTAGTACACAAAGAGTGTAAGCAGCTCATTGCTGTGAATTTCAGTGGTCAACCTGGAGATACAATTATGAGCACCTTTGATGAACAGATGTATCCTACATTCATTAATATGCTATTGTGGAGGTATTGCAGCTCTACCTCTGGAAGGGAAAACCCTTAGTAACGTGTTTCCTACTTCTCTTTAACAACAGAAAATCTATGGCTTAGCTGGTGCTAGCACCAGAAACTATAACCCTCACCGTCCAACCTGAGTTATTCTGCCTCATGTATGATTTTTCTGAAACATTTCATATATGGGCAAATCACAACATTTTGCTTAGAAACAGAGCAGCACTTGCACCCTGACAGGAGACGATCACAAACAGGCTGTTCACCCAAGAGCAGTCTGAGTGGGAGTGGGGAAATGTACTTAAAATGCAGTACCTTTTTCAGTGCTGTGTGTGTGATGGCAAAACTCCAAAGGACATTTCTCTGCATCATTTCTACCCTTCTCCCTCGTACTCTTGCATGAATAAGGCACTTAGCAAGAAGGTGGTGAGTCCTGCAAGGTTTGTTTTAGCCTAGTCCTTATGGAAAATTATTGAGCTCTTTGGACTGTGAAGTAGGTTGCAAAGTGCATTGTGAACTGCTTCTGTTATCTTTAATTCTCAGAAACCATATGTCAGATGTGTATGAAGGCATTGAATGGGATGTCTCTAAGTGGTGATTTATTGTTAACCAAAAAATTATATATGGAAATGGGCTCCATTCGAAAATACATCCATCTACTAGCAGTACATGGAGGAGAACTGGGGACAGTCAGTTTATAGCGAATCATCCTTGAAAATAAAAGTGTGATAAATATGTAAATGAGACCAATCAACGTCAACAAAACAGTGGTATTTGCAGATGATATAGCAAACAGATAAAATTTGAAACAGCTCACAAATCCTAAACCTAACCCATAAAACATTCATCAGAAATATTCATGATAATGTAGGGACAAAAAAAGGTGGGTAATCAAATAATAGATTTGCATATAAAAACACAGCCTTTGTATGAAAGTCTTTTTACTCTTGCAAGATCATGCTCAGAAAGAAAGATTAAGCAAATTGTAGCCTATTTAAGGAAAACAGCTATTAATAATGTGATACCTCCATATGGTAAGATGTGGATAGCCTGATGTATACAAATGAGACACTTCAATGTTGTAGTATATGTGTGTGCTCCCCTAGGACTGAGTAGGCTAAAAATGAAGAGTGACAATATTTCCTGAATGTGTTACTGAAAAAAAAACGAAAAACAAAACAGTATCTTCTGCAGTCCAGCATAGCTGCACTCATGATTTTCACCACTAATACATCATTCCTAAGTGTGTTTCTGAGAACAGAGTAGGTGCTAAAGCCCAGAATTTGGAGGGAAATGGTGGTCTTTGGAGTCATCCATAGGGGATGAGGCAGTTGGTTACAAGTTGGAAATGTGATGGTCAGAGGCCATCTTGGGCACAGCAGTCTTTGGCCTGTTTAGGACATTGGTTCAGAGAGTCCTTTGGGAAACAGTCCTTAACAACAAAGAGGTTCAGAAAAGCTGGGCATACTTCAAGAAGGAAATTTCAAAGGCACAGAAGTAATGTTCTTATGTGCTGAAAGATGAGCTGTTGGGGAAGAAGACTGACCTGGCCAAACACGGAGCTTTTGCAGGAACCCAGGGAAAAAATAAGAGTTTATAACCTTTGGAAAGGTCAGGCAACTCAGGAAGAATACAAGGATGTCTTTAGGTCATGTAAAGAGAAAATTAGAGAGGCAAAAACTCAATAGGCCACTTCCGTGAAAGGTAATAAAAGGGGTTTTATAAATGTATTTATGACAAAAAAAGGACCAAGGAAAATCTCATTCCTTTAGTGGACCCAGGGGGAAACATTGTCAACAAGGCTGAGGAAAATGTTGAGGTAACGAATGCTTTCTTTGCCTCAGCCTTTAACAGAAAGACTGGTTATCCTCAGAACATCTCCTGAAAGGAGATTGTAGCCAGGTGGGATTTGGCCTGTTCTCCAGGCAAATAGGACATGAGGAAATGGCCTCAGGCTGTGCCAGGGAAAGTCAAAGCTGGACCAGGAAGAATTTCAAAATTTCCAGAAAGGGTTTAAAGGCATTAGAACAGGCTGCCCATGGATGTGGTGGAGTCACCACCCCTGAAGGTGTTCAAGAAATGACTGGACATCGCAGGTTTACTTGACATGGTGGTGTTTGGTCAAACATTGGATGATTGATGATTTTGGAGGCCTCAATGATCCTTGAGGGACCCTTCCAACTCAGGATATTCTGTGAAATATCTGTCTTTTCCAACCTCAATGATTCTATGATTCTAGGTTAAGTCAGAAATGAGTCCTCCCTCAGAATCCTCCATAAGAATCCTAACTCTTTTATATTTCCCTTCCAAGTGAATGAAGGCTTTCGAATACAGTGACCAAAAATTTTTGGCTTTCAAAGAAAAAATAACTCCTTGGTATTTTCCTGGTTTCCCTATGCATTTTAGTATCTTCCCAAACACTCAAACTGCTGAGGCCTTTAAATAGATATATTCTGCCAGAAAATATCAAACACTTTTCAGACAGAGTAGATCTCATTTGCTTTCTATTAGGACTGTCCAAGAACTTTCCAGAATAGACACTAACGACCATGATTCAAAATGGAAAAACTAGTGTGACTTGGAAATGGAGCTGTTGATCTGACCTCCCTGGTGAAGCTCCAGTTTTAGTTACCAAAACAAAATCATTTGGGTTTCATCAGATTTTCTTTTTTTAATTTGGCAATATTGTCATTGGAATACTTTTGCCAGAGGCCATTTGAACCATTTTCTAGTTTGTCAGCATATTCTCACCCATCTAAATTCCTTCAGTTCCTGAAAAAAGCTTGAAACGGTCATCCTGCAGACTGTCGTATGATGCAACAGCTTTCCCGAAGTATGTTCTGGGAGAAGGGTCTTTTCCTCTTAAATAAAATATTAAAACTTATGAAATAAACTGACAGGTTCTAATCATTTATGAAATAAATTGATAGGCTCTAAGACTTCTCTTACTAAAGATGCAACTTGAATTTTCCTACAAAAAACTCTCCCAGAATCCCACAGCTCTGAAGAACAGCCTTGCCATCTTGTTGCCAGCAGCTCTCCGACTTCTGCACAGCTCTGGCTTCATGTTAATTTAGCAAATAGGTGCTCCGGAAAGCAGATTGGTTATTTTTGCTACATGTTTATTCTACTCATAGGTCTTAGTCAACTGGAACGTGGCAGTTCTTCTGGACTCCTGCTTAACCAACCTGTTTACACTCCCAGAACTAATTAACCCTCCAGTTACTAAATTAAAAAGCAGTCCCATGCAGGCACATACCTGGCAAAATCAATCTGACATGCTCTGCAGCAGCTATGTCGTCCTCAACCTACACGAGAGCTTAATTTGGAGTAGAGGCAGTCAGAAGCAATACTAAATCTCTCCTTTTCTGTTGCTGACTTTCCTGCTGCTACTACGAGGTGGCAAGGTAGATTTGCAAATGTTGATCTAACAAGGCCTGATTTGGGCATCATATTTATAGGAAGTTTGGTCTGATTGTGTTACCCTGTGCAAGCCAGAGGCTTCATGTCTGTACCCTGAGGCACAATTCCCTTGAAAGTTCATCATTAGTTATTTGTTCTTTTTGAAGGATTTAAGCTAAAACGTAATCCTTTGGTTCATCATTTGCTCTCAAACCGACCCTCTGTGCAGCCTAAGGAAACTCAGCTGTGAGGATGAAGTACTTCTTGAACTAGAAGATGTCACAGAGGAAAAAAAACCACCATTACTGGCCCTGTTTTTATATTGGAGTAATTGGAGAGAGGCATTTCTTTAACAGATGGTGGAAAAGACACATTTTAAGAGCATGAACCACGGTATGGATAACAGAACTTGATGAAGTAAACCCTTAATGAGCTCTGGAGATCATGGAAAGCTAAAGGTTTTAGGGTTGAGGGAATCCAGAGCTGACACTCCTGAAAACTAAAGTTTTCTGTCTATGGAAGACAGCAGCTATCTACTGCTTCCTCACAGAGAAAAAGAGCCCTGAATCATATATTTACTCAATTACTAAGTGCATTCAGGATTTTCTGGTTTTCTCTTTGTTCAGACCGTGGATCCAGTCATAGTTTCTAAGGACAAATGCTGCTGCTCTGTGATCTAGATACACAAGCACTAGCTTATTTCACAAACAACAATCAGCCTGATGGACGATGCTAAAAGCTCTCCTGTTTGACCCTGTAGGCAAAAAGGCAAGTCACAGTTTCCTTTGACTCGATTAGATCATACTGAGTTACCTTTTATGTATCTAAACTCAGAGCTGAGTTACTTGAGGACAAAGGAGAACGGAAGACAGAATTTTGAATCAAGGGGTGTCTTTCTGTGGCTGGGGAAGGACCAGAGTTCTTGGCTTGATTGTAAAAGTCTCACCTAGAGAATCTGGCAGAATGGGAAGACTTCACTTTATTTAGGAACTTTTAACTACCTGGCAAGTTGATGCATTCACCATTCAGACCTTCTTCAGCAGTAGCCATCAAGCTGCCTGGGCTAGCACGTGGCTAACCCATCCCAGTGCTCCTGAAATCAGCTTCATTAAGCTCCTGCACATGACTGTGACATTTGTCAGTAGAGCCCAAAGACATGGGAGGGAAGTGGGGGAGGCAAGAATCACAGGATCACCTAAGGACGAGCAGTCTGTGTCTTCTGCTACCAAGAAAGCTGTTCAGCATTTCACAGCTTCTCCAGGTTTTCTTGGGCAGTGTATTGTGTGCTGCCTCATTTGATGTGCATAAGAATGGGCTTAAATAAGTTCATTAAAGCTATTTTGAGAAAATGGTTTTGATTCAGTGTAGCCAAGACATTTGGAAATTTCATCTAGGCAGGAGTTGCTTACTACCTTTTGTTGCATCATTTGGGTAAACCTGCTATTTATTTTTTGCTAGTGGAAAAATATGGATTTTTAGGAGCTGCTGTGATATATAAGTTAAATAGTGCATGCTTATAAAGTATTTATTTACATCCCTAAGGTGAAAGTGGTGCACAGACCATTCTGTGTACCAAAATAGATACTGAATAAGGCAAAAGTCATCCTCTGGTAGCAAATACTCCGGGGTATATTCTCAAGGTGCTACTCTATGGATACTAAATTCTAATTTACACTATAGGAACTTCTGTGTAACATTCTGCTTCTTAAGGGCAGGCCGTGAAAATAAGTATGCTACTTAATGCATTTAAATTAGTCTGTGCATTTTCTCTCCGGGAACAGAGGACGACTGTTCAAAAACATTAAGGCAAGTTACCAACATAGGCAAAGAAATTCAAAATTCAGGCTGTTATCCCGAGGAATAAAGGTTTTAATGGGGCCATTACTGTGATGTGGGGCGTTCTCTGTTGCGCTGGACACGTCGGCAGGCTGGTGGTCGGGCCGGGAGCAATCACAGAAGGCTTCCTGGCTCCTGCAGCTGGACTCGCAGGCCCCAGGTGCCCCCACCGCAGCTGGCTGGCTGTGTTTGATGGTGATCAGAGGGTTGGAACAGGCCTTTTCCTCAGTGGAGGGGTTGGGGCCACTTCAGGCCTCCAATTCAGCAGCAAAATCACGTTAGAAGGCTGGTCCTCTGTCAGGCGTGTATTTCACAGCCCGACAGCAGGCAGGGTGTGCCAGCCCTCTTTTGCTCCCTCTGCCCCCTGGGATGGGCTCCCACCAGCGGGCTGTGAGGGGCAGGCAGCCACGGGAGCTCCAGCCAGGCCCCTGTGTCCCATGGTGGTGACGGAGCCGGGCAGAGCAGGGCCTTGTGCCTCTGCATACGGCCCTGAGCTGCTGGGCACTGCTCCTTCTCCGTGCCTTTCCCCTGGACACCCGTCCTGCAGCCTTTGGAGAGCAAATTTTGTGCTTGGTGTGAATATCTAGGAAGCCTGTTGTCCTAAATTCAGTTTGTTTCGTGCCAGTCCAAGCTATGCCTTGCGCTCTGAACATAATGAGCAATGAGCGGAGACTGGGTGGCTTTATTATAATCTATAAACCTTTTGCTGCATCATCACTTGGTGTTCTGCCTTTCCCTGCCAAAGCTTATCTGTGGAAGAGATCTTCCACTCGCACAATTACAAAAACTGAAGGAGAAATTTATTATCCATGCCAGTTACTCACTGCCGGTGTCAAAGAGCAGAGATTTAATTACAGTTTTGCTACATTTCAGGGAAAGATAATCTGATCTCAGGCTTTTGCTAATGCTTGGGTGGAACAAAATCACAAATAAAGTAAAAACCCTTAGAAGAAGAGGCTAGGAAATGTAAAATCAATTAATAGTCTCCATATCAACATTTTCTAAATTTTCTACTCAAAAAGTCTCAGAAAAACATGCCAATATTTGCATATTTTAATTGAAACACATCAGAGCACAAGAAAGAAGTATTCCATAATTCTTTCTATGCAGTTTAGTATCTTGATGCTTGCTTTCTTTGATAAAATAAACTTAGAAAGAAAATGCATTTTGTCATTACTTGCTTTTGTTGAGCAAGAGTGAGCTTTGTGGTAATGAACTGCTAGCAGAATCTTTATCTGTTAACTGCACTGGTGTGAAGCCAGCATTAAAGACTGAAGTATTTAATGGGAGAATCATCTTGCACATCATTTCAGGTCTCTGTTTGACAGCTGTCTAGACAGAGAGAGAGAAAAAAAAAGGGGAACCAACTTGTCTGAATGTATGCTAAATGCTTTAATGCCTCTCCCCAGTGACATACTGCTCGGACCACCTGAATTCATAAAACATGAAACATGGGCAAATGCTTGTGTGAATTCCCAGTCTTTTTTTAGGAGGAAACTTTGATCCACTGTTCTTCTGCCTTCCTTCGTGCAAACAAAACAGATAAAACTAAGTGCATGCTAAATTGAGATAGCCTTTATGCATATATAAATGTAGGCTCTCAAGTAGCCTCATTCATCCAAAATGAGATTTGAGGGTGAAATGCACAGTTCTTAAAGAAGGTCTCAGCCCAGTGGTCAAAACAAAAATGAAAACAAAACCAAAACCAGAACCAAAAAAAAAAAAACCAAGAAAAACCCAAAAAAACCCCCACACCTGTGCAATTGAAAATGTTGTGAATTATCAAGTCTTTTTTCTTAATAAGTAATATTATTTCTCAGTTGGCTTGCCCTGCTCTTAGACAGTTTGCTGGGCTTCCCCTGCCACCACTAGAGAAAGAAGCTGTGCCAGATGGCAGATGGGCTGGAGGTTCAGCATCACATGGAGATATTTCCTTCCTCTGGATCATTAATTTTTTACAAGGCAGCCCCACTCCAGGTCCTTGCATTAGAGGCGTGAAGTTGATTATTGTGACTGGCAAACCTAGCGAGGAGCCTCAGAATTCATGCTCATCCTGTGGTGCAGAATTAATCCCACAGTCTTTCTTCTTTTCTCCCATGGGAATGTTCACTGTGTGCTGAGGAGGCTGCTATGTCTGCTTTCTGACCAACTTTTTGGCATTCATTTCAAGTGCTTTTGGGTGAGTTTTTTGCATTAAGAAGGAAGGATGGATGCTGGCAAAATCAAAATTTTTTCCACAAAATCTGTCACTTCTTCAGTTTTCATCTCTTTCCTCCAGAAGATTCACTCTATTTTGAAATAAAGGAAGTTTCAAATTGTATCTTATTATGAGATTCGTGTGCTTTCAAGGTAGAATAAATGACCATCTAAGTGACTTTGTAAATATAATTTTACTTATTTACTAATCAACATAAAAAAATAGTTAAGGTGGCTGAGTGGTACATTTATTAAATTTATATGCACGTACCACAAAACTAAGAACTCAGAATTGCTGGTTCTATTTACACTTTACATTTTCAAATATAATTCATTGCTCAGAGATGACAAAATATGTTTCTTCTCATGTGATGTGTCAGAATATTTTCTTGAAGTAAATAATTATCTTCTTGATAAAATCAGTATACTCATTCTAATATCCCTAAATAATTTGCAAAAAAAGTTCACTTTTGCGTGTTAATTACATATTAACTCCCAAATTTCTTGATATAATTCAGAATTAAAATGTATTGACATGAAAACAGAGAGAATTATAAATACAAAATAAAGTTTAAAAAAAAGTCTTTTTTTAACTATAAAAAAAGGTTTTTATAGGATTTTTTCTATTAATCTTGTTGAGTGTATTGTAACTGTACCAGTGATTAAGTGCAAAAGGTGTGATCCCTTGAAATTGTGCCCAATTTGCTCTAAATGGGGTTTACCTCAATATTTATTGTTGCCACTACTAAATATTGTATGTAGGAAGAAGAAATCTGGCACCAGATCAGAAATGGCAATTCAATTTCAGGAGGATTTCAGGAACACCTTCCCATATTAATTTTATCCAGCTTTTCTGTTTATTTTGGGAATAATGCTAGTGGAATTGACATGTTGCAATGAAGGAGTGTTTCCCATTGCTTTACAAATGCTGAAATAACCCTCAGCATTTATGGAAAACAAATGTCGAGATGAAGTCGAGACATTTATTTTCTAAGCGGGAGATGTTGATTCTCTGACAACATTATACTGCACAGCCTTTATTTTTATTATGCCAAATGATTGATGTGGATTTAATCATTAGTTTGATGGCTGCTTTGCTCAGTGGAGAGGCAACTGAGCATTTTATCATTATTAGTGAGCTGCATTTTGATTTTTCTATCAAAGGCTCTGCTGGCCCTAATTCATCCCAGGTGTAAAAGCAGAGATCCATTTTTCCCATTGTTTGTTTTGTGACAAAGCCAAGAACAATTTGCTCGTGAAACACTGAATATTTGTTTTGATTTCTAGAGCAGGAACCTGACTTGGATGAAGGCTTCCATATATGTGTGTGATTCTTTAAAATTTGGTAAGAGTGGTGTACCTTTTGTGACTAAACCACTCACCACATGGCAGAATATATATACTTAAATACATGCATATGTGTGGGTATATACACAGAGAGTAGTCTGGGAAAGATTTAAATTGCTAGGATTGAGAATGGTAGACAGATACTAAGCCAGAAAATATTTTGAATGCTTGGGGAGCCAACACCACAGATGGAAAATACAAATTATTGTGAGAGAAATGCAGAAAGCTGGAGAATTCTTGGTGTCTGTAAGTTTTCCAGTGTAGTCAGCAGAAGACTGGAAGCTGAGGACAGGGACAGGCTACAGATTATCCCACTTCAGAACCTCACCTCTGAGAGCTGCTGGTGTCACCTGCTGAAGGAGGACATTCCAGGGAACATTTCTGGAACAACAGTGGAATAGTTCATCCACATGGAGAATACATTTTGTCCACCTCATAAGGTGCTTCCTCCTCTGAGGAGAAGAAATCCACATAATAAATAGGGGGCGTGTCAGCACAAAGGCCAGGAATGATCTCTTCATGTTGTCTTATGCTTGGAAGTTTCTTCACTAAAAGCAGGAATAATGCAGAATTTCATGTGGGAAAAAAATTAAACCTTTTTTTGTTATTTGGAAGCTTTGCTTACTTCTGTCTTGTCTGCTCAAGAGCAGAAAGGTTTACATCTTTATCTGGAAATGTTTATCCTTTCTAGTGCAATTATGAAGGTGCTCTTTAGACATGTCTAATCCCTTTGTCAATCTTTTATTTGGAATGAGGTTTTTATGGTGATCTGTTTTTCATCTTCATTCCCCACATTTTCAAGGCTTCTTGTGCTGGATTTTTAAGATTTATGCTTTTCCCATCTGTGCTGTGAGAAGGGGTGAGCATGATACGGTGAAAAGAACGTGCTTATTTATTATTTCTGTTTCCAGTTAGATGAGGCTCTTTAGGAGAGCTGGCAGCAGCAGAGCTCCCTGGAGGAAGGGGTGTTGGGTATTTCCTTTTTGGGATAAAGGGGCTTTGCAGCTTTGAGGGGCTGCACGTGGTAGGAGAGCTAGAGGCCAGAGATGGAGATGTGTAACTCGATGAGTGCCCTGGGAGCAGCCCCAGGGGTGATGGACAGAATTTACAGGAGGCCTGAGCAGAGCTTACTACCACCAGGAACAAGCCATTGAGGAACTTGGCCACTCAGTGTTTAGAGATGGACTGCACAAAAGAGGGGGACAAACTTTTCAGCAGGGGCTGTGGCAACAGGACAAGGAGCAGTGGTTTTAAAGCAAAAGAGGGTCGATTTAGATTACATATAAGGAAGGACGTTTTTACTGTTAGGGTGCTGAACCACTGGAATGTGCTGCCCAGAGAGGTGGTGGATCAGCCATCCCTGGGAACCTTCAAGGTCAGGCTGTTCTGGGCTCTGACCAACCTGGTCTAGTAGATGTCCCTCAGGGAAGGTGGACTGGATGACCTTGAAAAGTCCCTTCCAACCTGTGCTATTCTATGAGTCTGTGAACTCCAAACCTCTGAAGGCACTGGATGTCAGGGTAGGGAGGATATAAAATCTTCCCAGTTCTCTTCCAATATCCTGTAAGGTTTTTCTGCTTTAAAGTTAATTATGCTAGTTGATATCCCAATAAAAGCTGCCTTTTTTGAGCTTAAAACCCTTTCATCCTTCCTTGGGACATCCTGCGCAGATGGAGGTCAAGACATATTGCCTCAAAACTCATGACTTGAAGTGCCCTCTCATGGCACTGTCCAGACTGGTTTGTCATTACATTTTCACCATGTGCCATGTCCTGGCTCCTCCATTCCCTGATCCTGACCCTCTGTTTGGGGACCCAGTGCCATGAGCTGAGGCTGGAGGCACATTTGCAGCAGAGGAGAAACCTCCAGGGAGGAACAAAGGACAGAGCCAAGCAGCAATGAATTTCTACAGAGGAAAGTAAATGGGTTACAGTTCATCTGCGACAGCCATGTGCCCAGGCATAATTGACAACACAAAGTGTTTATTTAAAAATAAGCTCGGTTTTGCCTGTGTTTCTTGGTAGCAGACCTAAACACACTAACAAGTAAAGTGGCTTTTCACGAGCCTTCATCTGTCAGTATCAAGGATCCTGTTTTGTATTCCTAGGACCCAGAGTAGCTCTGAATAGCACACTATACTTCCATCCTGCTGTGCTGCCAGGCACTGCGCTTTCAGGGTAACAGATTACATGTTAACGACTGAAACAGGCTGTAAAAATGGAGGGAGAATTGTGTCAGCAGTGGGCAATCACTCAGGTCTCCAGAGCGAGGGCCTCCTAATGGGATCTCAGCTAAGCACTGCACAGGCTTAACTCCCAGGCAGCACCTTCCTGTGAACTGGACAGTCTCCAGGTTTCAGGGACCTTTCCCACACAGGGAGATTGATTTCATATTTTTAAAAATCTAGGACGTATTTTGGTGGTGCGCAGTCAACATCAGTCCCAGCAACGTGACAGACAGTAAGGTATCTTTTTATCTGCACATGTAAGGATGCTTCTGTTCCCCGTATTTTGTGAATCTGTCGGCAGGCTGAAAGCTCTCTGCTCTCAAGTGGCAAAGCTCTCATTTGCCACAACTCCTTTGGTTTACAGGAGAGTGAATAAGAACAATTCTTTGGGGAAGACCACCATTTTTTGAGGAAGACCATCCAGGAGCCCTCCTTGTTGCCATTATTCACTCTCAGTAGCCTATTTTAAAATTTGTAGAGCTTACTCCAGCTCTTACTCCAGCGCTGACCTTGTCTAATCGTATTGATTGTGAGTAACTGAAGGCTAATTAGGAAGCAAGTTGCTATGGCAATTCTTGAGTCATACATATAAAGAGAAAATACTGCTAAAACCACCAGTGCATGGTGACTATTAGCATCGTTAAACAAATTAAAAAATATAATTCATTCAGATATATGCTGGAATTCAAATGAAGACCTAATATGCAAGAAGGAAGTTTTTCCCTTGCTACCACAACTTTTCCTCTTTCGTGGTAGCTTTTTTTTTTCTTTTATTTGTCTGTTGAATGAGTTATACATAATTTTAGGACTAAATGACAAAGTAGGCTTTGGGTTGTTCTCCACCCCCACCCACACAAAATATGTCACAACAAGTTTCATGTGAGAGGAGAATGGCTCAGGCAGAGGGTAATAGGACTTGGAACCCCCCAGATTTCTGGGTCATTTGTTCATATCCAGTGCACATGTGTGTGATGAATGTTTTATTTTCACATGGGTAGGCTGATGGCTGGCATACCACCAGAGGGTGATCTCAGTCTGTGCCCTCAGGAGATGGTGATTCATTGCAAGCTAGGGCTGCTACAGCTGGTTGTCAGCAGCAGCAGCAGCCTCTTTTGGCCGGACTTTGAAATGGCTCTGCTGCAGAGCTGGGGTCTCAGTGGGTGCCCACACTCCTTTGTGGGGCACGGTGGGAAGGTTTGATTGCTTTGGCTGTGCTGTGCCTCATCTGTGGATAAATGGAAGATTTTGCCAGCCACATCAATAAAGTCTTTTAACCTCACTTTTAACTAAATGTAACCTAAAAGCAAATCAAGTGCATTCTCCCTGTTTAATGGGGGCCTTCCTTCTCCTCCTTTAGCACCTTCCTAAGTAATCATGTCACTGACAAGTCTGAGCTCTCCTAACAGGTCTCCATCTGCACATCTTTAAGGAGGAGGATATAAGAGCATGCATCCTGGTGCTACCCTTCTGGACACTGTGAACGATGAGGCAAAATGTTTCTAGGAGAGTCACAGGTCTAGGTGGGAGAGAGTTGTGTCCTGAGTTCAGGTCATAACCTGAACTCCAGGGGACTTCCTCTGCCCCTCTCAGTCTTCAGCGAATGAATGTCCTTAAATTGACTTTAGCAGCACACAGAGAAAAAGCTGAGCAGAAGTGGAGTCATTTTGTAGCATTAATCTCTTTTAACAGGTCTCACAGATAAATATTCTCTCTGTGGCTTCTTGGGACTTGTATGCTTGCAGAGCTTCATTCATTCAACTGAAAATAAGTTATAAAATTGATTAGAAGTGTGTGCCAGTTGAAATAAAACAACAACAACAAAACCAAACACACATACCTCCCCCCAAAAGAAAACACGCACACACACAAAAAAAATCATCAAAGTATACCTGTATGTTTGAATTCATTAGGATCAACTAAATCCAAAACCTCTGATGTGGGGCTATGTGTGGTCCTGAAGCTAAATAGGTGCCACTGTCCTGACTCTGCCATTTTGAAGTACCAATTACATCATTCCTGTAATTCAGCCCCCAGGGCAAAGCCAAAAATTAAAACCCCACATATTAAGCTGCTGCAAAATCTGTCCTCACCAAAGGCATTCATGGGGGGCACAAGGCATTCGCTTGGCGAGTCTCTTAGCCCGAGCCACACTGCAGAGTCATCCTGGAACTGATGGAAAGAGTATAATGCAACACCATTACCTTTGTGTAGGAGAACGCGGTGCGTGCTGGTGCTGCTGGTTGCTTTCTGTTTGCTGTATCTTTCTGCCTGTAAGAAAAATTCACTTCTGTCCAGGGATCTGGTCTGAATTTGAGTAATTTCAAGACAAAGCATCTTTCAGAGGGAATTCTGAAGGTATTCCATAATATTATGTTGTATTTGTTTATTCATTTTGCTATTAAAATAATCCAAAAATACATGCTTTTTTCCTCATCTCATGGAAAAAGAAACAGCATACAGTATAGCATTTTTCTTTTAGTTTTAATTCAGTATTTAACATGCAAAAAACATTCCTTTAAATCTGAGCTAATTTGCTCTCACAGGATTGCCTTTGTGTACTTCTGTGTCTTGTGTATTGAGGTGTGTGCTTTCTAGAGAAAACACTTATTCAAAATTGCAGGAAAATATGCACTCCTCTAAAATGTAGAATGTTAATGTAAGTACAGATCCACCATTCAAACCAATGGATTTCCATTCCTTCTGCTGCAGAGTGTGAAATCTTCAGTCTCAACTAAAGCAGTGATATTTATCCGAAATTATGAATTTAGTTTTCTTTATTTATTTTTAAGTGTATTCCATCAACATGACTTTTACAAATGGTAATTTTTTCTGGTTTGGGATCTTTTCAGTTGTTTCCTCCTTATCAGTAGCATTTTCTCAAAGGGTTTTACTGGAAGTACAAACAGGTTCTGCCACGCTTGTGTGCTGTGGAAACACTGTAACTTCTATTTTAATTACGTCAATACAGGAAGTCAGACAGAAAAAAATATCATAAGTACATGCAATAGTGTTCAGCAAAGGAATAGACACAGCAACTTCTAAGGAAAACATGATTTTTTTGCTCAGACCACATTTCTTTTTCACCCTCCTTCAGGGGTGAAAGAAATGAATCTTCCAAGGAGGAAGATTCCTCTTTTCTTCTGATGAAGAAGGAAGAACTAATTCCAGAAAGGCTTTCTGCATCATGTCTAGCTCAGATTTCCTTCCACGCCCCAGTTATATATGACCCAGGATAGGGGGGAGAAGAAGGGCTCCCACGTGGATCAGGTGCTCTGGCACAGGAGAAACAGGTTGTTCCCAAGTGGCTGAGAATTACCCCTGGGTCCTCAGGGGTTTTGCCTCATTCCTATGGTTCTTTCTGAGCCTTCCCCACCCAAGGGCTGGGTCCAGCCTGAGGATTTCCTTGTGAAAGCCCCACAGGAGCAGAAAGCCTTTGTTTGTCCGGTGCTTCTCCAGCCCGGGTCACAGAGCAGCGGTGGCAGCGACCCTTCACGGCAGAGCAGCCTCCTTGTAAATGCAGTGAGGTGTGCAGAAAGGATGGTTCTTACTCACTGCCTGCTTCCAGTGAGTAAGAACCATCCTGTGGCCATGGGTTTGTCATTTTCATTGCTTTTATTGGAATATTGTGTGTATACACACACAAACACAGAAACATATGATCATATCGAATTTGGGCCCAAGTTTTATGACACCTTCCCTTCCTCCTGTTAAGACTTTCTTATCTGTGTGCAGCCTTGCAGTGTTTGTTGATAAAGAAGGGTTATAACTCAGGTGGAAACACATGATTTTCCAAGGTTTCATAGTGGACAGCTGTTCAGTTATTTGTAAAATAAGGCTCTAGGTATTTTGATTCCGGCTCCTCTTTATTGCCACTGGGCAAAAGGGTTAGGGATTGTGTGTAAATTCCCATGTTTGCATGTCATCCCTGCATCCTCCAATATAGAACCTGCAGATTTGGGGTTAATGGTAATTTCTTCTGTTCATGATAGGATCATAATTGGGTAAATAAGTCTCATTGCACACTTGTTTTGTAAAGCTTTTGATTTAGTAACTTCTTGGAGGTGCATGTTTTTTTCTCTGGCAGTCTGTTGCAAGGCAGAGGTTTGGATTTAACTTTGGAAACATAAAAGAAAATCCTTTTCTCTGCTTAGGCTGTATCTAATCATACACACATTTATGCAGTACCATCTTAGCTGAGCCTGGTGCCAAAGCTCAAGGATAAGAGTTTGTAGGGTCAAGGCTTCAGTTAGACACAAAACATAAGAATAGTAAGTAGCTTTTATGGAGGGGAAGAATGAATGCAAACAGAAAATAGGAGACAAAGAAATCCCTGTGTTGGAAAAGAATATTTCACAGGGAGAACTCTTAACACTGAGTAACAGAAACCTGAATCGTTTTAGGAGAACATTTGAAAGATGTAGTGCATGGTGCTGGCAGCTGTTGGATGATGCCTATATTCATAATTTGGTTTAATATTAGGCAATGCTAATATTTTTCTTATGATAGGTCAAGTCATGGAGATATATTTTTACTGAAGTAGGTGTATGTACTATATGATTTACTCTGGTGAATAATACTGAGTGCTCTGGGAAGATTTTTAAAGCAAAAATTGAGGAGTAACAATTACTTTTTTTAGAATTTCATCTCTTAGCTAAAATGTTTGACTGTGCCTATCTGAGGCAGTTCTTATTCTGGATTTTCCTGTTTCTGTAATGTATTGGAATTAGTAATGAACTGTACTCCAGAGGCCTCTAGTGAATGTGTGCTTGCTTAAAGCACTTCAAAACTGCCTGCTGAAGTATCTGGGAGCATCTGCTTCAGGATGATCTGTTTGGAAAGGCTGTCACTAGACTTTGGGTTCTGGAAGACACATGTTCCCCCAGTCTGAGAGAGTCCACCTATTGATTTTTCCCAGAAATTATTTGCCCCACTTCCTTGTTCAGCTGCTCTCCTGAATGATTGTCTCAAATGTAATTTCTTCATCTTAATAAACTATTTATCATTAGCTGGCTACTAAAGCCAAGAGAGGAGTAATGAAAGATAAGTGGCAATAAATGCTGCTTGTCCATTTCCGCGGAAGGAGTAACAAGTCAGGAATGTCAGCATCTCCTTCAGAGAAGGTCCCTTCCTCAGCTGAACACCCATCTTTGTCTGCCAGGATCGTCTCAATCTCCTCTGGAGCCCATCATGCCTGAGGGGGAAAACTGCCATTGACTGAGTGGGTGTTTCTATTTTACACACATTCTTCTCTCTTCCCTGCAAGCTTTCATAGTCAAAGATAAAATTTAGTGATACCTGCAGCCGGGGGCAGCAGATATGTCTGTCCCAGGGGCTGGAGGGCACTGAGTTCTAAGCCCCATCTCTCTGGGCTGCCTGTGTGGAGCCAGATTTCTGTGGAAATCTGCCATTTCCTCCAAAGACCCTTTTGCTTGTTTAACCCTACAAAGTTTCATGCATTTTCAGCATTGCTGGCTATAAAATAAAATGAGTATAATACACTCCCTTAGTGCTGGAGTCGGAGGAGATATCTATCCCCCCAAACCGTACTGATTATAAAATCAATTCTTATAACGATGTAGCTTCGTCTGTTGGATCTGGTTGTTATCAGTCCCAATTCTGCAGACTAATCATGTGCTTTTTCAGATTAGAGAGACCAATTTAAAACCGTTACATGGACAATTAATTTGATGCAACCAAACTCTCCGCAGACTTTCATCTGGATTGCTGGCATGGTGCTAAAGCACCGATAGAAATAAAATCCCCTTTGCTTCTGTCTGCTGTGCGGAAATTTGCTGGTTTTTTTTTTTCCCATGCCTGCAGAGATTTATTTGAGAACATGGTTTCATGCCCTTTGGAGAAGACAGGAAGGCACAGCATTGGCACCTCCTGATAATCTCCCCCAAAGACTGATGTATGCACCATCTGGCTCTAAGTGTGAAGTTACTATTAGTGTTCACTTGGTTAAATGAGTATTCCACTTATTTAGTAAGGCCAATACAACACGTGTGTGCATCTTCGGCAAAGTAAAGAGATGATGAGAAGAGTGAGCCCTTGATTTCATTTCTAAAATGTCAATATCTGCTAAGAGATATTACCCTGTAACTCCCTGGTGTTCGATAAATCATGGGAGGGAGACAAGTTTTTCATGTTCACAAGGAAAAGTGACAGGAGAAAGTGTCAACTATCTATTTTTAAAAGGTCAGAAGTCTCTAATATTTTTGAGAAAGATGGCTTTTCTTTTGTAACCTGTTTAAATCAATGTAGTAGCATTTTGCTGTCACTTTAGAGGGAAGTTTTCAAAAGCAGATTCCAGACTGGCCTGCTTCTGATCAGATTGAAGAAATAAGAGGCACTCCATCCATGACAGAGGAGACAGAGGCAGCCAGGTGTTTAATTTTTCAGTTCAGACACGTCTCAGGCTGGTCCCGTGGCGGCTCACTCAGAGTGCTGGGCAGGATTGCCTGGGCGACACCACATTGCTGCCATTCACTTCTGAAACTTGACATAAATTGTGGCATCAGTCAAACCACTGAGTAAAACTGACCTGGAAAATTGCTCTGAAGAGTATTTATATTTAAAGAAAGGGGGGAAAATAAGCATTGCTGGCCTTTTTTTCCCTTCTCTTTTCCCTTAAATGAACACAATGCTGTTGATTTGTAGCAGTGCAGGGAGCGTGGTGAGGCCACCTGCTCTGGGAATCAGTACCTTAAACCTCCAGTATCACTGCTGATTGCAGGTACCCATAGAGTGAAAGAAAAGCATTCACAGGAATCCACAGGACAGCTGTGGCACAAAAAAACTGCATCAAAGGCTAAGAATAATGGGCCAAAATACACAATTGTAATGGATCACAGGAAATACAAGGTGAACAGATCAAGTGTATAGCCCATGTATGCACCTGCTCTGGAAGGAATTTAAGGAAGCCTGCAGGATTTTACTGGGATGGAATCACCACCAGGACCACAGAGCAGGACAGTGTGCCTGGAGAGGGGGGAAATCCCTTCTTCTCAACATGTGCCACATCTGTGGGCAAGATGCACACACAAAGCGAGGACCAGAGAAGCCTTGACAGACAGCGCAGTCCCCTCTGCTACTCCACCGCGGGGGGAAGAAATGCAGAAATCCATAAATCCCACATTTACTGTGGCCACCATACAGCCAAGCTCACCAGGTGGGCAGCAGTTTACCACTCCTGCTGCTGGAATTACAAGGTCCTCATGCTCGAAATCACACATCCCTGGGCATCATGTAAGGGGCTAATGCCAGTCTAAGCTGCTTTTCTGCCTTGTGTGTGCTCTGCTCTTCTTTTGACATGAGTTAACACTTACTGATCTATGTTAAACTTCTGTATCTGTATATAGGCACGTATATAAACACACTTTTTTTTTTTAAAACAGACATATTTCCAAGCAGGGAAAGAAATTATCCTATACCCTATGCCTGTGTGCTCCTCTCTGATCCCGAAAGAAATTCCTATCATAAGAGACATAAACTTCCCATCGATTATTCCTTTGTTATTTTGAAATATGAGACTACTTGGCTCCAAGATCATTAGTTTGTGAATATAATACAGTCTTGTTTTTTCTGTAAGACTTTGGTTAGTCTAAGACACTTCTCCTCTAGTGGGCTACAAAGAAACTGCCATGAACTCTAAATCCCTTGCTAACGGAATTGTTTAAAAGGCCATTTTGATGTATCTTGATTTTTATGGGTTGTGCTCAGAGTGCAGCAGGTTTGAAGAGAAATCCTTCCTGTGCATCACACTGGGCTCTGCCACAGATGTCATGAAGTTGTACCCCTGGCCTTGCCTAAGGGCAGCTTTGCAGGTAGATTAAACAATTCTCCATCTCTCTCCCTTCTGACACAGGCTCTGGCTGTCACACGTGGAAATGATACACTGCACTCCGTTGCTGGGGAATGGGTAATAACGATTCCAGTTTGCTGCTTTAGTGGCAAATTAGAGGAAATCCCTTAATCATGTGATGGCACATCTTAAAGTCTTACATTCTCTTTGCAGAAAAATAAAAACCCTTGTCCTTTGCGCCTTTGGAAAATGAGTTTGCTGAATGCTTTTTTGTCTTTTAGGCTGTATTTGAGTAAACAATTTATGCTTTCAAGGATCACTGTTGATTTCAGTACAACTCTGCATGCGGTGAAAGCTAAGCTCAGGCAGATGCCTAAGCATTTTGCAACCACTAGGTGGTTGGGATATTTGGGTTTTTTTAAGAAATTGCCCCTGCCTGTTTTGCACACCATCAATTCCGAGGCTTGTCTGTTTCAGAAATGATGCTGGTAGTGCCGGCTGGGTTCCCTGCCATAGCTACCAGGAGCACAAAGAGTGTCATTCATTCCAAACAAACAACGTAATAACGGCCCCAGCTTCTCTCCTGATGACATATAATCAGATCTGCATTATGAGCAATCATCTGTTTGTGTGTATTTATACTGTAAGACAAATCACTTGCACAAACACTAGCCAGCAATCCCTTTTTTCTCTTCGTAGCTGCTGCCTCAGGTAGTATTTGCTCTCCTCTACAGAGGACCTCAGTCTGCTGAGTTGGTTGTTCGATGTGAGCAGCAGTGGTTTGCACTTTTAATGTCGTGGGTACCAATATCCAAGATAGTGTTGTTTGGGATTCCCAGGGGCAGGTGTGCATTTTTGCCAGGTATGAATAAATTGTTCACACAAATCATGCAACCAAACTCCAGATTAGTGCTGCCTATTGTTCACAGTGTGTGACTGATCTCCTAAGCAGAGTGCTTTTATTTTATTTATCCTTCTTACCTGAATGACAGCCCTGTCAGGTTTATGTGCAGCCCAAATCTGAGATTCATCTGCAAGGAAAAATGGTGAGCAAGGTCATCACCAACAGGATTTCCTGGAGAGAGTGTAGCAGAGGATGGAGTTCTTTGCAGGGGACAGAGGGTCTTTTCCATCACCCCTGCAATCCCCTGAACACAGAGGATGAAGCCCAGCATCAGAAGGGTTACTGCCTCCTGCACTGACAAGTTTCCTCTTTGTTCCTTTTACTGATCTTGAGATGCTCATAACTTCAACAGCTGCAGCAGTGGTTTGCTTCAATTGGAAGACAAAAAAAGGTCATTGCAAATGGACATATTTATATATGTCTATATTTTCATTACCTGTTTTAAAGAAGAAAAGGCTGTCACCCTAGTATCTGTGAATGGGAATGTTAGAATGAAAGCCAAGTCATTTCCCACATCTCTGAAAGCCCCCTCACAGAGGTGTTATTTCTGTTTACAACTAAATCTCTAAAAAACTCACTATTTTGAAAACCTAATCTTGCAAAAACAGTTTAGAGATTCCTATCTTCATACCTCTCTTCATTCCTTTCCTTCACCATGCATTCTCCAAGCCTTCCAAAGTGCCATGGCCTGCTTGTGCCCTGCCTTAATCAGATCTGTATCTTCCATTTCTTGAACTGAAACAAAGCCAATAACCTACCTCACTCTTAGGGAGCCAAAACACTCTTCTGATGCAGAAGCATTCATTTTTAAGCAATCCATTAAAAAAGCTGTGTCATCCAAGTTGTTCCAAAGTTAGATAGCAGATTGGATCATAAAATATTATTACCCTCAACACTATCTGCTGGGTGAGGTCACAACTGTAGTATGGTTTCTTAATAACCCTTTTTTTCCCTGTATAAGACCAACAAATCTGCAACATTTTTTTTCCCTGAACTTCTTAGTGGCAAGAAGTATCTTCTGGCTAAATGTATTTGTTGGTATTAAATGTGCTGCTTTTCCTGAAGATTTTCTTTTTCCTAGACAACTGATTTTCAGATTGTGGGGAATGGCAAACATACACCTGACCACCCAAAAAGAGCATGAAGAAAACCAAACCAAACTTTAAAAGTGTGAGACAACTCCCACTGTTGTTAAATCTTTGCAACTACAGTTAGGCAAATGAATTTTATACTGTCATATAAATACCTCATAGGCGGTGTTTGATTCTATTCTATTCTATTCTATTCTATTCTATTCTATTCTATTCTATTCTATTCTATTCCATTCCATTCCATTCCATTCTATTCTATTCTGGATATTTCTACTTATATCTTATAATTATTTTTAAAGAAAAGAGTAAGATAATAAAAAGTCTTTGAAGCATCTCTTGCAATGGCTGTGTTTCTCTCATGGCATGAAGGATTCCCTGTCTCAGTTGAAATATTTTGTTGCTGCTGAAAATTAATAAAGAGGAAAATACTCACATGTGAGCTGGTGGTTCAGCACTGCTAAACAAACCCAGTCCTCAATGCACCCTGCCAAGCACCTATTGTCAGTCCTCATGTACTTTTATTTTCTTATTCTCCACTATTTTCTTATTCTCCAGTCAGTTTAGAGCTCCTGGAGCAGAGCAGAGCAGGATTTCTTCCATTAAAAAAAAAAAAACCCAAAAAAAGAAAACAAACAAACCTTGAGAAAACAGGAGGGAAAACTTCTTATTAAAATAAAAAATAGTAAACTACTAAGGCATTTTTTAAAACTGAAAAGGTCAGATGAAAAACATATCTTCTTTTGCAAGGCTTTTGTTTGTCTTAAGTGAGCAGGTGATCTGTCAGGTATGGTTCGGATGTTACTTAGAAGAGAGTGGAATACATTTATATTCCTCGGATTAATTTTTGTGATTATTTTTTGACTGTGCACCTGACATTACAATCTCTTGTTTTACCTCAGGCCTATTTGAATCTCTTTGCAACCACGATAATTTCAAAGAAACAAGATATCCGGGAACAAGTGCGGTCCAGTTTGCAATCTATTTATCCAAGGTTTCGTTCCAAAGACGTGCGCAGTTACCTTATGATTAAAATGCAATAGACCATGACACTATCACTGAATTACAGCTCTATTACAAATTTTACTTCCTACAGCTGACCTCAGCCTGAGAAAATATAACATTTTGTCACCATCTCCAAAAAAATGGCAGTGAGGAATCTTTCGGTATGGCCGTCTTTACCTCGACCTTCCTGGTCAGTGCCAGGATAAGTGATGTGATTGGGACAGGGGACACTGCAGTAGTGCCCACTTGATTCACCAGGAGAATTCCTGAGCTCTAAATTACACCAGAGCCTGAGCCCTGTCTTTGCCATCCCACAGATTAAGGAAACAAAGAAATATATGCTCTGGACTAGCAGGAGATGCATTCTGGTGTGGTGATAGCAGCAAACCGGCCATTTATATTCTGCAGTTCTCTGGCTGTAAGAGGGCATTAGCTTTGTACAGACAATGTCAAATAGGGTTTGCTCCAAGGTGTGGAAGACTTCTTCATGTCTGTGGTCTCCAGCTGCTGTTAACAAGGGCACAGCTGCTGGTGGCTTTATTTTAATCTCTGTTCTTCCCATTGGATCTAGACAGCAGTGTCCTGTTGCTGAAGTTGTGTCATATTTCTTGGGAGCTTTTTAGCTGTCTTTGTTTTCAGTCCCCTCTTTTCTTCACTGAATTAAAAGGTGCCATTAAATTTCTGTTAGTAATTAGTAATGTCAGAGGTCCAGTAGCCCATGATGGATAGACCCTGACTTCTGATGCACAGGGAATGGTGACAGCAGGACGTGCAGGGCTGGTGCTGCAGATACAAAGTCCAGCCTCAGATGTCTGCTCCTGACTGATGTTGTTACTTGCCACAGCAGTACTCATCAGTGTTTCTGTTTTCTTATCTGATATCCACCTTGTTTTCAAAACTCATCAGTAATCTGAGAAGATCCTTGTGAATTTTTCACTTGCCCATTTTCTGCTTCACCATGACTTGAAATATCTTGACTTCTAAATTATTTTTCAGAGAGATCTCACAGAATGATGCCTTGGAGGTCATAGAAGCAAATGTGTTTTCCAACCTTCCCAAACTACATGAAATGTAAGTAATGAGCAATCTAAATGCAAAGGAGACAATTACAAAGATTCATTATAGGCAAGTATCAAAGGTTTTGCAGTTTGGTTCAGGTAAGCACTGAAGAATTTGTAGCAATATAAGAGCATTTGAAATCTCCCTTTGTCTTTTCCATCTTCTTATCTAGCTGTCCCTTTCTTTACCTGCTCAGGTGAAAATTAATCCTCAGATCACTGCCAGAATCAAAAGGTGGTGGGGTCTGCTATTCTGTGGTAGGCTGCTCCCTGAAATAATGCAGATCTTCTGCTGTCAAAAAGAAAATCTCAGCATGTTGTTCCACTACGTCATGGGACAAACACAATTTTAAGATCAACATATTGATATATTTTTCTCTGATGTTTCATTTCCTCCTTGCAGAAGAATTGAGAAAGCCAACAACCTCGTGTACATCGATAAAGATGCCTTCCAACACCTTCCGAGCCTCAGATATCTGTAAGACCTTTTGCTCTTTACAAGTCCTAGAGTCACTTTGATACACACACCTGTGTATCTGTCCAGCTGGGGCTGAGCACTTTGGGTGAGAAGACAGGATGATTCCCTCTCCTCACGGCCAGTTGCACATTGTCAATCCACAGTTTCATGCCTGCACAGTCCTCTGAAAAGCTGAGGATAAAAGCTTCCACGGAGGAGACCCACACACAAGTTCCTTGAGCCTTTCTAAGCAACAGGTTGAAAATGAGTGACGAGAAGAGGAGCTGGACCTTTCTTATATCTATAGAAACAGATTTAGGTTGAAATTCCTTCTGGGAGCTTAGGGACAAAAAAATATCTCTCATCTGTCTTTGCTATGGTGCTGACTTCTGTTATATGTCACATACATGGTGTTCAGCATTCAAATTATTTTTTCTTTAGCAAAGGTAATGTTATAGCCATGGTCTTCATAAATGCTTGATGTGAGATGATTAGATACCCAAAATACAAACATAATGATGTATAGTACAGCTTTATTTCCTCAGGCAGCCTCATCAAGAATGTCATTTGCACCATTGTGGTTACCACATCTGCTTCCACTGGGTTGCCATCAAAATTCAGTTGTCAACTGAATGCATCCTTGAAATAAGCTGGTTATTCAAACATATTTTCAAAGCTTTTAGCACATGGTTTTAACATGACTAATAGTCCGTCCTCTGTGTTAAAACCCCAATGAAATCCAATGAACTCCATTTAAAACTAGTTGGTTTTAATGGCCACAGCTTAAACAATTCAAAAGGTGCCTTTGATGAGCAGGATACCAATTTATTCACCCAGCTTGACTTTTGTATGTCCATCCACCTTAGCACACAAACCCTGTCTGATCTTCCTGACTGGCACAAGAAACCTTACTCATCCAAGAAGCCTTGTTTTCCTTAATCATCCAAGAAGCCTGGTCATGGTTTCTACATTTCAGTACATAAAAGTAGGCATTTAATTGTCTGGTTAGATATTTCATAAAGGCAGTAGGAAATCAGATCAGTGGTCTGATAAGCGTAGCTTCCAGTAAGCCAAGGAGTGTTTAAAGTCTCTGAAAATCACCTGTATCTGACAGGTTCTGGGCTCAAAAATGCCGAGGGGCATTGCTTTGAATCTGTGCTTTAAGGTTTGAGATTTAAGACTTGGACTTTCAGAGATAAGGTGTGTTTAGCACTACAGAAACCATTATAGTTTAAACTCTCATTGAACTGGAATGTGTGGCTAGATTTGGAGTAGGATTTTCACTCTTCCCAGTATTTTGACTGATTCCCACTTTAACAAATTCGTCAGGCACCTTGGTAAACTTTAACTTTTTTGTTTGCATAACTGAAACACAGATTTTCTCTTGACAGTAGGGAAATAAAGCTCTAATTTTACATTGTCATGAGGAGAAATTATGTGCCTTTTCCTTCTCATTTCAAGCCTGAGTCATTCAGCAGTGACTGCTGTCTTTGAGTATCTCTGGCCACCAAAAACAAAACCACAGCATTTTGTTATCCCATGTAAAATCCCCAGAACAAGCTGCCATGGGGAGTATAGTTGTCAGATGTGTAGAAAGAATGAGAACACATTCATCTCACACAAAATTGAAGAAGAAACGTGAACACACTAAAGAACACACTAATTTCAGTGACTGTTTAAATACGGGACACAGAAATCATAGGTGAAGGTAAATTCACACTTTAAATATCTGAAATATTGGAAGTTTTTCTCTTGGCACTAGTTGATGTTGCCTCTTTTGTACACTTGTCATTCCATGCCCCCATGCACCTTGACTCAAACATTCAGGGTTTCCACCAGTATAAAAATTCAGCTGCAGCAGCAATGCTATAACCTATAGAAGCAACAGATTAAAAATACAGAGGATTGCTTGTATACCTGAGCATCCCCCTCTCCTCTTCAGCTAGTTTTACTTGCTAGTTGATATCAGAGGAAAATGCATTTTGGAGATTAAGGTTTTTTTCTCTTGTGAGCACAGAGGGCTGGAAGAGACCCTCCAGCTACTCTATCCTATTTCTTTCCAGATCCACTTCATATATCCCATAAATGAAGTGCTTTATTGACATTCTTGATGCTCTTCACTGTTCCCTGCTTTCCTCTTTTTTTTTCAGGCGAGGCTTTTCCAGAAACTCAATGATTTGGTGACTGGAAGATTTCCTCTAGTTTTATTCACGGCCACTTAATTCACGTTCATTCTAGTGCCAAAGCTTTTCTCTAATTTATGTTCATTAAATCCACCTGTGGTGTTTACTCCACTAATGGGTTTATGCTGCATCCCCTCTGTGCCTTCGTTTTAGAAGTTGTATGACTATAGATGGTACAAAAGGTGCAGATTTCAGAGCTTCCGAACAAGTAAATGTGGGGGTTTTTAGCAAGGGTTGAGAAAGATGTGCTGGGGATATAAATCCATGCAATATTGTTGGCTTCAGGGGAGCTACATCATTTCCCAACACAGGAAGCAGGAGCAGGACACAAAGTCCCCGTTGGAGCCTTCTGTGTCCAGTGAGCCAGGAGTGATGCTGGGTTACATCATGCTCAGATCATCTCTTTGCATACAGCCACACCTTCGTGTTCTCTCCTACATTTCTGTAGGAAAGATGCCATTTTCTCCATCCCCTGGCTTTACTGACTGCCGCTTGCCCTTTTGGAAACTGAAAAGGCAGAAAGCTCTGCTATTTGAAAGGGTAGGGGAGTTAATTTAATGAGAAAGCAGAAACCTTGATGGAAGGCTGTAAAACAGCATCTGGTAAAGGTAAGCCAGTCCTCATATTCACCTTCCTATGGTGTGCAAGGAAGAGGCAATACTGAAAGGCAAGATGTCCAGGAGGTTAACAGATTGATGGTCCTTCAGTCCAGTTAGGGGGGTTTTTGTGATGGTTGTTCAGGTTTTTCTATATAAGCAAAAGGTTGTAAACATGTGGGACTATGGTTTAAAATAATTCATAAAAGGGTAAAGCATCTGTGTGAAACAGCTATTGCAGAAATGATAAAAATTTTAAGGCCATGAAAGGAAACTTGTAAAACCTGGAAACTTGTAAACCTGTACATCACTGCCTAATTTGCACATTAATTGCTGTAAGTTAGGAAGGAATAGCACATGGTTTTGTCAATAGCTTGTCACATAACAGATTAGCTGTTTCTGTCTGACTGTGTAAGGAGGTACAGAGAGACCAAACTGCAACCAGCTTCTCAAAGCACGAGGACTTGGGTACCTGCCCATTCCTGGATTGTTGTGGTTCTTCTGAAGCTCCCAGCTATGGGAACAGTCTGGCAGGGTACAAGACACATGCTCTGATTCCTTAGATAGTTCTGTGACTGTAGCAGGACTGTTAAAACACAATTCAGAAAGTCTTTCAGAAAAAAAATATATATTTACTGGTGGTTCTCATTTAGAAAACACGGAGAAAAAATAATGATCAGTCTCAATGTCCAAAACTGAGCCCAGGTACTACAGCCCATTAGTTTAATGACCTTTGCAACACATTTTTTGCAAGGCTTTCTCTGTGTTTCTACAGAAATAGTTGTACAGCCATTAGGTCTTGTTTATGGGCAGGCAAGAAGCTCTAGCTAGCTTTGTCAGTCCCCTCATCAGCTTCATGGGCTCATTATGGCCACCAGCTGTTGAATATTAATATGCTTTTATCTCTGTCAGCTTGGATACAAATACATTTCCTCCTCAGCCCACTCCCTTTGTCTCCTGCATCATCATTACCAGTATGGCAAAAACACAAAGGAGAGAAAAATGCTGGAAAAATGCAGTGCTGAATATCCTAAACCTTCTAGGAACAGGCAACCTTAGCTTCCTCACCAGTCTTTTAGAAGCAGTGATGAGAATTGCTAATTGGTCTTCTTGGGTATATGCCAGAGAGACAGACGGCTTCAAAATGGTAACTTACTGACCTTTTCATGGGTGCAAGATTATTTATCTGGCTCTCATTAGGGAGACCTGTGGCATAGTCTCTTTAATAATGTAGTGATGGCTTTTCAAACCCATTTTCTTTCCAAAATTAGTTCTCATATGTAATCTGTGTCCTTTGGTTCATTTTTGGAGGGGTGTTGATGTCATGCATTAAGCAATCTCAGTTTACAATAGAAGGATTTAAATGTAACACTCCTTTCAGGTCAGTTTTGAGGCCATACAGCTGAATTGGTGGAGGGGAGGGGAAATGTAGGTCCCAAAACCATGTGTTTTGCCTGCAGAAGGAGCAGACCCCATCTCCAAAGTCTTGCAGCTGCTTGTACCTGCCTGGTTCTTCCTAAACCCAAATCTGCATTTGCTGCAGGCGCAGCAAAGTCCACAGAACTACTGACCCTTTTCTTGGAGCTGACTCTTCAATAAAAAGATTTTGGCTTGGCAGCCTCACGGTTAAAGGCCTTTCCCCAGGAGTGGGGGCTGCAGATTTAGGAAGCCTGGGATATGTGAATCAGAGGAATGTCTCGCTGGAATCAGGCTCACAGGCACCATCCAGTAACCAGGGTTATTAAGGGACACAAAGATAATGCTTCCTGAGTGATGTTGTATTTATCTCTGCCTAACTTGGGTTTGCAATTTAGCAAATACCCAGAGTAAATTGATGAGGTAAACTGTGTTCCCAGATTTGTCAGAATAGCTCCTACAATTTGGCACAAAAAAGAGCAGACGTGTTGCTATATCTGGAGATAAGCAGCCAGAATCTTCCAGGAATTAGTTTCTGAATTTTTTTTTTTTTCTCTGCTGATTGTGGTGCTCTGCTTTCTTAAGTGCTGACTCCAGTAAGCCTTTTCAGAAAGACAATTAATACCTTGGAAAGCAGCCATGAGCCATCTGAAAAAAAGAGTTTCTCACCAAGCTGTTTATGCATGGCGAGGGGGGGACTCAGTAATAACACAGATTAAAGAGGACACTTGTTTAAAGTGAGGCTACTAAAGATGTATACATTGTATGGTAAATATATTGACAAAGCTGTCCTGCAGGAAAGATATTCAGTAAATTGGATTATCTACATTATAAAAAGATTATCCACTTAAAGGCCTCTGGAGATTTGCTGGTTGAATAAAAAGAGAGAGAAGATCTAGGCTGCAGTCTAGCTAAATATTTTTTCAGTTCTTTTTCTGCATTTAATTAAAAGAACATCCTCTCCTGCTCCTAATCACCATTCTGTGCCTCTGTGCAATCAGTGCCTTGTGCTACCTGTAGATTCACTTCAATATGTAATGATTTCTCAAAGATGCTTTCCTCTTCATCTTATGCTGCTCAGTTGACACCAGTGAAAATTGAGCCCTGAACACTTTGGAATTACTGGAAAAATCAGAACTAACCCAAGGCATTGGGGATGGTTTTTCTCACATGGATGGTGAAAGCCCTGATACCCAATGTGGAATTTTGATATGCTGGGAGTAAGTTGCCCTTGGCAGCAGTGTTTGAATAGCAGATGTTAGAGTCCTGTCACCTTTCATTGCTGAACCCTGAGGACTGAGATTTTCTTGGGAAAGGACTGTAGGAAGAAAAGCTTCTTATGTCTTCTCTGTCCTGCAGTAGCCACGCAGTACTTGGCAGCAGTCTCCTCCTTCACTTTCCTACTAAGGCAAATGTATGCCATAATTTGTGTTTAAAGGGGCTTGTAAAAGAGGATTGCATGCATTTTTAGCATATGACTCATTTAAAATTAAAGGCAGCTTTCAACTAAAGCCCTGTATATCTCCAGCAATTTAGAGAGTGTATTTTAAAATATGGTAAGGGGGAGTTACAGGTTCTTCTCCAATTTCTTCTAATTTTTTTTTTTTTTTGCAAAGTCCTTTTACGAAGTCTAAGTGCAGAAATATTTTAAGTAACAAGGGCCTCATGTAACCCACCTGCTTCATTAATCATGCTTTCTATTTAACTATATGTAATAGTTTTTCAAAGGCATTTTTGTGGAGCTTTCTTGGTCACATGTGACAGCTGTTATTTTTAAGTTAATGCAATGTCAGACCACTCTGACTCCTGAGATGAAACAGTCATGACATTTCAGCAGCTTTCCCAAATTGGCTTCTTGAATATTCACTAATATTACTTTAATTTTTCCCTGAATATGAAGTATAGCTTTCTTTTGCAAGATGAGACAGATCAAAGTTGCCTTCTCAGCATCTGAGGATACCCAGATACCATCTCAGGGAGCTCAGAGCACTACTTATTCAAGTGAATGACTATTTTATGGACTTATATGTCACCCTGAGTTCCCAAAAGTAGGATTTGGTTGTCACATGGAGGCATTCAGTTTCAGTTCAAATTATGAAACCTGAAAGACTGCAACTCTCCTGAAATGATCTAGGTTCATAAAAAAACATCACATGAACAATGTTACCTTTTTCCAGTCTCAACTAGTCCTTTGATCACAATTCAACCATTCAGGAATGATTCTGTTAAAAAAAGAAAAAAAGTCACATCTAATAATAAAAGAATATGCTGTCTAAGTGTCAGGATAAAAAAAATGCCTTCCATATCCTATGTTTCTTAAGAAACCAATATTCTCAGTGAAAGGTTACCTTCTCTACTATCTCATATATTAAAAACACAAAGATATAATCAGGAATCCAAATTTTCTTTCTGGTTGGTGGGGTGAACATGAGACTTTCTCGTGTCTGGGAAAAATTCCCAAATGTTCAGAGCCCAGTCCAGTCCAGCTTCTCCCTCCAACAGTCAGCCCTCCTTCCAGTACCATCAGCAGCCACCAGTCATCTCCTGCCGCACGGCAACATCGCATTTGTCCTGTCCTTGCTACTGCTCTGGGTCACACAATTTAACTAAATGAGGCGTGGTCCATCTCTGTGAACACCTGTGACCTCCTTGGCTGTGAGCACAGGGCTGTCCCTCAATGTCAGCAGCTCTGGGGTGGTGTTTTGTGGACAGGAACCACAGTGCAGAGGCCAGTGATGGTCGGTGCAGTGGGAGGGTGGAGGTATTTAAGGACAGAGGCTCGGGTCCATTTCCAGTTGCACAAACTGCTGAAATGTTCCTGCGGTTTTGGCTCCCCACTATCAGAGGTATAGGGGAGTAAAATGTCCTCATTCTCTCCTATTTTCATCAATTAATTTCCCCTGGAATTAATGTATCCTCCTTCTATTAGAATAGAAGTTTGAAATGGTGGTCTGTTGATAATTTTGTCTTAAAACAGCTACTATGAAAATAATTATCCTGTGTCAGTGCAGTTGATTTCTTAGAAGATTAATATGGGAAATTAATACGGACAATTTCCTGAGATGGTCAGGAGGGACTGCATAATTATCCAAGGTAGGGTTTCTCCCTTTACCTCTGTGGAGCAGAATTCAGCTTTTGGACAAAAACCTTTTTAAATTACAACGTCAAGTTTCCTACTGGAAAACCCCGTTTTGCAGCAAAACTCTGCTTTTGAGTCCAGTGTTCTTTCTTCTTCGTTAATTACTGCCTTCTTTCCCGGGGCAGAGGGAATAATCTTCGTCTTCTCTTCCCCTTAGGTTAATATCAAACACTGGCCTTCGGTTTTTACCTGCTGTCCACGAGGTTCACTCTTTCCAGAAAGTTTTGCTGTAAGTTTGAACTTTTGCTTCTCACTTTTTGAAAGCTCCCTTTGAGTGTTCTTCTGCTGCGGCAAAGCCTTTCAAGGCATGATTCCCCTTGTGTTCATTTATTAACTCCACAGTGGCGTGTTGGTTGCAATTTTGCAGTCATTGATGATAATGTGGCTCAGAAGGTCTCAGTTCTCTCCAGGTCTCCCTTCTACAAAGCGTTGAAACTTGCACTTCACAGGCCGCTCTTCCTTTAACTGTGCTGCGAGCACATGTCTGGGTGGCCCAGGGGACAGAAAACAGCCTTTGGCACCTGTTTTAGAACTTGAAATCCAAACCTGGATGGTGACAGTGGAAATTTGTTGCCACCTGGTGAAAATTTTCAGACCTGCATAGGAAGAGTCACTGATCTCAGAGCTGAGTTCCATCAGAAGTGGCCACCTCACGGAGGAAAGAAAAGATGAAAAAAAAAAAACCACACAAACTCGGGGAATTACCTACCATACTCTTTTTTGTTTTCCCCTCGCAGCAAAACTGTCCAGAGAATGAATTTTTTTTACTATGGAAAGTTCCAGTGCCAATGAGGAAAAAAATATTTGTGTAAAATTTTGTGTGAAAACAGACTGTTAATTTCCTAAAGCATTTCTTCTTCTGTAGAAAAAAAATGCATATCAGAAAAATTTTATTTCTTTTTCACTGAAAAATATTTGACACTACATTTCTCAATCAGTTCTTACTCTAACTGAAAGCATTCTTTGGGACAAGATTTATTGTTAATTCACACACAAAGTTCCGCATCTTCAGATGTTTGATTAGAAGATTTCAACCTGCAGAAACATTAATCCTGCAATTATCTTAGTAATAGCCATTAATATAAAACATAGAGGGGGATGCCTGAATATAGTATACAGACATATAAGAAATCCATTTCAGGAACACATTTGATTTATCTAATTCTGAGGACTTCACTTCATTGCTCCTCAAAACCGTCAAGGAAATGCAACAGCTGTGGCACTACAGAGACTCTTACCTGTACACCTTTGTTTTTATCATCAGTCTTAACTAGACTGGAATTACTGTGTCCTGTACGAGCAAGAGCTTTCTTCTTTTTAGGTGCAACTCCTCACTGTCTTCTAAGAATAAATAGACCTTGATACTGGCAGTCCCAAACTAGACCTCCGTCCAAACCTTGGTCCCTCTGAGGTCAATAAGAATATTCCCCTTGGCTTCAGTTGTGCCTATATTTAAGTCCCAAAGACAGGTCTTGACCTTTATAAAGGGCAGATCTTTAGTAAAGGGATACCGTTCACTTGCATGGGTGCTGTGTTCCCTCCCTGTTCCTGCCTCTGCTGCCCTCAGTTTGCTGAATGAAGCCTCTGTGTGAGTGTCACTCAGTGCAGAGTTGTTGCTGTATGGAGCTGTCAGCATGAGATCACTTTGGAACCATGCTTAATTTCAAGCTTTGCGGATAATTAATTTTGTTCCCGGTTTTCCAACAGAAGCAGCATGGAAACAGCCCTATTCCCAGTCTAAATTGAGTATGAGTAACACTATTTAACTTCTTTGAGGCCTATTTTGAGCCAGCAACAGAGCGTTCCATTTTTTTTTTTTTTGGTATCAGTCACAACTGAGGAAAGACGGAAATTCCTCCTTGTCCGTTCAACAAACTGCACTGACAGGGGTCCTGCATTTAAGTTCTTAAGCACATACAAAGCTCATAAGCAACCCTGTTGACATCAGCTGGGGAATGATTCATGGGCTGGTAGGTACCCTGCTGAATCAGGCCAAAAAGGCTAATGGCTTTCCTCCTTCTGGTTGGGAGGCTGGGAGAAGGGGTGGCCTCGCAGCCCCTCCGATTGCATTTTCTGGGGAGTATGTTTGCTGGAGGAGCTATTTCATCCACCTCAGGGTCATAGACCTGAGCTTTTATGCATTTTAATGTCTTCAGCCTATTTGGGAGGAAAGTATGGGGGTGTTGGAAATGTTTTGCTCCAGTCTTTTTTATCAGGAAGGTTTGTGCTCTGCGGGAAGAAAATGTCTTGGAAACTCTGGTTATTACCCTCTGTCTGTAGTACTTCCTCAGATTGAATATAAGGGGAAAATACTGTGTTTGAAGCAGCATATTGTATTGAAAGGCTCACAGAAGTACAAAATGTGTAGTTTCTATTGTATTTTATTTTTCAGAGATATTCAAGACAATATCAATATACGTACAATTGAAAGAAATTCATTCATGGGCCTGAGTTCTGAAAGTGTGATTCTGTGAGTAGACATAGCAAATTCATTATTCTTCTTGTTAGCTCATTTCTTTTCCCGAACAGGGTCAAGGATACCAGGAGTTGGACACTTTTTCATACACTTCCAAATTCAATTTGAGATTTCACATTTCTCCTTGCCCCTGAAGTCTCTGTATTCTGTTTCCCTGCCATAAAACAAATGAATGCTTTTGGGTTTTTTTTTTGTTGTGTTCTAGTCCTGCTCTTTATTTTAGAAGCACATCAGAGAGCAAATTTAGTAATTACAGATGCCAGGGTTAAGCACCTACAGCTACAGTTCCCTGTAATACGAATTGTGTTCAAAAGGATGGCACAACTCATAAATATTTACAGTCAGACACATCACTCAAAGACGTTTATTACTTGGGCAGAATGTATGTAGATGTTGTGGAAATGTGGTTTATTTGTACACAATGTTAATGCATTGGTACGGGCGAGTTCACAATGCAGTTTGGAGCTGCATAGTTGATGGCCCTATATTTGATTTGAACAGTCATGTATTTTAATGAACTAGCTGGCTTCTTTGATCCTTTCTCTCTGTATATCAAAACATACTGTTTGCTTGCTAACAAGCTGCCTTCCTTTCACTTAGCCAGTGGCCAGACTGGAAAAAAATCCCACCGTGTTTGTGTGGTTTACCTGGCACACTGAGAGAGAAAAGCAAGGTTTGAATTGACTGGCTGGGCTCATGTCGATTCTAGAGGGAGCAAGGTCAGACCATCAATAGTGAGAAGAGGCCAGTAACAAGTCATTTGGCTTTATCTCTCCCTTTCCCCTATCAGGTATGCACAACTTCTCTCTACTTCAGGTTCTGAAGTTTTAAACACACACACACATACACATATGATTTTTCTCAAATATATAGTCAAGTAATTATATCACAAGTGCACTGGTTTGTCTTTTCTCCTGTGATAATAATATTTGCTGCTCAGGAAGGACTTTGCATTCACAAAGCACTGCACAACAAATACTATGTTTGTTTTCATAATACCACCAAAGGGTGAGCTAAATATCCCAGAGTTTTGCTGTGTTTTGACCTCTCTGTGCCACTTGAGCCTCTTGAAGCTGGCTTCCTCCTCTCTCCCCAAAATGTTTCGTTGCTTATATCAGGAACAAGTTCTTTATTGTCAGGGGGTGAGGCAGTGGCACAGGTTGCCCAGAGAAGTTGTGGATGCCCCATCCCTGGAAGTGCAAAAGGCCTGGTTGGATGGAGCTTTGGGCAAGCTGGTCTAGTGGAAAGTGTTCTGTCCATGGCAGGAACCAGGTGATCTTTACGGTCCCTTCCAGCCCAAACCTTTCTATGATTCTGTGATATGATTATTGCCTGGGTATTGAAGGATACTTCTCTGAGGACTTCAGGCTGCTGGTTCGTCAGCAAAATCGTCCTAGCAGGGGGATCATGTCCACTTTCAGCTGCTTTGCCCTGCCTCCTGCAGCTCCCCACTGTCACAGGCTCCCTGCATCCAAAAGTGCATGCAGGAGCAGCAAGAGCTGTGTGAGCAGACCTGGCCTCCACCACCCTGGCCAGACAATGTCCTGACTTTGCTCTAGTTCTCCCTAGGGCAATTCAGGACAGAGGCCCTGCATGTGCCCTTCGAGAGTCCCTGATTAGGCTTTCCTTGTGCTGTGGTGAACTTAGTTCATTTTAGACACAAATTTGCCATTTTTCTATGCAAAACTGAAGTCACAGCAACTCGACAGAAAGTTATGGTTACAGCAACATCATTTAGTGAAAGTAGACATATCAAGATGATTGAAATCAGCCAGGACCCACTGAGCACCCACATTCTAGGGAGAAACCATTTTAATAGGTTTAGCTGTGGCAGGCTCCAAGCATATTAATGCCAGTAATTTGGATTGCATCTGATCTTATGCTATGCATAGGATCAGCACAAGTGGGATCTGAGGAGACACTTGTTAATGAAGTGCTAGAAATTTATGGAAGAAATTCACCTTGGTTCCAGGTTTGCATGCCACTTAGGCTCTGATAGACCTTTCTAGTCCTGAAATAGGGTGTAAATGGTACCTCAGGGGCAGTGACCTCTTGCACTGGGTGAATTTTAAAGTATGTTTTAAATATCTGCTCTAGCCATGAAATGATAAGGAAAAGCCCCCATGTCCTAGCTCTGGATCTCTGCCTCCATTGTCACCTTACTAATGTAAGAGTTAGTGGAGTCAGTAAGGATGCTGGTGGAAGTGAGGGGAGAATTTGCCTCAACAGGAATTTATCTATGTGTACTATAATGAGGTCTTGGGATTTGGGTAATTTTTACTGCTCTTTTTACTACTCAGATGCTATTAGCCAGGTGACAGGAGTGTATAGTCCACACTGCGTGGCTACAGTGACTGTGTTTTACAGCCTTAGTAACTCAGTGCACTAACATCATGTTCAGTGAGAGAATGCAGTAAGCGCTAATAGTGTGATTAAAAACATATCTATCAGCCTGGCAGCTACAAATTTATAAGATCAATGTAATATAATAAATGTTCAAATGCTGTAAGCAGGGACCTGTCTCTCCTCCGTGCCCGCTCACTCATGTCTAATAGCGCTGGCAAGTGAAGGGGACGGTGACAGTTCTGATCCAGCCTGACAGACATCATAGACACAGAGATACGTGCATCTGCCTGTCATGGTCAAAAGAGCAATCCTTTCAGCCAGGCCCATGACTGATTCCCGTGCTGACCTTAGCTCACCACCTCAGACCTCAGATAAGTGGGTCACTTGCATGCTCAGCTTTCAAAGTGAATTAGAAAAGAGTCCAGGTTTGCTGACAGTTTAATTAAATCAGGACATTTTTGCCATCAATCAGACCTGTCACTGCCTGTTGGAGAGGGCGTGAGCTGCAAAGTGACGTTTAAGGCGAGATGAAAGATTGCACCATAAAGATGATAAATATAACTGACCTAAATGTAAATTTTTAGGACCGCTAAGGGACAGAGAGAAGGACGTTAAACATTAATTAGGTAACGCACCAGAGTAAAAACTTGGCAGAGAGCCCCAGGAGCTTCAATTGCCAGGTTCACTACCTGTGTCTCCTGCTGGGGAGAGGAGCCTGGGGAGGAAGGACTGGGCAGCAGAGCAGACAGGGAGTGTAATTTGTCAAGGCAGCAGCACAGGAGGAATCACCTGCTTTCTGGGCAGTCTGGCTGCCCCCTCCTGCCCTCCTGCCTGGCTGACTGAGCATCAGCCCCCCTCCTCCACCTGCCTGGCTGTGGATGGGAGCCCATGGCACACAGCAGGCTTTTTCCCCCTAATAACTGGCAAAGATGAAGCCGCGGCCCAGGGTTTCAAAAGCATCTTGATAAGAGCAATACTGAGTGGCATTGACAGCACCAACAGGAAAGACTCTGGTCTCCCTGGCTCCTCTGCTGCCTTCCCAGTGGAGCCATGAGCAGCATCTTCACCAGCTCTGCCCCGACTCCAGGAACTTACTCCAGCTGCCATCTCTGATGGTGGCAGTCACCCACCCTATCCATGTCTGCCCTCCCCAAAGCCTTCCTTCAACTACTGGGATCTTACAGGCTAGGATTTGCAGAAATTTCACCATTTCAATGTCCATTTAGCAATTTTATTTGTTTGAGATTCCCTGTTTTGAATGGCACACATTTTAATCATAAAGCATAAATAAGAACACCACTCTGTTTTCCTTTTCTGTATTGCAGATGGCTGAATAAAAATGGAATTCAGGACATTGAGAATCATGCATTTAATGGAACATACCTGGATGAGCTGTAACTATTTCTGTTGTTTGTAATTCTGAAAAATGAAGATAGCAACTTCTGCAAGATTTTTTTTTTAGTCTCAGATTGTTTCAGCATAAAATATTGTGTTTTTCAGAAATCTAAGTGATAATCACAACCTAGAAAAATTACCAAAAGATGTCTTCCAGGGAGCCAATGGACCCGTTGTTTTGTAAGTAGTATTTGGATAACATTTTTCTTATTATTGACTCCTTAGAAAAGATCAGAGAAGAACATATGAATGCCAGTCTGGATTTCAACATCTTGTAAACCTTGCAGTTCAAGACCAGAGGTCTAGTTCTGAATAAAAAAAAGAAACTCATAACTGAAATTTCAGTCTAGAACCTTGTTTTTACTTTGTCCTAAAGTTTTTGAGAATATTGAGGGCGAGAGGTTTAGATCCAGGCTCCTCTGAACAGTTTATTAAACTGTGCAAGAAAGGAGTCATCCTGCTTTGTTTTTTTCCTCTAGAAAAAAATGCTTTTGGTTTTCTGTTTGAGCAAAATCAAGACCGGGTGAGTAGTTCCTAGTGCTGAACTCTGAATTGCTTGCCGCAGAAGATCTGCCCCTGCATCTGTGCAGCTTAATTCTGAAGAAAAATTCCCACCCTACAGGGATGGGGATTGGGATAGGTATGAGATACATCCCACAGAGTTACAGCAGGACGTCCTTGGTGGGTGATGAGCTGGGAATCAAGAACTCAGCAGTAGAAAATTCAGCATTAGGATGCTGATGGATCTCAGCCACCATTACCTGAAGCCGCAGTTTGCTGTAGGGTCTGAAAATGTATGAGTGTGCACAGCTGCCTGTGTTTCTGAGCACAAGCCACCGCACGTTAGGGCTGCAAGAGAGACATGGGATTCTTTTTTTTGTCTCACTGATTCATCAGCACATTTCTCCCTTTGCATCCATCCTGGTTGTCCAGAGAGGGCCAAAAAGTCACCCCAAATAAGTGAGAGGGGTCATTGGACCTGTTGGAAGATTTTACACAGATGGTAGAGTGGTTACAAATCTGAAAAGGAGGAAGAAAAGATGTCTGATTAACCTTGAATTCAGTCCAGAGCTCTTCTGAAGGCCTAACTTTCCACTTTGTGTTAGCCAGTTCACCTACGATATAAAGAGCTGGGTTACTGCATTCTGCCCCACTCCCATTGTTTCTTCAAAGCATCTCCTTTTTTTGGAAAAGACTGACACTGGAGCATCTTTCCATCAGTCATGTCATAGGTGTTTCTTTGGGAAATCATTGTTTCCTGTAGCAAAAAGTAAATGCATTTTCTTTGCAAGCTGTACTTGATACAATCATATTCTGGAGGTTTATCAAATTGATTTGCCTGTAGTTGAGATTCATTTGATAGTTCAATTTCTAACACTGAGTTATTTGTGTAAGAAGTTTTCTGTTCCATTACCAATACATCCACTATTCCATGGATGGGAAATTACCTTTTTATCCTGTATGAGATCACAAAAGAAGAGCCTTCTTACTCATCCATCACTGCAGTGTACACTAGGGATGTGCTGTCACTTGTGGAAATGATTGACCCATAATCATATCTTTACTGGGACAAATCATATTTTTGCTGTTGCTGCAATCAAATCTGTATTACAGACTGCAATGTTTTAATAGAATGAACATCAAGGTGGTTTAACTCTTCCTGAACCAGTGTTATAGAGTGAATTAATGCCAACTCCTATTTTATAATTCATCATATTAAAGTAATGTGAAAGAAACACAAATAGACAGCACCAACCACAGGCCTTGTACACTCTACAGAGTTTCACAAATCAATCCTCTCTCAGACTTACAGCTCTTGGCTGAATTAGAATCTCTCTTTGGCAAAGACATCAAATTTTGAGTTAAAGGATTTTGGCATGGACAGTAGGCCAGTAAATCAAATAGCTAATAAAGCCCACAACTATACATATTCCTTCTATACAGAAATACACTCTTGTTTCCAACTTGGAGTTTCATAACTTCAATTTTAAGCTGCACTGTTTCATTTAACTGTTTGCTGCTGCTCTCAGAGCTGTAGTGGCTTGACCAGCTTTTGCGGGTGTCCCTAGTTCTCTGGCTGTGTCCTGACTCGCTGCAGGGCAAGGTATGGATGTGGCCTTGCAATTTGCCTTCATTGGGAACCCCACATATGGAGGCTGCAGGAGAGCTCCAGTAGATGCCCAGCTCAACAGCTGAGTCCCTGAAGCACAACCAGAGACCAGTTTATATATAAGCATGAAGAAAATTGTTCTCCCCACTCCACCTACCCTGCTCTGATTTCTGCTCCAGGAGCTATTTTTTGCCATTTCTGTAGGTGCTTTTCAGACCTCATCAGCTGGCCAGTATTTTTGCTAATCCAACAGAGACTCCCAGTGGGAAAGGGAAGTGATTGGAAGAGAAGGTAGATTCATTTTGCTGTTCCTGCACTGGCTGCTGTCAAGGCTGATGACTCACAGCCAAGCAATGATAACACAAGAACATGTATTTCAATTTCTGATGCCTTCTGGTTTGATTTCCTACTGCCACTTTTTAATCTTGTTCATCAGGCTTATTTAATTTATCAAGCCTCTAACTAGAGAACAGCATCCCAAAGAACCTCTGCACTTAGGTGTGTGTGTGGTAACTCAGTGGAGTAATTTCCTAGACTACCTGCAAAATGTCTGTGTTTGCTTTTCAGGGCTTGTCAGTGGTGTATCCATAACTATCCCTCACAGACATAGCAGAAAAACCCACAGGGTTATGCAAAGCATTATCCCTAACTCACTTCTGTTTATGTGTGATAATGAGCATAAAAAGAAAAGTTTCTTAAATAAGAAGAAAAAATTTTTGTGGAAAAAATATTTGTTATCTTTGAAACTATTTAGAGATGATGAGAGATTCAGTAAACTTTTAGATATTTTTAAGTGCTGCTCCTATTCATATTTGCTTATTTCGACACAGTGTAATACTAGTTTGGGCTCAGTAATGATTTTTAGCTAACAAGCCAAAGAAAACATTTTCTGTGCTCTTGTTCAGAACTGTGAAGTTACACATTCTCTTAATGATGCCATGAGTGATGCTGTCTGTGGATTTAAGCAGAATCCTGCTGTTTAGTTTTTGACTCATGAGCATATACTCTGGGTGACAGTTTTTATTAGGCAGAGCACTGAGGGCAGTAGTCAGCACAAGTGAAAATTGAGGCTGCTCAGTGCAACCTAATTACCTCTTCAAGCGTCCAAGGTAGAAATCCATAGCCTGAGATTTCTCACTGGCTGCTGGTTTTAGCTCCTGTAGAAACAGGCCCAGGACCTCAGGACCTCTCCTGTGAGAGGTGTGGCTTCTCTCAGCCTGCCCTGCACAAGTTCACAGCTCTTTGGAATACACCAGTCTGTCTTCCAGGAAAAGTCGCGGTCCCGTTTCGGGGCAGCAGAGTTTGTGTTTGCTCCTCTGCTGCCACAGCCCATTGTCCAGTTGTTGAAGGTGGTACATCCCTTCAGAGCCTGGGTGTAAAACCTCAGTTGTAGGCACAGCATGAACACAAAGATCATCTTTATCCACCACCAATTTTACAAACTGCTTCCTCAGCTGCCTGTGAACTTCTTGGTCTTGGCTGGCGTTCAAACAGAGCCCTTTCCTGGTATTAATTTTGTTTTCTAGACCAGAGAACAGAGGTGCAAATGTGTGTATGGTACATAGCAACTGTCTAAACCTTTTTACATGCTGCTAAAGCCTGGTCTCCCCCTCACATGGCACCATTCTCCTGTATTAATGCAGTAATAAAAATAATTTGTGCATGTTGGGTGATAATGTTGGGTGATAGAGACCAAGTAACCTGTCCTAACATCACACTGTCACAGATGAATTGGAAACTGTACCTTCGGGGGCACATGGAGAAAACAACAAATATTGTCATACCAATTCCTTGATTAGGGAGAAATCTTTTCTTGGAGGCTAAAAGAGCAGAGCAGCCTCAGCAAACACTGAGTCCTGTATCAGTCTCAGGCTGTGAGAGTACAGGGCTGAAAGCAGGAAGGGTTCTTTTTTACCTTTGCTCTTCAGAGAAAGGAAGCTGTGGGGGGATGGATTACCAAGTATCTCTTAGCCTGGAGATGGAGCACCCTTGGTCCTTCTTCCCTCTCTTCGCTTGCATGGCACGACTCAAGATTAAGTGTTTGCAGAACGTGTTTTCTTTTAAAAGCCCCTCTAATGCTCTCTTTAGTGCATTCATGGCTGCTGATTCCATTGCTGCCTCTGATAGCCTGTCCCACAGTGATTGCCTTCCACATAAACGCATCTCTCCCAACTTCCTGCCATTGTGCCCCTTTCTTTGCTTCAGTCTGTGCTATATTTGTTTTCTAAACCTCTGAGACAGTTTTGTTGGGATTTTTGTGTTCCTAACAGCCTGAACAATGCCACTCCTGTCTCTCTTTAATCTGTTTTTCCTCCTAATGAGTACAAAACCTGATATCCCCAACCTGTCCTCACATCTGTGCTCACATGTGAGCTTCTCCCTTTGTGTTTATTGCCTTTTCCATAGCAGCCTTGCCATGATGTGATGTTCACATAGCATACTTCTATTGTGATTTCATCAGCCTTTTTTTATCCTTTAACAGGATTCTGGGATGGTTGCTGCATTTACTGGGTATTTACTAAACCCAGCATCATATGGCAGTAATAGTTTCTATGCCTGCTAATTTTTATCCAGAACATTATGGGATTTTTGTCTTTTGTTCTCACAGACTAACACTACTTGATCGTTGTTTGCAATGTATATTAGCTCAGTTCGCTGGAGGAACACCCAATTTAGCACTGGATCATCTTTTCATTGTAGACTTCCAGCTGATGTGTTTCCAGCCACCACTCTGAAAATGAGTAGGACAGTCTAAAACACATATCCATTGTTGAGCAGAAGTAAATTTGCTTTTTACCAAGATTTTCATATGTTTTCTTAAAGGGATATTTCAAGCACGAAAATCAGTTTCCTGCCAAGTCATGGATTAGAACTCATTAAGAAGCTAAGAGCAAGGTCTACATACAATTTAAAAAAGCTTCCTGACTTAAGCAAATTTAGATCTTTGATTGAGGCAAACTTCACCTATCCTAGCCATTGCTGTGCATTTACAAACTGGAAAAGACAAAAGTAAGTGATTTAATTTGCTTTTCTTTTTGGTGCTTTTCAGCAGTTGATAATTAAATAAAATTCCTCAAAATGTGGATAGAAAAGGTCTCTTCAGTGCAGGTAAGTAAATGGGTGGAAATAAATGAATACACAATACATACAGGTTTATGCATACTACACAGTGCAGTGCCTCTCCATTGCAGGAAATTATTAAAAGCTGATATTATCAGCACTTTTCCCACACACAACTCTGCCCCCACCTGTCATAAGTCCATCTGTCACTGCGACCAGCCTGGAGCCACACTGAAGACATTAGACAGAAAACCTTTGATAACGTTTTCAGAAGGTAACTGGAGGGAAGGCTGTGTTTGCAGAGAAGCTGGTCACCACTTGTTCATCAGTCCAGGAGGCCAACAGGAGCACCGAGTGATCCCAAACTCTTCTTTCAGAAAGCTTCATTGATGCTGGAGCACCTGTCCAGCCAAGCATCACAGATACATTATCTGTTGAGTTCATATTCACAGCGGTTTGGGACAGGATTTCTGAGCAGATCCATTTCACACAAATCAGCAGAGCAGGGTGGGAGGCTAAGGAGTCTTTTTAGACTCCAAAGATAGTTTTCCATGCTTTTTTAAATTTTCTATTAGCAAGTTGCAGTGAGACTTTAGGTATCAGAGATTCTCATTGAATATTTTCACCTCAGTCACACAGTCTTGAAATGTTCACATTTAGTAGTTAATGAACCTCCTGAATCTGTGCCATTGGAAAACATGAGGAACTAGTACCTACAGAAACCGTTGTTATTGTTTGAAATTCTTCCTTTACTGGATGTCCTGAAAGACTTGGACTTGGCCATGGCAGAAAAAAAAATATGAATCATTGTTACAATTCAAGATACCATTTTCAGAAGTGACATAAAACCTCAAAGAAAAGTAAAACCAAGCAGAGGAAGCACAAACTGTTAGTAGCTTCTATTTCAATACCCTTAACAGCCATTTATTTTACTTTTAGCATTGTATTGTCACCAGACAAGGAAAGATAACTGAGTTTGCTGATAGCTAATAAATATCACCTACAAGTGTTTGCAAAAGTGTGTGGAGTGCAACTGTGATGGCAGAGATGGCAGTGGTAACAGAATTATCTGACAGAATCCATCCCCCATCACCCATTTTTGCTCCAAAATTCTACATTTTTACTGGAACAGTTGATCAGCAGGCAATGTTTTCACACACTTGTGCAGTCTTATGCAGACACAGTGCCTGGGACCTTCTAAGCAGAAGTGGGCCCAGTCCTTCCAAAACTGGTGGCAAATGTTATTTTCCAGTGAGTCCAGTGAAAGTATGATTAGTCCTGCATCTGCAAAGGAACACTGAAGTCATTGTGGTGCATATTTTTGAAGGTACTTGGTTTCTGTGCTGCTTGGGCCTAATCAGGGCCCAAATCCCAGAATCCATCCCTTCAATTAGGCAACTGGACTTTTCAAGAACAAGGTACGAGTTGTTGGTGAAGGAAAGTTACAGGAGGAAATAGTCCTGACCCTGTGGTACGCTCTCAGTATCTAGTCCCCTCACTTGGGCTTTGAAAAACTACCATGCCACACACTAACTTCAGGGAATTTAAGTCCACAGTACTCACTTCCCCCTTAGTATAGCCCCACTTTTGGAAGCCTTTTCCTGGCTAGCAGGAAGCCAAGAACATAACACAGTCCTTTACACCGCCTGGGTAAGTGTAATTTTGCAAAGAAATGCCGAGAAAGCTGTGAAGAACTCACATAGCCCCAGTGCAGATGTTCCAGGCTGTGCTGGAACACCACGTGGTAGTGGGGCTGCTTCTGGAGCAAGTCTGGTCACAGCTGAACCACCCTGGTCAACAGAACAAAATTGAACATATTTATCCATGCCTTTAATAGTTACCAGATGTATTTTCTACCAAACATTAAGCATGAATGCAAAATTATTAGAACCTGCTATTTAGATTAACCCTTCCTGTCAGCTTCTTTTTAACATAATTAAAAATTGTCATTTCTTTCACACAGCCATGTCTCTTGTACTGAAATTGGTGGGAAACTGAGATCCTCTTTGCAGATTAAAGAGAGGAATTGGATGCATGTGTTTGGTTTGAAGACTGAAAGTATTACCATACCCTTCAGCAGAGATTAGTCACACACACAGTAGCTACACCCTCTTCCATTTCAAGGCAGTTTTTTTGACAGCTGGCACAAGCTGCGTGTGCACTGAAGGCTGCTCAGGCTCTTTAAGAGTTAGGAATGGTTTGCACAGTGCTTGATCACACAACGTGTAACATTCCTTTGGCAAAAGCTGTGCTTGCCTCGGAGCAGCAGGCATTGCTTGAGGTGGTGGGAACCCTGGTGTGACCTGGCTTGTCGTGCACCTTCACAGGAGATGGGCATTCCTTGTGGCCATTTGGCTCGTGGAATATTTCCAGGTACTCCAGGGAGTATAAAAATGACACCTCATCAGCCCCAGAAGTACATTTCTGAGGATCACAGCAGCGGCTGGTTTCCACATGGGAGCTGTGGGAAGTAATTAAGACAGGGATGTGCAGCCCCTTTCTGGCTGACCATTCGTGTTTGATTTCCCTTTTTTGAGACTTTTGCAGCACTCACAGCCCTAGATAAAATAAGTTACTCTGGTGGATCATGCTCAACCACCTCTCCAAAAACCGTCTGCAGCAGCAAACAGATGCTGTTGTGACAGTGGAAAGCTTAAACCTGTTACAGCAACAGTGCTTTCTAAGTTTTGGAGAAGGCCACATCAAACACAGGTCTGCCAGTCTGAGACACACATTAAGACATAACACAGTTTTGATGATTTTCTCCCATTCCAATAAAGATTACATGCTAAATATTGATCTGTAGTGTGAATATTGTGCAAGAGAAGGTAAACTGCATTCTTAAGACAAGTCTAGTACAGTTGAACTCCCATCACATTTTTCTGTGACTGGAAAATAATATCCTTGAAGTGTGGCTAGGGCAGAGGCCGGATGTTAAACCCTCAACTTGACACAGACCATTATGAACTTCAGCAAGATTTTGGCTTTCTTTGACATAAAGATCACATTCTGCCCAAAAGAATGGCATTGATATGACTCCGTCCTTACATTTGATCGTTATTCTTTGGAGGAGCTGTCACTTGAAATCCTACTTTTTCAAAAAATGTGGCAGTATCAGGAATAGTGTTTGGGCCTCGTCTCACAAGAACATTCTATCCGTTGCTCACAACTCACTTAATGGCACTTTTTGGTGAGGATGATTGGTTTGAGATAGGACTTATTACAGAACCCAGGTCAAGACTATTTATTCTGCTGAGCATGTTTCTCAGCACACAAGATCCTGCTGCCACCAGATCCAGATGAGGTGCATAAAATAACAACTTTTACAAAGGTAGTAATTTTTGTTTATTTTTGTCCGAGCACTCTGTCAATTTCAAGTTTGTTCTCTAAGTTGCCCTTTCTCCAGTTTATTTTTCTAGTTTACTTGAGCAAAATAATGTTAAAGAGTAAGAAAAGTTTACAAAGAGAGGCAATAAATTAACTGTGTTATGAGACCCACAGTCTCAGCAGGAAGCAAGGACCCACACGTCCCTTGGCAAATAACATTTTAACTTGCTGCTCTGAGTGTATTGCACAGCCCAAGGGCTGAGAAACACGGGGCAAAAATATGGCAAGGAGTCAGTATCATGGGATGGCTGTTCCTTCCCTTGGGAGCTGGAGCTTCACCTTACCTGCTCCCAATACAGGGAACCAGCAGGACACTCCTCATTACTCTTCCTTGGAGCAAACAGCTTATTCCTTGGGACCCTGGTTTGATTTGTGACCACCGGCTGTAAAATAAGGCGAGAATTAATGAATTGTAATAATCAGAAATATTTAATTGTCCTTACATAGCACTCTTGCCTGGGGAAATATTTAGGTCCAGGCAGTGGCTCCATAATTTTGGAAAAAGTTTATTTTTACCTCATGCTGAGAAATGATTGGCTACAAACACTTCCCTCAGTTCATTTTCAAAGAACCACCAATTGCAGTAGCTTTCAGTGCCCCAAAGTGCCTGTTGCACTAAAAAAATGAGGGACTTTTTCTCCTGTTATTGCTCCTTGGAAGCCTATATTCCCTTTCAGCCAGAGAACTGTTGATATATTGATCAATATTGTGGACCCTTCACTCATCCTTATGCGTGTAGAACACAGGAGAGCAAAATGTAATGCCTTGTTATTGCTACTGTGACCTTCCTAGTGCATATTTGACCTCACAGAAAATCAGTTTTCTGACTCAGTTGACAGGCAAGATAAAAAATATTGATAATAGTAGAGGATGTTCAGAATCTCATAGGAAATGTCCCTCACCTTCTGGTGCTGGACCTTCATTAGTTTTCCTTTCTTGCAGACCCTTTAAACTCAATTTTCAGAAGATGTAGTGAGTGCAGAAAGTCAAAGGCTAAAATTAGGTTACAAAGAATTCTCCCTTTTAGGCTGCTACCAGTTGTTCAAAATTTTAACTTTACTTGCCTAGAGAGTTCTTTCTCAGCTGTACTCAGAGTCAGGGTGGAAGATAAGCTGGGGTCCTGTCCTAGAAATTACACACCTAAGTTGCAGTCTGGGTTGTAGCTGAACGTAGGAAGAGCTGAATTGGGTTGGTTGTACAACACAATGTCAACGGTTTTATTCCATAACTCACATTAGGTCTGCATCCAAAACTGTGGATACAGGTTCATGGGACAGCCAAACTCTAAGGCAGCCAAGGAACTGTGGTAAAAAACTGACCCTTCATTTCATGTTTGTACGTGATATTTCTTGATATTCATGATCTTGTCGGAGCTGATCATCTTTCTATCATCTCAGCCAAAATATTTGCTTCTTCTGTAGGTCTAGGCATGGAGAAGGACATAGAGCTAATACTCTACAAAATAACGCCAGACACAAAACTATCAAAAATACTAGTTTTTAATGCTACTAAAGATTCTCAAAATGCTTAAAAAATACTTTCCGACAGAAACAAAAGCAGCTACTGTTTCCATTAAAACATTTGGTTTGGTTTGGTTTGGTTTTGCTTCACTTGTTTTCTAATCCACTTCTTTTAAAAAACAGTTTTTAAGCAAAATGGTCTCCTGCGCCTTGTGTTTCTATTAGCATCTGTCATCTAGAGATTATCTGGAATCCTGCATGAATTTATCTGTGCTCTTTACTTGTGTTACTGGCTAGTCACTAGTATGATATGAGGTACTAAAAATGAACAGCACAAGCTGGAGTTATGTGCCCTGACAGAGTTACAAGACAGTGATAGTCAAAACCTTCAGGAAAAAAGGGAATTTAAGAATAACTCTAAGGGACAGTAGCATTATTGTTGTTGTACAGACCCTTTATGGGCACAGCAGCATTATTGTTGTTGTACAGACCCTTTATGGGCACAGCTGACTTGACTCATTCCTCAAAGCTCAGTCTTGCACTGGAGTTCATAGTCATGCATTTCCCCCATGCACAAATCAGCTTACAGTGACAAGTTAGGTGAGAAATTCAGTGAAAATAAGGGAGGCTTCCTACAGAGTGTGTTATTCAGGTGGATAATTGCACTGTGAGTGTTAGGCAAACATTAGGTTTTCCTTTCCCTTGCAGTTTATGATGTTTCCAAGTCATTTACATGTTCTTGTAATATTTCATAAATAGGGACCAGCCGCACTATTAATTTCAGGCTCCAGGGTAATCTATATAATCAGCTAACCAGAAAAACTGAGCTGTTAAATGGAAACTGGATGATTTTGTGTTTGTTTTTTGCCTCGTACTGTGTCTCTTAGCTTCCAACTCTACTCTTTTTACAATTTTAGGACCGAATTACATCCGATATGTAGCATATCTCAGGTGAAGCAAGACTTTGAGGAGAAGCCTGGTAAAAAACTTCAGAGAAGGTCTGCAGCTGAAGACTATATTTCCAACTACGGCATAGGATTTGACCCAGCAGAGAATGAATTTGACTATGGTTTATGCAATGAAGTAGTTAATGTAGCCTGCTCTCCTAAACCTGATGCTTTCAACCCGTGTGAAGATATCATGGGATACAACATTCTGAGAGTCCTGATATGGTTCATCAACATTTTAGCTATTACTGGGAACACTGTTGTCCTCATTATTTTAGTAAGCAGTCAATACAAACTCACTGTTCCTCGCTTTCTAATGTGCAACCTTGCCTTTGCAGACCTCTGCATAGGTATCTACCTGCTGTTTATTGCCTCTGTAGACATCCAGACCAAAAGCCAGTACTACAACTATGCCATAGACTGGCAGACTGGGGCAGGATGCAACGCTGCAGGATTTTTCACGGTGTTTGCCAGCGAGCTGTCGGTGTACACGCTGACGGTGATCACCCTGGAGCGCTGGCACACCATCACCTACGCCATGCAGCTGCACCGCAAGGTGCGCTTGCGGCACGCCGTGCCCGTCATGATTTTTGGCTGGGTGTTCGCTTTCACAGCAGCCCTCCTTCCCATATTTGGGGTCAGCAGCTACATGAAGGTCAGCATCTGCCTGCCCATGGATATAGAAACGCCGTTTTCCCAGGCGTACGTTATATTTCTCTTAGTGCTGAATGTCCTCGCGTTTGTCATTATTTGCGTCTGCTACACCTGCATCTACTTCACCGTGCGAAACCCCAACGTCGTCTCCTCCCACAGCGACACCAAGATTGCCAAGCGCATGGCCGTACTGATCTTCACCGACTTCCTCTGCATGGCACCCATATCCTTCTTTGCCATATCGGCCTCGCTCAAGGTTCCTCTCATCACAGTGTCCAATTCCAAGATCCTCCTGGTTTTGTTTTACCCCATCAACTCCTGCGCTAACCCTTTCCTCTACGCCATTTTCACGAAGACTTTCCGCAGGGATTTCTTCATTCTCTTGAGCAAGTTTGGTTGTTGTGAAATGCAAGCCCAGATTTACAGAACAGAGATCTCCTCGTCTGCTCATACTTTCCACACAAGAAATGGGCATTGCCCTCCTGCATCAAAAAACAGTGATGGCCCTATTTATTCTATGGTTCCCCTGAATCACTTGAACTGAAATGCTGGCATAAATTTGTGTCTGAGGCAGTGTGCTGATCACTTGCAAGTATGTGAATTTGAATAATGACTTCAGCATAACATGCAAACTTATGTTTTATGAGAAAAAAAGTTATTTTCACTTTCCTATTTTTGTTCAATGAACAACCATCAGAGATGACATGTCATCTTCATCAGTTCTTGAAGAACAAACTGCCAAACTGTTCATGTAGAACTGTCTCAAGAAATGAATGAGATTATAAATTGGTATCTCCTACCATGCAGGCAGAGATTCCCTTCATTCTAGGGAGACATTAGTTGCTTATTGAGAATTAAGTAGTGGCTACATACAGTTGAAAAAAATATGTAGAATTAATTTCTCTTCCTGTGAATTGTGCTATAACAATACAGATAATTAGCTTTTTTTCATTAATCATATCTCCTACAGGAGACAGAAGGCAAATTTTAGCCATCCTCCAGCACAGACTTGCTAGGAATGAGAATATCTCACATTGTTTCCATTTCTGTTGAGCACAGCTGGGAAGCAGGAGGCATCTCCAATTCTGCTGGATCTTTGCTGTTCCACACTGTGTGAACCTGCCTTACTCTGCACAAAAGTGTCACTTTGGGTGGTATTTGTGTTGGTTTAGATTGGCAGACTCAGAGAAACCTGTTTCATCTGAGTTTGTATCGAGGAGCTGACTTCGTTTAGGGTTTGTTTTCAAAGTAAGAAAGAGCATGAGGGCAGGAGAAACCCCTCATAACAAAAAGGGTGTTCTCTGAGGTTGTAGTCACAAAGTTGGATTCACTTGTGTATCTGGGAGCTTTGGATACACCAGCATGGACCAATGGGCTGCCCCACAAGGATATGTGAGGCAGGTTTGCCAAACAACAGCATTTGTGTTTTATACTGCCTGGGCTGTACAAAGAACGATGGATCTAGATGTGGCTTTTAAATCTCTGCAAAAAAGTTCATGTCAAATTCTAATTATTTTGTATAATCCTTTTAGGATTTCTCCTTCCCTTCTTAAAAAAAAGAAAAAACAAAACCCTTTGTGCACACATTATCGCATACTGGTCCAGATTGGAACACCTGAAATAAATCATAAGTTGCATATGTTGACATAACAAAAGCAACAACAACAACAACAATTTAATCAAGATTTCCTGATTTTACAGGGGTTTTACAGGCATCTCAATGAATGTACAGACTTTTTATATGATTTGAATATCTAATTTTTGCGTGGTTCATCATTTCAAATTGCAACAAATATCCATGGATAGGTAGGATTTTCTCACGCTGATTATGGGCCTGTGTCTGGGTATGTGGGCATAAAGAAAACACCAGGAGAGCAGTCTGGGATTCATTCCCATCTCACAGACAACTCACAGTTCTGCCCCATGAAACTGCAAAAGTTTGGAGTCTTCATGGTTAAATGCGATGTGCTATAAATATTTCCTACCTACAGATCATAAAATTTCAGTAGCAAATCTTGATGCTTCTATCCATAATTTCCCCTGTCATCAGCTCACATTTCAGCATCTGAATCTTATGTGAGTAACAACAGGAGGTGATTATTCATTCAGTCCTAGCCAGGGAAGGAACTATCAGCTCCCTAGTGCATAAAACAGGGGAGATCAAAGACAGTGTGTTTTGGCAGGGGAAATTTCATTACTCAACACAAGAAACACTCCCTCCAAGATCCAGGAAAAGGAAGAATGAAAGAGAAAAGTGGGAAAGACAGTTCATCTCTGGGAAGATCATCTGACTACTCAGAGGAATCATTTCTTTTCACAAATGCTTTTTGTCATATACAGTGTGCTGGTGTGCAGCCATTAAAACCCATCCCAATGGAAGTGACTGAATGGTGATGTCCCAAAATGACAAATAGTCTAGTTATATTTTTTAAAGGCTCCTGGATCTATTATTTGGCTAAAAATAAAGGATGTTCTTTGGCAAATACTACCCTAATTTTGATGACAAATAGGAAAAATTCTTGCACTGTGTCACATCACACTTTTTTGCTTGAGTTCTGTCCATTTCCCAGTAACGAGACCAGGCAGCTCAGGAAGGCACAGGCATGGTAGCCTAGAAGCCAGTCTGGTAAATCCTCTCCCAGATACACCAGCATGATACGGACCATCTACTTCATGCAAACCCATTGCACAGACATTTGCAGAATCAGGACACAGTAAAATGTGTTTTTCCAATTAACATCCCTGAAAACAGACCTTGCAGAGTTGTGTCTTGTAGCTGGAGTCAGACCAGAGATTGAGCCACCTAACCCAGGGGTCTTCCTCCAACTGAGACATGAGTTGATACGTGAGAAGCAAGTATAACCTGCATAGTTGGACACCTTGCCTCATCCCTAGCAGTGGGACATGTCAGCCTGCACACACAGCCTGCTCAGGAGCTCTGCTGGCAGCTTCAAAGCTGAGAGATTGACTGTGCACTTACCAAGAGAAAAATCTCCTTCTTCTAGTCCTTATAGCTCCTTGGCTTTAGCTATGCTTTTGATTTTAACTTTAATAATCTTCCAGATTGTGAGGGACGTTGTGGACCTGTGTCTTTCCCTGTGTGAGATATTGGTCTTTTTGTATCACTTTTTTAAGTAGTGTTTTTATTTGAAGGAAGCAGTATAAGAAAAAAAAAACCAAGATACATTTTGTTCATGCTTGTAATGTACAAAAAGCCTGCTGGTGTTTGGTGTGGATTTCCTCAGGTCTTGAACAACATGTTTATGTTGCAATCTTTAAACTATTTTACATTTCCCTTTCTGAAATCTATTTTAATAAAACCAATATCAAAACAGAGTGCCTTGAGAACAAGTGTGCAGCCAGAGATATGTTGACAAAGTATGCAATAAATGTTGCTGCTTATCTGGAGAGCTCCATTTATGCAGTGCAGCCCCCACAGTCAGGTCACTGTGACCTACAGATGAGAGACTCTGCAGAGAAAACCCTCCTGCAGCCTCGTGGAGAATTAACAAAGCACAGAAAGGTGTGCTTGAAACCTCTTCAATAAATAACACAGAAAGTGTGACCTGTCTTTGTTTTAACAAATCTCTTGTGTTAACTATATTTCTTATGAAATAAGATATTAACCATTGACAGACAGGCATATTGTTCCTCTTTAATTCATATGAATGGCTCTTCTTATGAGATGCAGTCTAATTTTTTTCCCCTCATTTTTAGAGCCAGGGCTTGTAATTCTCTTTTGTTGAATATTTTGCTCAGACAAGTAAGTGTGTGTCTGTGTGTGCACATATGCCCATGTGAGTAGGAGAGACAGGCCACAGGTAACAAGGAAACTGAATCAAAGCCGAGCTCTGATTCACAGGAAAAACCTGGGAGTTGGTCTATCTTGGACAGAATTGCCATTCATTGCATTTTAGTCTTCACCAAGCTCCCAGAAATGCTGAGTTAAAGAGTTATGACCATCTTGGCCCTTATGGTGCCATCCCCAGAGTGACATAAAGAGACTGTGCTGGCAGTGAGGACACAAAAAGCAACTTCTTGATCTGTTTGATAGAAGCATCATTCCTTCAGGCATCTACCTTGTGGAGAACCCAAACCTGACCTCCCCAAGAGACATTCATCAGGTGTTGTGATGGGAAATGAGAAAAGGGGCCCCCTTCATCTTGGCAGACTAAAAGCAGCATCACGAAAATTGCCACCATGGGTAAAGGTAATAGGAGCACCAGGAACACCTGGTCAAAAGCGCCAATAAAAGCAAAAACCTGACTCGATAGAGAAAATGAACCGTGAACTATTTTCTTTACAGCTTGGCTCTGGGGGTTGCACAGATATGCCAAGCAGAGTTTGCTCATTAGAAGGCAAGTCTGTGTTTGAGCTTGTTAAGAATGGAAGATGAGATTTGCATCCCATTTAGCAAGTCTTCAAATCATTTGACCACATTTCTTTCCTGTAGATTCCCTCCTAATCATTCCACTGAGGACACAGCAGATAATCTTACATTTAATTTATGCAGCTTTGTTGTTAAGAGGAGTTAATAATGTGAAATGATTTATCCTCAAGGAATAATTTAACCATCCCTCCCCTCCCTGAATGAAAGAACAGAAAAGAAAGGTGGGTCTGGTTCAAATGGTCAAGTAAGCTCATACAAACCTCCTCACAGATTTGCATCTTTAATATGGGCATATGCAATTTCCCATTGTGTATGCAAATGGGAATTGCACATACACACTCTTCTTCCATGAGAGCTTTTGTCTAAGTACTTGGCTACAAGCACATATTTGAAAATCTGGGCCTTGTTGCTTTAAAATATTCAAGCACAGGAGTAGGATTTTATAGCTGTCATCTGGATAATTAAACTCTTCATTAACAGTTGTTCACAAACCAGTAGGTGACCTTTAATTAGGGATGAAAGTACTCAGGAATGGATTTCAAACATTAAGAAACTGCAGAGGAACCTTTTTCCCTCCACTTCTCCAAGTCCATTGAAACATTGGTTTTCCAACAGAAATTATGCTGGGGGAGACAAAAATATTCTTCCAGGCCCAACTCATCAGATATATGCTTTGTTTAACCTTGCTGTAACTAAAATATTGTCTTTTCTGTTTTCTGTCTCATGCAGAGTTTGCCATGTGTTACCTCTGTCTTCATTACCCCAGCCTGGACACCTGCAACAAGTCGTACCCCCACCAAAAAAGAACAGAACAAATCGACAAGTTCACAATGAGAGCAGTGCACAGATGGGAATGTGCTGTACTTGTGAGTGGGTGGAAGATTGCAGGGCAGAATTGAGCAATATGGACATTTCTGTTGAGTCATTTGAATATCTAGTGCTAAAATTCTGCATTAAAGGGGCAGTTTAGCTGAAGTATAGTTCCCAGGAAGAAAGCAATGGAAATTTGCATGGAAAAATCCTATGGAGAGAGAAAATTTAAAGGAAGTTCAAATCAGTGTGGTTTAAAAGCAAAAGATTGATATAAGAGAGAGTACATGCTATCTCTGGAAAAAGAGATAGCAGCTGCTTTAGGGGCCATCCAGGCACCACAGTGCACTGCACCATCACCAGTCACCTTTGCACTGCTGCTCTGTGTATTCACCATGAGCTACAAATGCCTGATTAGCTTTAAATGCTCACAGCTACTTCCTCCCTTGGCTGTGCTCTGTGGACAGGCACATATCCCTTGGGCATCTCTAGTCTTGCCTCTTCATTGCCATCTTGTCCCTTTCCACAACAATGGTTTGTGCTGTCTGTGTTTGAAAGTGCTCTACTTTTACCTGCAGTCACGTAAGGAACAGAATCCACATCCCTTAGAAATGTTTCTTCAGTAATAAGCAGTTGGAAGACCAGAATGCTGCTGTAGCTCTCTGTTCTGGGGTGTACGAGTCTTCTCATGCTGCGTTCCAGCTTCTCTCTCTCTCATTTTTGGTTGTTTGAGTGATTTTTGTGAGGATAACTGGCCCTTTGCCAAGTTTGAGATGTTCTGCTTTGACGTAGTCACTGCTTGAGCCAGCCGATTTCCGTAAATCAGGGTGGTGGGAATAGATCCCTCTCTCTGACTCTACACATTGCCTGGACTTTGTTGGGGGAAAAAAAAAAAAACCCTAATTTTTACATAGGTGATTCACAGCTTTCCTCTCCCACATTGCCAGCTGCATTTTTGCCTTGTCCCACAGTTGTCATGGTGCCATGCGGCAACCCTAAGTGCCCTGGGAAGGCTGCAGAAGGAGGAGACAGGATAAAGTGGGGACAGAGGAAAGTTAGGACAGCACAGCCAAATTAGGGCAGTTTTTATATGACCCCCAAATGCTGCAAGGACTGCCAGAACCCACATCAAAGAAAAGCCCAAAGCCATTATATTTTTTCATAGGCCTGCAGTCAGAGAGGATTGACGCCGATCCATTGGGTCTCTGTGTTTGCCATGGGGTCTGTCTGGCAGGAGGCCGTGCCAAATACCAAGTTTAACAATGGTACCAGAAACAGTGGTTTTGCTCAGTGCTGTACCTGTGCTGAAACACTGTTTCTCTGCAGAGCTAAGAGCCTGGACTGGGCAAAAAATTGAGTTGAACTACACTTTTTTCTAGAGCTGGCATATCCATGGCACTGTTTTCAACCGCATCAATTTTACCAAGGTTTGGGGCTTTTTTCCCAGCAACTTCAACTTCTCCTGCTGCTACCCAACATTACCGTTCTCCTGGACTCCTTGTTCTTCCTTCCTTCAACAACCACTGCTGCCCACAACCACCACATTTAGTACCAGTTTTCCTTCCTTCTGGGGACTCTTCGTGTAATTACACTGGAGCCACAACCAAAACACTCATTAGTCACTGAAAAAGCTTTCAAGGCATCATTACTCTATTTTTTTCCATAAAGGTGTTGTTTATCTTCATGGCAACACTCAGAATATTTTTCCACACACTTAATACCGTAGTGCTCAGCTTCAGGGTCTGTTCTACAGCACACCATTATGCAGACACAAACTTGGTGGTGCCTCTGGTCTCAGTTTCACTGTCCTTTCTGCACCTGTGTAAACCTGACAAGTGTCATCATTCTCAGTCCCTCACAGGAGAGATCCCAGTTCGACTGCCCTGATTGCAGGTGCTAGTTCTACCTTGATGTTCACCTGGAGAGACCTGATTTTGTCCCTGAGGAGGGTGAGCTGTGAAGTCATGAGAAACTGAGGAGGAAATAGGTGACATTGCCATTGCTCAAACACCTCGAAGGGCACTTGAAGGGCAGCCAGATGTCATGTGTAAACATATGTAATTACAATTCTGCCTCTCTCCTTGTTGCTGTAGATAAACCTCCGTGTGTAACACCACACCACCAGTGCTGTGCCCCAGAACTCACAGTGCTGGAGCTGCAGTTTGTAAAGCACAGCGGAACCTCTCCTGTAAAACATGCATGCATGCATTTGTCACCACGAGCCAATAAAGGTCACTAAGAGTTAACTAGTTAGGCAGCCAATTAATTATGCAACTAATTAGGTCTGACCTAATTTCTGGAAAATAACCATCCAGGAATCCTTTGCTTTGTTTCCTCCCTCGGAATAGTTCATCAGCAAATACATTGATTTCCTTTCTGTGAAGAGCGCCCTGCGAGTTGTAGCCCAAGTGGCTTCTGGTTACTTCTTTCATAATTAAAGACCCTTTGTCACTTTTTTCAAAAGGTGAGAAACGCCACCAGTGCTGTGTCTGGCGTCCCCTTGCCAACCAGGCACAGATGGCAACGCCTGAGGCTGCGAGTGAGGAGCTGAGGCTGTTTGCATAAGGCAATCTCCGCTTCTGCAAAGCTCCAGCTAACATTTGCATGTAGACAACGGTGAACAAGGTAGGCAGAGAGCTCGAGGGGGACCTCAGGTGTCCAGAACTCATGGACATTCATGGGGAGAACTCCTTTGAAGGCTGGGGGTTTTAGCATCCCTTTAGTCTCGAGAAACCATTTGAGGGAAGGGCTTATGGTTTTACATGAGACAAGATGATGCTCTGCCCTGTTTTAATTAATACTTGCCAACAAAAAGGCTGCTCTCCAGAAGTGCCCTTCTTACCCTCATGGTTTTCTTCCCCTCCCAAAAGACCAAAAGAATAAAAAGGCTTTTGAAGGGTAAGCCTGGAGAAGCACTCACTGCAACCAGATTGAGGAGAATTGCAAATAAGGGAGGAAGGGAAGGAAGGAGGGAGAGAGAGGGATGGATGGATGGATGGATGGATGGATGGATGGATGGATGGATGGACGGACGGACGGACAGATGATATCCAGGAAAACAAGGTGCACTTAACAGTAGCTTTTGCCAAATTTCAGAAGTAGAATGATTTTCTTAAGGCTGTAACCAGAAAACAGGTGATAACGAAGCAAAATCTTCCATGTCCTGTGCTCTTCAGCCAGCAAAGAGAACATGGCTGTGTGAGGAAAGAGTCTTAGTGAGGCTTTCAAAGGCTTTATACTTCTTTTTAATGTTGGCAAACTCTGAGGAAAAAGTGTTGGGGAAGGAGGGAAGAGGATGACAAGGAGAATGAAATTTCTCTTACTTAAAATAAAACTATACAAATAATTCTTATGAGGGGAGTGAAAAGATTTGCACTGAGGTGGCTCTTAAAAAAAAAGAAAAGCAATGTTTAATTTTTTAAGCTGGGCCTCCTAGAGCGAGCAATGCTCTGCACAGAGACCAATATTCATCCCTGTTCAGAGAACCAGCACAAGGACTATTTCCACAATAAATGACCTTTTAAAGTGGGGCTGACATGATGTGTAAGTTTTGTGCTGGCCCTCTGCACTGCAGCAAATTGCATGTTGAGGAGGGAAGGCTTGTCTCTCGCCCATGAAAAATGGCCCACGCCTGCCCCGTCGCCCCCAGCCACTCCTAACACACATTTGTTTACGTGCACTTTGGGCTCCAAGGCTCTGCATCACGGAATAGCACCAGAGCAACATGCTGTTTTAAAGTCAAATGCGTGGTAAAATCCATCCCCCCAAAAGACAGGTGACTCCTACCTATTGCCTGGGATCAGGGCAGTCTTTTTGGAGCTGAAAATCACAGAAAGGAGGCAGACAGGCTACTGGAGCACCTGACCTCCTGTGTGTTTTAGCTGTATTAAAAAGAAATAAATTAATTTTTAAAAAATAAAAAACAGAGGAAAAAAAGCCTGGGCAAAGGGAAAGAACATTTAACTTGAGTGCCTCAGCTCTCAGCCTCTTCAAGCCAACACCCTTCCTTTTGCAAGAAGGTGGTTAAAGGGCTGGAATATCATGAGACCCCACCATATCTGTCTTCTGGGCTGGTTATCGCTTCTGACATGGATTTGTATCTGTTCTTGCTTAGAAACAAACCAAATTAACTCCTCCATTGAATTGCAGCCAAGATCATGTACAACACAAAAAATACCCTCATGTTATATCACCAAGCACCACTTTCACCATTATTGAATGCAATTCTCTCACTGCCTCATCACCCTAGGTTTTACCTCCATATTTCCTTACTGTTTTCTTGAAAAAAAATCTCCTGATCAAGCCCTTCCTAGTGCCAGAAAGCCTGTCTGCAATAAACCACTCCTGCAGTGCTCCCATGTCTGCTCAGGGTACTGATATCTCCATTAGTGGCAGAGTAAACTTTTTTCCTACCTCTTGTCTACACAGGACAGACAGTCCAGGACCCCATCCCTCTCTGCTTCCTGGGCAACAATATCAAAAATCAGCAATCACAGCAGGGTCTGCAGACTGACTCAAGCCTCTACTTCACCCCTCAGAGGTCACCAGAGCTGTGCAGCCTGGAAAACCCAAAAATGCATATGCAAGGCATGCTCTCCCCAGACAGCGTGGTAGGTGGTGCAAAATGAGAGCAAGCCCTCGCTGCTTTTGCAGAATTGCTTTTGTTCACGCTCTGCATCGGAGCAACTTGCAGGGAAAAGCATGTGAAATAAGAGAGCACATATTGTCCCACCTGCTGGATGGGCATTAAAGCCAAGCAGGCAGTGGGGGCTGCGTGCAGGAGAGCAGGCAACAGGCTGGAGAGTCCCTGTCCTCCCCTCTCTTTCACACAGCTCCTTTGTTCTAGCGCAGAATTTTTTTTTATACAGGTGCATACGATGAGCAAGGGAGCAAGACCAGAGCTCGGAAAATGAGGAAATGAGCATGTTGTGCTTTCTTGGTGCGCTCTTCTTGCTCCTTGCTGAGAGCCAGGACACCTAAATAAGGTGGTGCTTGAACACCATTAGCTACTCAAGGGCACCGTGTGCAGGGTCCACACGAGCAAGCTGAGCTCCACAGCTACTGAAGGGCCCCGGATTTGGGTGGGGGGAGAGTTTTCCCCTCAGGTCTGCATATTCCCTGTGCATAGCATTTTAGAAGCTAAAGCATCCACTTGTGCAGAGGAGGAGAAAGCACACAGTCAGTCTGGTTACGAGGAGCAGGAGGCACTTGCAGCTCTGCTGCAATTACAGCTCCTTCTCGTCTCCTTCATTGTTCACCGGGTTGCACCCCATTTCTCTGCTATAATCCCCTTCCGTGTTTTCCCCCAACACCTCCCAAGGCATACATGTCCTTTTTCCCCTCTTTTTTGCTCTTTTTGTTTCTGCCCTTTCCCTCTCTGTTACATTTATTTGAAGCAGCCTGGGTATTTCACTTCTGACAGGAATACTCTGCTCTCCTCCAGCATACAAGAGGCTGAGAGGGAAGCCTGGAGAGGCTCAAGGCAGAAAGACTGAGCTTGATCAAGAGACTGATGGGTGGGACAATTTTTTCTGAGGGTCTTAAAAGAAGAAGAGGAAGGATAAACCTTGGCCTAGCCCAAAGGATCTGTCCTGATTTGGGACAGACTTTTGAAACCCTTCAGAAGGGCTAGGTTTATGTGCATTGTGATGGAGAGGCAGAGATGCTAGCAGTTCTGAACACATTGTCACATTATTTACAGGACATTGGCTGGCATTTTCCAGCTAATAAGGGGAATATTAAAGAAAGCTGCTGTGCTTTAAAAGCACTGCCAGATGAAAAAAAAAAGCATTGCTAAGCAGCCTCTAGCCACAAATCAGGCTGACTGGATATATAAACCCCACACTCCACAGGTGGCCCAGCCAAGCTCCTAGGATTAAGAAGCTGCTCCAGAAAGCAGAAATGCCAGCTGCTGGGAAATTGCCGTGGACACGCAATTCTCCCCTCTTCACATTCCACTCTCCAGCACATTTTCTTTCTGCCTGATAAGCCCTGTGGGCAGAGAGCAAAGGCACAGCATCCACAGATGGGGACCTGGAGCTGGGCTGTCCCCACCAGCTGGGTGTGGTGGGGCCAGAGGACAGGGCAAGCTTGTGCAGCACCTCAGTTCTGCCAGCACCAGGGCTTTGTGACCACCTGCTATTTCTGTCCTGGGGATGTTTTGTCATGGTTTCTTATCCATTCCCTTAATGGGATTAACTCACAGTTGCATAGAATATCCAGTCTCAACCCATCCATATTAATAATTCAGAAGCTTCCCCTTCCTCTTAAAGTAGAAAGCAGCTGCCCTGGATTTCTACAGTATCCAGTGTTTAGCATATGAATGGGATGGCATTAGCTACCCTGCTGCTCAATAGCTGTTTGTCCATCTAGACTCCACCCATGCATCTGCCAGGAAGGGACTTCAGGCTTTCCAGGAGCAGTGAGTATTTCCTTCTCCTTTCTCATGCCTCAGCCTCACCAAATTCTTCTGGACAGCTCATTTAACTCTTTCTCTTGCCATGACTGACGGAGAAGAAACTGCTACACTCTTCCTCCAAACTTCTCTTAGAACAAAATTATTCCTCCTGGAGCTTTTTCTGTTTTATCTGGAAGAAGGATGTGACATTTTAGTGTAGCCTAATGAAAATGTGCACATGGTGCTAAAAGAAAAACCAGATCTGGCTGGTTGCTTTGAGGTTAGGGACCAACAATCTTCACATAGCAACACACAGTTTATATTCGGTCAATCTTCCATTGACCTCTGAGCCATTTTAGACAAATGGTATAAATTTTTCTGCAGAGACTTAAGGTCCTGACACATTCAAGATTGTTGCAAAGTAAAATGTAGTGACTTGTACAGCTACTCAGGTCAGAGATCCATTTTGACCTCAGATTTATTTTTCCATCTTAGAAAGTAAGGTTCCATAGAGTTGCAGAGAGGTTTTTTTTTTTTTGTTTACTAACCAGCTCAATTGGTAAAAATATTGTGGATTAGCAAATCCCATGCTTTCACACCCCAGGAAAACATGCTCATTATATCAGAGAACTTCTGACCTTGCAAGGCTTTTAGATGAGGCATTTAAAAAAACAAGCCACCATCCCTTTTTCATAGTAATGCCCATGTGCTGGCTGCCATCAGGACCCTACTGGGCACCTCTTACTCTCCTCTGCTTCAGTCCTCAAGGATTCCAGCATTTCTGGCACACGTGCAGCAGCTGGAAATGCTCGCTCACTGCTCTGCTTCCTGAACGTCTTTGATCAGTTTCAGACCATCACATCCCAGAGGAGTTTATCATGATGGACTTTCACAGCAGTCACTTTGTGATAGTGAAACAGTGAAAATACTAATAAATTCTGGGCTCGCTTTGTGGCAATACAATAGGCTTTTATGCCCAAGGCTCAGAGAAGGACATGAAAACCAAGGCTGAGCAGCAGGAGCTGACAGAAGTTTCTGAGTAACTGAAAACTTTTGAACAGCATAAAAATCAGACATTTTGCCTGTGGGAATACAGAAGAGCTCGCAGCCAGGAGAGCCAGCGTACAAATGATGGGCATGGCCCGTGGCAACATCAGGCTCCTGGGGCAATGCAGGCATAAACAGAGGAGGCACATAATCCCAAAGAGGCGGGTGAGCAGCACTCCAAACGGCATGTCCGACCTGCTTGGAATCATCAGGGTGTTTGGGTAGCTCACCCTTATCCTGCTCTGTGGAGAGTGTTTCAAGCTGCTGAATGAACATCGAGGGAAATTTTTCCCATTGCCCGGGGAGACACTGACATTTTCATTCCATGCCTCATGTACCTCAGGCTTGCAAGGTGGTGGAAATGTCTGCAATCTCGCACAGAGGGCACAAGCTGGAGGGTACAGCAGCTCCCTCCTGCTGCAGCTCCCGGCTCAGGAGAGAGCCAGAGGTGGGGGGAATGAGCCGTGCGGGACAGGTCTGTCTCAGGGAGCCAGTTCCACAGCGCTCGCTCTGCCTCACTCACAGAGCGCCTTGCAGGGAAGATTTGCCCGGATCCACCGTCACTGCCAGATGGCAAACAGCAGGTAAAGCAGCCTCGGGCATGATGACACTGTCCCCTGGCTGTTCCCCCCATCCAGGTCAGCCCCGTGCCGGGGAGTTTCCTGCTCGGCACTGCTGTGCCTGGAAAACGAGTTGCTCTGAGACTGACACTGGTGTGCTCCCACACGCAGCTGCACGGTGAGCTGTTTAACTGCACAGACACTACTGAGGCACAGACTGCAGTGCCTGTTTTCTTTCTGAAGTGAAAAAAAGGAGCATTACATCATGCCTATACTGAGAAACACTCCTTCCTTAAGGACAGCAGCACAAAGTTTATCTCAAAATGCGTGATTAAAATGCAAGGATGCTCGCAGGTAGGGAAGGGAGAGGCTGGCTCCTTCCACCCTGGCTTGTGACCTTGCCCTCGTTATTCTCTGCTTCTCACCTGTGGGAGACAACTCTTTGGAGTTAAGGTGGGGTGTGCAAGGGAATTTTTGTTGTCCCACCTATAGAAAAGCAGTGAGGCACCCAGCATCTCTTGGGGGCCTGAGGAGAGCAAAGGACTGTGAGGGTCCCTGAAGTGCACACTCAGTTTTGGCCACGGAGGGTGAGAAGGAACTTCAGGAGATGCCCACGTGGTTGGGCTTGACCCATGGCCAACCCTGTAAACTCATCCCTGGAGGGACCCCAGCACAGGCAGGTGATGAGAATTTAACCCCTCTGCAACCATTCTGCAAGTGCTCAGCACTTTGCTGCCTTCTGCATGTCAACTGGAATGTGCACAGGGGAAAAAAAAGCTGTGACGGATCATTGGCACCATGGCTGTAGTTTCTCCTGTGCTGTGTAGAAGACCCCCAAATTTTAATTCCGCTGCCCCTGCTGCTGAAGCTGACAGGATGCATTTAATACCAGGTGAGGAGTTGGTGCTGCACACGTGAGTGAACCCTCACAGGAGCCTGACAGAAGAGTTTCCCTCAGAACAAAAAAGCAGATTTCATCTTGATGCATCTCTGGTCACATACTGCTGCAAATATGTCATTTTGTTGCTCTCTCTCCTGCCTCTCAAATAAATACTGCACCTAGAAGGAAATTCAGAAAAACAGATTATTACCAGCCCTCTTAGTGATGCAGATTCACTTCAGGATTTCTCTCTCTGCACTGGCAAAGACTTACACTGTGCTTTCAAGGACTTTTTTAAATGCATTTCTGGGTTTTTCCACTTAAGGGAGGAAAGATTAATTGTATCAATAAAAAGACTCTGTGGGCTCTGTGAGTCAGTTCTGCTATACTGAGGTTACAACTCCTGTACAGAGGTCAGGTCTGTGAGGTCCCAGTAACTCCTACAAAACACTCCACATGCTCAGGAGGAAGAAGAACCTCTGAGTTTCCTTGGGAAGACTGTAGAAATAAATATTTTCCACATGTCCTTGGATAAGGGTTGATACCCAGGTTATAAATTTTGAATAGAGGCAGCTTAAATGGGCTGCAATGCTGGTGCTCCCCCTTAGTTTGCTTACTGATATAAGATACCTTTTGGTGATCACACTTAGAAACTGATATTAAATCTTCTTTAATAAAAGAATTTATTTTGATTTTTCTGCATTGCTACTTATACCACCATAATCTATTGATAAAATATCAAGAATATAAGTATCATATATTCACACTTTATTTGTTAATTACAATGATGTAAGAGATGCTTTCTTCGAAAATTTTGAAAAAATCTGAAAATTAAAACGGCAGCAGCAAAACTCCCACAAAATGAAACTTGAAACACCACCATGTTCCTGGAGCTATTCCTGGAAAGGTTGTCATGTTTGTGTGAAATCCTGGGGAGGGAATGTATGCAAGCATTCTGCTCATCATGAACCCCAAACACCCACAGCACTGCTAAATTCAATGTAATAATATGTTCTGCAAGAAGAAACACTGCAAAGCAAACTGAACAACCCTTCAATGCTTTTGGACAACCAGAAGGGGAAGGAGCCCAGGGAATGTTGTTTTTCCACCCAACACACCAGACCCACAACAATGAACCACAAGGCTCCAAGGAAAACACAGGGCCAGGTTGCCAACAACACCGAAACCTCACCACAGAAGGGAGAAGTCAGTGCCTGAGGAACAAGGGGTTCTCTGTGGGATGGCTGCTCGCATTAAAGCTGTAGCTGTGGTCTCCAGGACCACAGACAGAGGCCCTGCCCTGGAAAATATTTATTTCTTCTTAGAAGCAGTGTTAGTGGGCATCCATGTCTGCTGAGGAATGAACTTGGGGGTTTGTGTAACAGGAAAATCAGAACATGAAACAGAATTCCTACAGTTTGCTGCCCCTCTTACTGCATGCACACTGGAGACTCATTCCAATGGCATTGCCAGAATTTTAATAATTAGTAATTAGTAAAGTTTTTAATAAAGTAATACCTGCAGCAGAAAGTGTGCTTTGTTCATATGCTCATAAAATATGTGGTTTTATATGCCAGAGGGAGATTGGGCACTGGAACTGGCTCCCCAGGGCAGTGGTCACAGCACCAAGCCTGACAGAGTTCCAGAAGGGTTTGGACAACCCTCTCAGGCGCTTGGTGTGACCCTTGGGGTGTTCTGTGCAAGGCCAGGAGCTGGACTCGATGATCCAGATGGATCCATTCCAATTCAGAATATTCTGTGATTCTGGGGTTCCTTAATATTTCCTTCCTGTCACTGATCTTGTGAGAGTACTGAAGCCTTGAAGACAAAGGACCTCACGTCACAAAAATCTGATTTACCCTATGGACATGCACAGTGCCACCCTAACAACACCATCAGAGCATGGGGTTCACCTTAAACCCATGAAGGGACAAAACTTGGCCATTCATTACCTAAATCATGGTGTGAACCCAGACCGAAGCATCCAGTTCTCCATCAGGTATGCACAGAGTGCTTTTCAGATTGCTGGAAGACTATATTCTTCTTAGGGCTAGCTCGAGGCTCCTCGGCTGCTTTGCTGCCTCAAGGATGAGGACAGAAATAACAAATGCAGACACAAAGCAGGATCGCAGTGAGAGCGCTCCAGATCCACCCAGCTCTGCTCCCCCTGACTGAACCAAGCGCGACTGATTCTGAAAAAACTCTTTATTCTTTATCATCTGCTTGATTGGATGGTCATGGGCAAAAATAGGGTATTTTAGAAATATTGCTACACATTACATTATTGTTTTTCTTCTAGAATCTGAAGTGACTGGCCTGTCTTTATTGGAACAAATGCTCTATGGCATCAAGCCTTGTATTAATTAATTGTCTCCCTGCAATTAATCAGTGTGTCCGTTCCTATAGGCAGGTTGGAGAATTGTGGTTTACAGACCTGGGAAGCCTTCCACATTCAGCTCACTGAGGGTATGAAAAACACAAGGAAATAAATTATCTGGTACATAACAAATATCTAACAGGGGCTGGCATAGAGTCTATTCTATCAGCTCCTGCATGTGAGCTCTGAGAATGAAGGTCCAGAATACTTGCCATGTGGATTTTATTAATGATCATGAAACAAATCAATGGAGATTCTGACACAAGAAATTTGTGCTGCTCTGGAGGCAGCTAAATTATTCCATTTGCAATTTATGCTGAAGATTTGCAGTCTCTTAGAGATCTCAAAGAAAGCCCTGCTGGAGCTAGAACCAGAAACCAGTTGAGTATCACACGACTTTTGGGTATGATGGAAAATCTTTCTCGCTGCTGGGTAGAAGAGAGTTACTGAGCTTAAATATTTCAAGCTGCAACCGTAAGAAGGAAGAAATTCAGACGTTTTTGTCCTTGCTTCACGACACAGGGAAAGAGAGAGAGGAAAAAAAAAAAGGAAGAAAACTATTGGAACTATTGTCAAATTGTGCTAAAAGGCTTCGTTACTGTTGTTAGCAGAGTCTGACACAGCGTTAAGGAGAATGCTTTCAGTGTGTGAATATATTCAGCACATCTTCATATGAGCCCCCGTTGTTTATGGTGGCTGCCCCCTGAGGACAGGCACTCGCTGCAGCCAGGGCTGCGTGAAGCTGCAAACCCTCCTGCCCAGAGGGAACGCGTCTCCTTGTCTCCAGCAGAGACGCTCTGCAGAGATGCTCTGCCAGCTCAGAGGCAGACACATTAATGATGTATTAGTGCACCAGAGACTGCTCTAGGATTCAAAGCCGCACTCCAGTGATGTAGTTTAACCACAGGAGGCTTGCGCTGAGTATTGAGGTTACGCTGGGGTTTTTCTTTCAGAAGCAATCTCACTCTCAGTTTATTTCGCTCGGATTCAGTGTTTTGCTGGATAACTTAGGAAATTGTGAGTTTGTGGGTTTTTTCTCAGTTTTGTGGTTGATCTGAAAATTTATAAGAAATTTGTTTCAGGTCAGATCAGAATATTTACATTTACCTGAAAAATGTCACAGGAGAACTCTAGGAAACATATATATTCTGGAAAAGGTAAAAAAAAAAAGTTATGTTTGACCTAAAACTCAAATGCTTTGGATATAGTTTTCTGTTGGATATAGTTTTCTGTTCTATAATCTGGCCTTATATTTTAAACAAAATTTGTATTAAGTTTAAATGGAAAACAACATGTTTTCTGGCAATTTTTAAAAGTATTGCAAAGCATTGAAACAAACCGTTTTGTTTTAAAAATAAATAATAAATTAAACCGAATTCTTCAAAAAACATGGTGATTTTTTCAATAAATTAATTGTCAATGATTTTTTTTTTTTTTTTCCCTTTGCTCAGTTGGTTGCTAATTAGCAGCAATGAGAAATTTCTGGTACCACAAAAGGGAAGAGGTCATAAAAATTGCTGTGATCACGGTTGTAAGCACTCAGCACAAGTCATCAATAATTGTAATGATCTCAAGAAAAACAACCGGTTAGTCCTTCCTTACAGATATAAAGCTTATGGGGCACAGATCCTGAAATCACCTTGCTGTGGTCATGCAGGATATATAAAATTGATCAAGTATCACAGCTCGGGAGGAGTGGAGTTGTGGGGAGAAAAATCTGAAGAGGTCCACGATATTTGTATTTGATATTTGGGTTCACAGCACCCACATGAATAGTCCTTGCTGTGCATTTATTTCTAGTCTGGGCCCATAAACCTGGACCCACATTCACAAGCAGAGTGCATCAGGTGCATGCTCTGAAAAGTCCATGTGGGACAAAAACACTCCACAGTGGGAACCAATAGTAGAGTGAGGAGGGATGGTCAGGAAATTAATTTCAAAACACACTCCAGTTCTGCTTGAAGATGTTAATGCAGATACTGCATTGTGTGTCCTAAGAGAGCCCAGGTCTCTGAAATGCTAATTCTGGACTCACTTATATAATTTTCTCACTTCTAACTTGCAAGAGGTCTATTGTGAAATGGTTTGAGTGTTTCAGCAGTACTAGCCAAAAAATGTAATTTTCAGGAGTAGTCACAGTCTCAGTCAGTCAACAGTTACAGCTCATTGCCAGAAGAGGTGGCCTGTCCCAATTCTGTTTTTAAAACAGTTTTCTTGGTGACATCAGCTTCATCATAATTATTTTTAAAAAGGTTTGAAAGCACATACCAAGAAAATAATGATTGTTTAAAAACAGTACTGATACAAAATCAAATAGTCATGAGTGAATCAAGAACGAGGTCAGACCGGAAATTGGAAAACTGGTTCTGATTAATAAAAAAAAAATGAAACTGAAATAGCTTACATAGAAGATAGTGGGAGCTGGGGCCTCCCACTGTTTTAAAATGAGGATGATCTATTAATGGGATTGTATAAAGAAGGGATTAAGACACAGGATTGCTGTATCAATCCTGAAACTTCCAAATTCTCAACATCTGCAGAGCAGGGAGTGGATCGGATCTCACTTGTTAATAGTGCTTGTTCACACTCTATTTATTCTGCACTTACACATGCCTCAAATCTCTCAGAGTACCAGCACGGGGGTGTGGGAGCTTCTTTTGCCTTTTTCTTCCTCTTTATAGATACAGAGCATGGGTTCTGAAGGGCTGGTCTTTTTCCACCTTCTTCCAAAGCACAAGGGCTTGTCCACAGGAGACAGTGCCATGTGTGCTCAGTGATATTAAACCCCTTCAGGTGGCCATCTGTCATTTTTCCCCCATTTGTTCAGGGTTAAACTCATCATTCGCTTTGGACTCAAACCTGTTTTTCTACAGGTCTGTATGCAACAATCATTGTTTCCTGGCTGACTGCTTTTAGTTGCTTTGCTTTCCGTCTTTTTCTGTTGCTCGGTATGGCCTTTTTCAAGGCAGTCTGGGAGTTTTCTCCAGCTAAAACTCACCTTTGTAAGACTTGAGACTCTGGAAATGCCCTCAGGTATCCTGTGACGCTGTATTTGGAGGTTTTGGTCTTTGACCACCTTTCCTCAGTTTATTTTGTAGCAGGCTGAGCAAGCAGTAAATGTAAGAGCCAAAGGGATGCTGCAACAACTACTCAGAGTTTGGACCACGGCTGCGTGTCTGCAGTGAGTGGAGATGGAACCCAAGGTGCAAAGAGGACTGAATCCGGGCCAAACCCAGGCTTTGACAGCAGATTTGTGACACAGTGCAGATTTTAAATTTCTAGCTATACCAGTAATTTTTTCTTTGAGCACCATTTCTCCTGAAAGATACAATCTGAAGGAGAAGCCAGTGAGGAGTACAGACCATGGCTGATGTTACAGGGTTATGTTACTGGAGACAGAGACCATCTCTTCCTTACATTTCTCATGGATTTTCCCAGTGGTGGATAATACCAAAGTAGCGCTGAGCACTTGGTGCACATGCATTATTCAAATAATGGACTTTTTTGTGGTAACTATTACAAGGAGGAAGCAGGGATGGATAAAATGTGCTATAGAAACAATATGTGGAGAAATTATCAGTATGTATACAATGATAATATCAGGCAGTAAAGGTGCTACCAAAATTGATTGATATGCCTTAATAATGCCTTTCCACTTTCCTAAGGGAGCCAGAAAAAAAATGAAGCTGAGACTTTTCTGTGTTGGAGATGATATTTTCTAAGTTCATATTTCTTTTCAATCACTTTCTAGGAAAGGATTTTGCACCGAGAGTATAATCTTCTCTTAAAGAACTCTCCTAGTGTGTTTCTCTTTATGAACCGACATTAGCTGTTATTAAAATACATATTTATTTACATGGATTTGAAAACACTCTTGCTTCATTTGGCTTCAACAAGTATATGGTGATGGTAAATGTATCAGGCCACTGCGCTCTTTGCATGAGATTATCTCTTTTTAGATCCTGCTCACAAATATAGGAATGGATTAGAGCATAATATACTTTAATACATAGCAAAATGCAACATACTTCAAAATAAAATCTTTTTTTTCCAACTGCCTTTTTTTTTGCAATACGTTTTGCCTAAGGGTTTTACTTCATAAAAGTTAGATGGGTATTCTGCAGTTTTTGCCATCCAGAGACTTTTACTGCAGGGATGAAGATTGTGAAGGTGCCTTGAGATCTCCAAGCTCAGCACTTGTGTTCATAAGAAAGAACCAGTTTCCCATAATGGCAAAGTCACACCTGTAAAGGATCATTAAAACTCTGGAGCAGAAAAAATGCCGTGTAATTCTGGCAGTGTAAACAGCACTACCAATGAATGCTTTGTCCAAAGAGCCCAACCCTTCACGGTATTTAACTGCCCTTAACCCCAAGTCTGAGAGCAGATTCCCAGCTTTTTGCCAGGTGAGCTTACTCACCTCTTCAGACTGATGCCCCTGCTCATTTAAACCAAGGAGATACTCCTAATTACTAAAATGTTAAGGCCGGGAAGGCAATGCTGTCAGTGGTACCTGGTTGGCACAGACAACCCCACCCAGCACCACCTGCAGCAAACTTACAGCTTGGGCTGGGTCCCCTGGGAAGGAAACCCAGCATGGGTAGAAGCCTAAGTGGCACAGTGACCCCAGCATAAGACGGGTGTTTACACCACTCTTTGAAGAGAAAATAAATAAATAAATAAAAGCATGCTTTAATATATGTATGTCCATCCTGAGTAATACCTCTCCCATCTCCGTCCTTACTCCTTCTTTCTGCTGCATTACAGAGCTGGTTTTTACCAGCACCTTCTCCTCTAGCTAGGGTAGGATCTGTACAATGAACAGCTTGCCTCTTTGCCTGGGATAAATGAGACACACACTCATCATAAAAACAACTTTAACCTCTCTTTTTAGAAAAGGGCCCACTGTGATATCTCCAGACTACTAAAGTTTCCATCAAGATGGCAAGTTCCTATTGTTTTTCAGAAATCAAAATGTATTGTGTTAACATCATTACGATGAGCGAACTGATGTTTCATAAAGCTAAAGCAATACTTCTGCTCTTATTTTTCATTCATTACTTATGGATCCTCTTCTATTTTTACATGATGTCTCCTCCAGAGAGTTGCTAGATTAATTGGTCTGTAATTTGCTGGGTCATTCGATTTACCCTTTTAAATTGTGACATAATATTAGCTCTGGCATCCCTCAGCCCTCTTGCTCCAAGACTTGCTAGAAATCAGTACAAGCAGTTCATAAATCTCCTCAGGCAACAGTTTCAAGGCTTCCAGATATAAGCACTGTAATCCTGAGATTTTAAAATGTTTAACTTCAGTAGTTGCTATTTAACATCCTCCCTAATTAAGAACAGAAAAGAATGTGTTACCACACATGTTCTGAACATGAAACCATCATTCTTCTTCTTTCTGGGCAAAGAACAAACAATTATTGAACAGTCCTGAGGCAAAACTTTTGGGAAGTGGCGATATCTTTGTTGGATTAAAAAATAGTTTTGATCATACTGATAGCAGGTCTAATAAAAGGTTTTATCATTGCCTGAAAAATCTGTTTTACCTAAATCTTTAAGCTACCATGGTTCCAACAGCACCCTTATGATAAAGATTTCAGTTTTTCAGCATCAAGATAATTTTATCATCCTTCTCTATGATTCTCCATGTACCAATGCTAAGGTTTCATCTGTTCCTCAGGCTGTTCAGCACTGTCTTTAGCCTCTTTTATCAATATTCTCTATTTTATGTTAAATTTAAGAGCCTCACATTCCAATTTCCTATCTGGGAATGTGTATGAATCTATTTAGTTTCACATAGAATCACTGCCCTTCCTTCTAATCAGCAGGAGGTTGTGGCCTGTTTTTCCCCCACTGCTGAATTGCAGAGGCTTGAAATTTAATAAACCTTTCCTGAAGAGTTTTCTATTACTGTGTGTACTCTGGTGTTTCAATTTTTCTCATTAAGATTTTGTCTTTTGAGAATTATTCCTTTTTAAAGCAGAGAGGAAGCAAGAGAGGAAATTGCTGGATATGTCTGCCTTCCAGTTAGGATCAGCAAATGCAACTGGGGTTTTCCTAATGATATTTAAAATACATTTGAGGTTTTTTGTGCTTAGAAAACTACCTGTCATATTTAGAAACTCTAAGGTTATGGTGTGGATGGAAGAACATACACGTGCTTCAAAATTTTACCTCCTTTTGCTTATTCCCTCTGCTTAACTCACTTAGGTTACAAAGCAATGGTGACGTCTTGGTGACCTCCCAGCCCTTCTGTGACCTGTGACCTTCTATCCTGTGACCATCAGCATGTAAGAACTCTTAGCCTTTTAGAAATAGATCACTCTGGGGTACAAATGGTGTCTTTGACAGAGAGCTGCTTCCAGCCTACCACAAGCACCAAACACACACCTGTGCTGCATGATTTCATGTTTCTGCAGAGGTTATGGCCAGCACTTGGGCACACCAGGTATTTTGGGCTTCCAACCAGCTCTCAGTACTCCCGATGGCATCCAATTTCTTCTCATGTGTAATTCCTCTTATTTATTGCCCAAGCTTCTTGTGTTGGTAGGAAGGCTGCTACAGATCTGCTTTTCTTTAAATGCCTCAGTGCTCTGGTTCTTTACGCTGCTGTAACCTTGAGTTTAGGTAACGTGACCAGAGCGAATGTGCCAGGTTAGCATTTCTTAATTCTCTCTCATTTGTACACTGCTGTAAAATCTTTGGGGTTGCTTTGGTCAGGCAGCAGCCCAGAAGATGGACAGCTGTCTCGGACCCAAGGCACACATCTTCCAGCCACTCCCCTGCCACCCATCGGGTGTGCTGCCAAACACAGCTCTGCAGTGCCAGCACACACTGGGATGAAACTCTCCCTTTCTCACTTAGAAGGCACTTAAAAGTAATGGGGTAAAGCATCATGCCCAAACTCCTTCTTAAATATACTTCCTCCTGTATCTTCAGGCCTCCAATATACATTTCATGATGCTTAAGCCCAGCTGTCCCCTCCTCTTCCCAAGTGCATTCACTGCAGAAATCTTCTGGATGCCTATATAGCACAGTGACATGTACCTATTACACTGAAATTATTAACAGTGCTGGTTTTGCTGACGACTATTTGTGCAATTCACTGCTGCAGCACATAAGAAGTGCCTCCAGCCCCATTAATCACATCATTTCCCTGGGATGTTAGGCATTATGACCACCAGGATACAACCTGCTTCTCCTCTAATATCTGCAGGTTATGGGCAAGCCACCATATCACCACACAAACTCACAGCATCAAGAGGGGGCCTGAAAGACTAAATATTCATTCTGTATTATATCAAAACCCACAAGGAGTGGAGAGCTCTACCCTCCCCCAAGCACTGTTCTGCCTGGTCTCACTGCTGTTATAAATAAAGTGCATGCTGGCTATGCTGCCTTCACAAACTGGTGTTCCTCAGGCAGCTCTTCACAGCCTTGGGATGAGCTGCAGAGATTAGCTCTGGGCGTGCAGCCCTCAGGGATGTACGGTTGTCAGCTTCTCTCTCTCTTTTTCTGCAGGGGAGAGGAAATTTGACGAGTCCATCTAGTCCTGATAACAAAGCCATGATGGGAAATCGAGTGAGAGTGGTGCCAGTGGCTGTGTTGTGTCTCCCTCTGTTCCCTCAGTGCTTATGAGCCTATTTAAATTCTTTCTGGTGTCTACAGACCAAGTGTGGCACACGGCACTTTGCAAAAGCCTCCTCATGTTCACATGGTAGAACATGGACAAGTCAGCACAGAATATTGGCTGGGCCAGAGAGCCTGGCTCACTGACTGAGGCATCTTGCATGTTTTAGCAAAGCCACCTAGAAGATGTTTTAAGGGTTTTAAGGCAGCAGCGGGATAAACATTCCCCTGGCTCTCTACAGCAAACAAACGTTATCTTCAGCAGGACAGATTTGCAGATAATCAGCTCAGTGTGAATTCTTAGTACAACACGGTGGCCCTGGACAAATGCAGTCATTAGGTGCATAATTAAAGGTTATTGATAGAAGCAGGGAGCTTAGATTTTCTTTGCATATGTGAGTTACCCATCTGTGATGGAAATGCAGCATCTGTCACTCAAAAAAAACACTGAAAAGTTGGAAAAGATTCCAAGAAATTTCCTGAGAAGTATTGGGGGATTTGAAAAGATGCTTACAAAGAACCAGCTCCAGGAGCTCCAGCTATTTATCCCACCAGGCCCAAGCAGTTATTTGGATAGGTTCAAAAAATTCCTATCTAGCAGTCAAATGTATAAAATACCGAATGGCTAGAACCTGAAGCTAGAAAAAAATGGTGCTAAAAATCCAGTGCAATTTTTAAACAATATTTAATCACCAGATCAATTTCACAAGGGGAAATTTGATTCTCCAGCAAAATGTTGCATTAAAGGGGAAGGGGTTGGTTTGGATTCACTTATAATTCAAGTAAGAATTAACTCACGGCAACCTTGCGGCCTTGACAGTTGCTTTGGACTTTCCAGCATGTGGAATTTCTGTTCCTGACCTGCAGAAGAGGTGCAGAGCTGTCCTTCCTTCTGCCACTCATCCCTCCTGCAACAGCCAGCACAGATCCCTCCATGGCAAACCTCAGCAGGCACAGAAAGGGACCACAGCCACAGCATCCCCTTCTCCTGCCACTGCAGGCAGGGGAGCCCCTCCAGGTCAGGTGGGAGCCTATTCATGCCCTCACTCCCTTTTATTTCCTTTCCTTCGATGCACGGTGCTCTGACACTTCTGAACTGACACCCCCACGGGGCTCAGCTCCTTCTACGCCTACCACACACTGGCTTATTTTTCTTTGAAGTGGCTAATACAGACCTTTCGTCAGTCTGCATCCCTGCCTGTAGCAACAGGCTTGGGCTTGCTGCTTCAGTAGAGAAAACCAGCCAACATGAAAAGGCAAATAGCAAAATTGCCCTTCCATTCCCACATGACTGTTCCTGGGGTGACAGGTGGCAGGAGCACTCGGCTCTCCTCCTTCTCCTGTTTGCCCGGGTAGGGCAGATCCCCCCTGCTCCTTAGGGTCCTGTCTACACACACACCCTCAGGAAGGCCAAAGCAAACCTGCAGCAGGCAGCAGACGATGCACATAATTCAAAGCACACTCAGTCTGCAGGAAAATGCTAAGGTGGCTTCAGGGCCCTAACACATTGGCCCTGCAAGATTTAGCTGGCGTGACAGAGGGCACTGCATTTTCCACCCGCCTGTCCTCTCTGTTTATTCCCAGCACCGAAGCAAAGGTGCAGCTGGTGGGGAAGTTCTAATTCCTGTTGCCACATTTCATTGCCTTGAGAGTTAATGCAAACTGCAATTGATTGTGCAAGCAATTAATAAGACAGAGTGATAACTGCAGAGGGTCTCACTGCGGAGAGGATGGAGGCAGGCCAAGTTATGGCCCTGCTGGAGGAAGACTCCAGCTAGAGGAGGGAGCAGCCTGATAATCGGTTAAATCTTCCCCACATAAATCACTGGAGTTTGTGCAGCAGTCTTTAATTCACTATAATTTAATTCTCTGAGGCATAAACCACAGAGATCTACAGCCACTTAAAACTCCTGAGTGAGGGCATCCAGGCAGGCTATGAATTTTCCTGGGTCTTCACACCTCCAGTTCAATTTCTACCTCTCACACAGACGTGGACCTAGAGCCATATAACAGCTTTGCAGGCTCAGATTCATGCAGACTCTCAAGGAGAGGTCTGGCCACACAATGTCTCATCACTTTGACCAGAAATGGAGTTTTCTAAAAGCCATACATGTGACTCCTGCCCTGCTTTGTCTGATTGCATCTTTTACCAGACCTGCTGTGAGAGGTGCTGTTCCTGTGATTAGGTGGGAAGTGCCTACCTTTCTCATTTGGACTTGATATTGTCTTCTGCAGAGACTTTTTACAGGTATACAGCAGAGTTCCAGTTGATACAAAATTGTAAATTTTGAATCTATATGTTCTTAAAAATTGAGTATCCTTAATAAGGTATGCATCATCAGCACTTCTGCTTCTCCATATCACTAAAAACTCCTGTGAAGGCTAAGGCAGCAAGGTTTGGAATGATATTTTAATCATTATGGGTAGTTTATGTAAGAATTGTTATTTAAATGAGTGTTGATGAATACATACCTAAACCTAGCTGGGTTTTAAGGACAATATCTTTTGATTTGTCCTTTATTCAAAATCAATTAGTATTTACATTTTTATAGAAGGCTAAAGCTAGGCTTTAAGATGAATGAATTCTTCATATTTAAAATTATAACTTGAAAAATTATCCTTGTTACAGAAAATGTCTTCTTTTAAACTGTAAGAGTTGTGCTTCCCTCTACATTCCTTTATAGGGAAAATATAGAGATGGTGAGGAAATGTTTAAATCCAGTAGAATTTCATCAATCTTATAAAAGCTACTATGCTTTTATGTTTACTTCAGAAATTTGGGTTGGATATTAGGCTGTTTATTTTTAAGAATTTTTTTCATACATCAGCAGTATATTACTCTGAACTTTTAGAAATTCCCACAATGCAAAAGTGGCTGATCTCTACCAGTCACAAATTTACAGTCATATATGTAAATCCTACACTAATGCAATGAGCAATTCTGTCTGTTCTTATCTGATCCTTTATAGGAGAGGAAATGCTGAAACTAAGCCCGGAATATCACGTTAGAAATGCCAGCTGCAATTGAAAGGCAATCAGCAAACCGGGTTAAGCAACTATTTCCAAATTCCCTCAACCGACACCTTTCCTCTGAAAATGTTGTGTTGGCCGACAAGAAGAGGAAAAGTAAATTGGCCCACAACTCCCACAGCAGCTGATGAACCTCAGACACTTTGCAGAAGAGCTCTGTTGGCTCATCAGCTTCCACCTCTGCCACAGCAAGCTTCCATCAGAGATGCCCGAGCAGCGCTGGGGGGCAGGTCTGTACCACCCCAGCGCTTCCGCAGCCTTCACCCCTGCCCCTGCTTTTGCCTCTTGTCTCTCTACCGCCGAGGACTCCCAGCCTCACATTTTCTGTAGGCTGGGAGCAGGGTGCAGCAGCTACTAAGGAGAAGCTCGGGCAGTGCAGGCTGGCCCTTCCTCTCCTTGCAGTTACCTTGTCCTGCTGCCAATAAGCCCAAGAAGGCAGCCTCTCTGGAAACAAAGACACAGATTTTGTCCTGATTCCACTGCAGCTCCCTGCTGACAGGTGCTGTGAACAAGCTCTTACACCTTGTCTCCCTTTCCCGATTGAAAGCATTATCTTTATGTGAGGCTAGTACTTCAGGCATCAGATTGGAGCCAGGCTAAGTGGCAGTGCTTGCTAGGTAAGTATCCTGGAAGTTTTGCAGAGGGTTTGCTCTTCTGAAACGAACTGTAACGATACCATAAATAAAGAGCACCACACGGGAGGGCTCAAATTGGATTTCAGCCTTAGCTGGGTGGTGAAAGGGTAGCACCTTCTAACTACGATATGAAAAACCTTTCTGTAAGGGATCCTCCTGAAATGAAATCAAATAAACACAAACAATTAAAAGAGAGAGAGAAAAGCAGAAGGCTGTGCAAGGACAGGCAGTTTTCTTAGGGAGAGTGGAGAAATAATAAGAGAATATGTAAGGTACCCAGTTATAAGAAAATACAGATGAGCACATCAATCACTTTAAACCATAATCCTCAAGTAAATGCTAGTCCTTTTCTTACTTCTAAAAATAGAAGCAAATCCTTAACCATGTCAGAGGAGTAGATAATAACCACCAGGAGCCCAGAGAAACTTGGCTACCAACATTAAGACTCTCCTCTGTATGGGAAACAGCAGAATTTTAGCTTTCCAAGCATAAATAGAGAATGATATAGGGGAAATCATAGTCTGGCTGAGAGGAATATTTTTTCTAGGTGGGTTGGTAATAGTTTTTTCAGCCTATATCACTCAATTAATTGGTTCTTTCATTAATGAATTTCTATCTCTGGTTTTACACTGAATGAGACCTCATGAACAAAGGTGATCTAGCAAAAAATAATACACCTTACACTAGTAAAATCAAACATTTGAACTGTTGTGCAGGAGAGGAGAAGCAGATCTGTGGAAAAAGAGCTTCTCTCCCATACATTCATATAAATGAATGATTTTACTAATGTAAAGAGAGGTCTACCACTGTTAAGCCTTGTCAATGAGATCAGAGACAGGGCCCTGCTGTCTACTCCTTAAAGTATATTATTTTTTGTTGGATCACCTTTGCTCATAACATGGCCATTGAGAATATAATGTTCTTACATATTTCACTGTCAGACTTTATTGCACATTCATGAAGGAAAGTAATTTCATCAAGTGATAGACTATGAACGATACTAAATATAGATTTATTGGAAATTCTGGTGGAAGGTAAGTGAATTCTTTCTGCCAGCTGAAATAGAGAGCTACAGCCAAGCTATTTTCTTACCTGTCTATCATTCTCAGTGTAAAGAAAAGGATGAGCGCTAGTTCTGAAATCAGATTATCACAGCCATGCCTATAAGCTTATTTTTCAGTACCCAGCATTTGCCTTACTGCTGGAAGAAAATCAGTTTTAGTCTGTAGACTAAATATTTGGTCAGAATTTACTGATTACAGCAAATTTCCTGGGGGAAAAGAAAAAAACTTTCTTTGAAATGAAGTCCAGTTTCTACATCTGTACAGTACATAGTAATATATTTGTTAAGATAGTACCATATTAATGGATTAAAAAGTTGGTAACGTGGGGATGACCATGGCTCTGAACTATCAGTGTGTGGTTGTCTCTTTTCCAGAGAGCTCAGCAGTCACTGAAGTTTGCTTTGGGCAGCATTTAAAATAAGGACAGGACTGACTTTAGTAGGTTAGAACCAAAATTTGATAAATTTAATGTTTTCCTTCTCATACACCATGGGCTTCTTTTAAAATAATCCCCAGGATATTTCATTTCCTAAATTTTCTGCTGCTGCTTTCTTTTTACGTGCCCTGGTCCACCAGCTGATGCCTCACGGGTTTGCATCCCTGCCCTGCAGGTTTTCACTCTCCATGGGCTACTCCTGAAACAAGACACGGTTCCATGCACTGTGCTCTATCCAGTGGCACATCTCTGATTCCCAGGGCCAGGAGAAGACAACTTGAACAAAGACACCAAGTGTTTCCCAGTGCTCTCCCTGTTCCATCATTTCTTTGTGGCCAGGCAGAATTGTCCCTCTAATCTGAAAAGACTCAGCCGTCCATGTGAAACTTTGCCTGGATGTGGCTGAAAATGCTTGTGCAAACCCTCGGGAGGTCAGAACTTGACTTGAGAGCCCCTTTTAGCCTCTGAGGAAGAAATATCGTGGTTCACCAGGAGTCTGGGTGCCCTCCAGTGCCTGCGTGGTCTGGACAGCACAGTTTCATTGCCCACTGGCAGGCAGCCTCGGGGCTGGCCTTGCTGGGCCAACCAAGGGGCTCTTCAGCTCATTGCCTCTGACAGCGACCAAGAGCAAAGGCTTCCAGGAGAACACAGAAACAGAGAGAAGCAGACAGCACTGCTTCCCAGTCCCCAGGGATGCCTCAAGGACAGACCTCTGAGCTGCCTCCCTCCCGGTCACTCTGCCTGTCCACCTCCATCCCACCAGAGTAGTTCGTGGCCTGACCAGCAAGCAAAGGAGGATCCCAGGCTCTTTTGTATGCCCCTTTTTCTTCTAATACATTTGCTTGAGACCCTGATGTGCAGAAGGACAGGAAGCTGATTGCTAATATTCATCGCTGCTCTGTGGAGCAGAAGGTGGAGAATCACGAGGGAACAGATGTGCAGTGGAAAGGAGTAGGTGACCCAAAACTAAGTTACAGGGGACAACGGTGCTAGCCAGAGAAGAACTGTGAAATTAGGGAGGGGGGGAAAGGGAAAAAAAAAAAATTAAATAAAAGAAGAGTGAAAGAAAACAGTGACGAACAAGAACATAATGTGACATTGGTAAATCCAAAGCCAAATGGTCCAGCCAGCTGTGGAAGGGAGAGTCGCCTCACTGGCAGCAATACCCCTCTCAAAGATTTTGATCTGTAAGTCGATTACTCATTATTTTATTGATAATTACTCAGCTAAAGACTATGAAACTGAAGATAGAAACTGATACATATACACAGGGAATTAATTTTAGAGCATTTTAAGGAATCAAGAAAATTTCAGAATATGGTTCTTTGTCTCCCCTATCTTGCACCTCAGTTATGCAGAGCCCTTGCACACAAAAAGGTTTGAGAGAGAAACTTGCTGCTTTTGAAATGCAGGGAAGGAGGTTTTGGCCTAGGATTTTGGGTGTATCTGACGACATTCATTATCCAGTCCCATCATTCTTGTTGTCTGTTATCATCTACTTTGAAAAACCTATGAAGTGGGATTTATTTCATTTAACTTCTAAGAGCTACAATAATTAAGGTTTTTATTTCATTCCATTATCATGAAAAGTCAGGAATATACCTGAGTCCATCTACCTTAGATGTTATCACTTGAGTTAATTAACTTAATTTGAACTAAGTTACCACATTGGTAAAGGGCTGGATGTAGATTCCAAATATCTTTTCCAGACCGGTAAAGCTGGTGGTTTATCCTAAGGCTCTGCCTTGGGCATCAGATGTGCCCATCCAAACACTCCACTCAAAGAAGGAACTCCATCACCACCAGAGATGGCTTCAGAGACCCTTTGATGGGTGAATCAATGGGTGGATATTTCCCTCCACTCCACCGATTTTACCTTTGTCATCAGATACTCTCTTTCCATGGGGATGGTAAATCTATCCCAAAGTCAGCATCTTTATTTGAACCACAACCAGAACTGTGGAAAATCTCCAGAAGTTCACAAGTCCTAACACAGCTCCCCAAGTAAACCTGACGGGTACTACTACAGGAAAACACCAGTTATGAGAGAGAGGCAAAGATGCATGAACCAAGTTAAGGGGAACAACCTCTTCTCTTCAAAAGCCAGTATTCAAAGTACTCAGGTGCTAATTTATTTTACCTGGGGCCTGTGCCAAAAGGGTTTGAGCTCCACCTGGAGACATTAGAGCACAGCTGAAAGGAGTGACAGGTTGACAGAGCACCACACTGTCCTTCTAATACCGGCCCAAGGATCAGGCAGTCAGATCTCATCCTTTCCATCTGTCACCACGACAGCCCAGTCATCCTCAGAGGCTTCCTTGAACTCTCACACTTCCCTCACAGTGGGGTCAAAGAACAATTACTTCAGTTAATGGCATCTACAACACACCTCATGACAGCACCATTTCCAACAGCAGCCAGTGAAGAGAAAAATTCTGTGGAGAGATAGAGCCTGATGCTCATAAACTAAACAAATTGCATAATGTAGGCCAAGTAGCTGAAAGGCTGTCTAGCTGCCAGATTTCACATCCACTGGGTAGCCTGGGGGGACGTGCAGGAGCCACCACATCTGACCTACACCCAGTCAGCGTCAGCTCACATCGGAGGGCTGGCAGGAGCCTGGGAAAGAAAAACCAATGCTGCTGCCGCCTGACTCTGTCAAAAGGGGTTTTATTACAGAATTTTATCTGGAGGAGACGTGATCTGAGAAGAACAGAAGATACTTAGAAGTATTTTCAAAGAGAAAGTGACAAAGTCTTGCAGGGAGGGCTTAGGGAAGGGGAAGCAAATATGGGATGGGCACAAGGAGAAAATGGGATATGTGACAGGTTGAAAAACTCAGAGAACTCACTTGAAGAACAGAGGGGAACATAAGGGTAAGAAGAGTTTAAAAATAATGTGAGGGTAGGGAGCCAAGCAAGATAGGAAGAATAACAGCATAGCAACTTTTGTGCTCTACTTTCCTCTACCTGACAAACAAAAGGATGGGGGGTTCTTGTATGATCTTGGACCTAAATGTCTTTGAATCCCAGGGGGCTTCTGTTCCCTTTTGTGAGCTGGACTTGGGAAAGCTCATCCATGGAGCATTATACTCATGTCCTGCACGTGCTGTATGTGCTGTGTCCCTGCCCTTGGAAGGTCCCTGAGCCCCATCCTTGCAGGCCCACAGACTTAGTTCTGGAAAATGCTCTCTGGTGTACTGAGTTGCACACTGAAACCATGTTTCTAGTTAGAGACTTAATCATCCAGAATTCACCTTAACTATGACACATCCCTGTCAGGAAGGAAAAGGGAGCACTGCTTTCAGCAGCAGGTGAACTCCACTAGTCAGGGATCAGCTCTTGGGATCAGGGCAGGGGGTGGGGGAAGGGGCTGCAAGAGGCAGGCAGAGAGGGACCTGCATCAAGTATTACAGAGTGATCACCACCTCCATAGAGTAAATGGTAGGACTTCTCAAATGGATAAACTGGTCTGTAGAGCATTTTGGCCCATGTTTCACTACCAGGAGGGTATAAACAGAAGAGAGTGGAGAACACTCAAGAATTACATGGACCTTTCACCCCTGCCATAGCATGAATTGAAAATATGGATGGTAATTACAGCTCCCTGTATAATCCTAACTCTTACAAATAACGATTTCATTCCCACCAGAGAGAAGGAGGGATTGATTTGCAAAGTGAAGAGCTAAGGTTGGTTGATGGAAATTTTCAATTCAGGAAAAGACACGTCTTGAAAATCAGAAATAGGTAAATGAATGTAAATCCACATAAGACCTTAATTCCACTCTGTCGGAATGATGCCTTTGGATTCCCTTATCACTTTACTGGGACTCTGCTTTGGAGCTGAACAGATCATGAGCCAACATTCCCAGACTTGTAGGCTACCAGTTTCTGCACAGACAGAGCAGCACAGCTGCTGAATGCCGAGCACCCTGTCCCTCCTACGGCCCCGCAGCCTTTTGCATGCAGGGCCACTGAGGATGCACTTTCCTCACTCCAATCACACCAGCAGCCCCTGATCCCTCCCCACCGAACTGCTGGCACTTCCTTGGCCAAAAATGTGCTGTGCCTTTCTATTTCCACAGCTGTGGTGAAATAAGAGAAGGCACACTCGTTCTTTCCAGGGACCCACCAACATCTTTACTGGCACAGTGGTCAGGCAGAGGGCTGTGGCTTTCCCGGATCATTTCAAGTGGAGCTGCTCCAAAGTGCCTACTCGCTATGCAATGCAACTGCCTGCAAATGCAGCTGGTGCGCTTCCACTGCCAGGTTCAGGGAGGCCAGCTCACATTTGCATGTCTATGCTTTGCTACTGAGCTTGCAGAAATGTGGTATTTATAGGTACGGACCTTCTGGGAGGACCCAAGCACGCTGAGATATTGGGCAGAGTCAGCTAATTTTCTTATTTGATCTAATTTGAAGATTGCTTGTAAAAGAGTGTAGCGAAAAGTTTTATTCACGTATTAAGCTGTGTGAGTTTGCAGGCTTCTTGGGACCTAATATATGGGGGTAGAGAAGCAGAGAAGGGAAGAGCAAGGTAAATTATAAAGAAGTCTGAAATGCACTTAGTTATTTCACACACAAAGGAGACGGTTGTGCCAAACTACCCTTCTGGGCAAGGTCTTTTCCTGACGCAGCACGTGCAGTTCTGACCTGGAGAGAAAGTTGAGATTTATATTATTTCCTAATTAAATTAGGAAGAAGAGTTTAAATGCCATTTACATTTGTTTTGCAGAAGAAGGGGCTGGAGGCATGTTTCAATTTGAGAGCCGTATGAGCCCGGGTTGGGAACTGCTGCTCTTGGGGCGAGCCCGGTGTGTAATGTCCCCGGAGCTGTCACCAGGGCAGTGGGTGTCACTGTGCTGCCACAAGGCAAGCAATTGGTTTGCTTATTTAATATCCTGCTGTCCCTAGCATCACCCAGGGTGCAGGATGGTACTGGTGGTAGTTTCTGCATTAGAAGCACATCACCAGTTTCCTGAGGGTATAGAGGGAAATTAAAGCCAAGTGCCTCCATCCTGAGCGTTTGTGAATAAAGACTCCTCTTTCCCTATAAAACCTTTAAAAAGCATTTCTACCCCCAGGACTGCCCTCTTCTCTCTTCAGAGGCACTGTGTGATGTTTCGTGTCATGATGCACAGCGCTGGGTACTGTCTGTCAGGTCATGTTAAGCTAAAGGAGTGGCCTGCAGCAGAGACTCGGAGCAATTCCCAACAAATTGTCAGCAGACTGGAAAGCAATAGTTGCCCATAATTTGAATTTCATGCCAACTCGTCATGGAAATCTTATGTGACAGTTTGATGTGCCCAAGAGCTTGCTCAAATAGATGCCTGCATCCTCGGAAATTCTGTATTAGCTGCATCGTGTTGCCCATACGGCTTGCTGGACACTCGTTGCACAGCTTAACGTTGCTCTCCCAGCATCATGAATGTTTAAAATGAAAGCCTCATCAGTAGTTTAGAGGGCCCAGCTCCTAATTGGAACAGCTGTGTAGAAGTGCAAAGCTGGAACTGAGCTTTAACTTGGCAGCAGGAAAAAACAAACTGAGATGGTTTTGTCCTGGCTCAAGCAAGGCGTATGCGTGCCATCCCTCCGGGCTGCCGCTCTGGCTTAGGCTCTGGTGCTGCCCAGGAGAGCTTCTTCTGGCCTCTCCGGGAGGCAAATACTTCTGCAGCATCTGCTCCAAGTCTGCAGGAGCTCTATCCACCCCAGGGCATATCAAAATTCCACTATTCACACAGGAGAAGAAATAAAGGCAGTACAGAACCGCGCCACTTGGTGGGAGAAAACACCAAGGTCATTGCAAGGAGCCGTGGTCTCTACACCCAGGGGTCTGTTATCAAGGAGTTTTTTGTGGGTAACATGGCCTAGGAGAGTTTTTTTTAATGGGATTTAAAGGAAAATAATGAGGGGGCCTATGAATTTTTACAGGAAGTGTATTCAGGAATGAAAGGCAGCATGGGAGAAGACAGGGAAGCATTTGCGGCGCCAGTACGGCAAAGGTATTGGAGGCTGCTGCCTTGGGCTGGAGAGGCAGGAGTGACATCCTAATGAGAGATAATACTTAAGGGTAAGGTCTGTCATTCGCTGAAGTGAGGACACATAACAAGTGTATTTACTGCTTGACAGCAAAGGGAGGGCTGTGGAGAGAGACAAAATGAAATACATAGCCTAGGGGATTGGTTAAGAAAATTCTCTCTGCCACAGCACCAGCAACTGATACCTGCAAGACGTAAATAAAAGGCAGTGCTTTCCCATTTTGCACACTTAACATGGATGAGAATGAAACCAAGGATCTCTCACTTGGAAAAATCCCTGATGAATTCTGCCCTTCTCACATCATTTCACGGGACAGCTAGAACACCTCCAGGACACCTGGTTTGCTCTCCAGACTTCTAGGGTTATATCTGTTCAAGCTTTTAATTCCAGCATGAGCAAATTCTCCTGGTTTCATTTGCTGCAAAGGAGCTACAAGTGCCTCATTCCTGCCAACTTTTGTACTCACTGCAGCCTGAACTCCTTTTTTGGCCACCAGTTTATCAGCTAGTTGAGGGAGAAAGAAAATCTCAAAACCACCACGAACCCCTGACTAAACACTCGGAGATCCTTCAAGCTTTGTATAATACCACCACAAATTCAATTCACAAGCCAACTTAAATGATGACAAACTATTTAACCTCAGCTGGCACCTTTCCTGAAGTTTTACTTATGGAAAAATCCAACAGCGTCATAGGCAGATCTGAGACTGGGCTTCCAGGCACAAATACAGCACTACTGTTATTACTGGGATGATTTCTTCTACAACTAATTGTTCTTCAAAAATGAGACATCACATGCACCTAAAGGTGAGAGTGCATCTGAGATAAATGCCAATCTCAGACCTCTCCTGCTGACACGAGGCAGAAAGTATGTGCCAGATCTTTGCTCAGGGTAATGAGCAGAGAGCAAGTGGCAACTCCCCATTTTTCCAGGGAATACAGAAGGTGGTTTTCTCTCACATTGCCAGTGAACAGGTTGAATCTGTTTGTGATGCCTTGTAGAAGGCAGGTGGTATCTGCTCAGGGTGCCAAGGAACAGGTAAGTGGCATCTGCTCATCATGCTACCCAACTGTGAGTCAATTAACATTAGGGTGAATGTTTAAAATGCTTTAAAATGTTGAAATTAGAAATCAATTATATGTCAAAAAAGAAAAAAGAGAAAAAAAAAAAAAGTGACATTTTTATCCCTAATTGTTTATCTCTGACAGTTTAGAGACCATTCCACTGACATTCCTCAACTTGTTGCAGGTTCCTGTCGAAACCACACTCCTTTAGGGACACCTCCTGCAAACTTTTGTCACAGAGCTGCACCGATGAACCCAAGAAACTGAGCTAAGGAGCAGCGTCCATGGAGGCAAAATACTGCAGGACTTGCAGAGGGTAAAGCAGCACTGAAGGAAGGAAAGCCAGTGTGGTCTGGTCCCCCTCTCCATCCCCTTTTTATTCATAGTTCTAACGCAGGAAAACCCCAAGTGCTACACACATCTCATGCTTTTCCTCCTTGGCAGAAAAAGGCAGAAGACCATAAAGAGGGAACCCAGCGCTTTCTTAGTGACTTGCACTCTCATAAATGGCCTTCAGACAAACTCATATCCTTGGACAGAACCTAATTTTCCCACATAACCTCTTCCAACAGCAGAAACAGTGCGAGAAAACTTCAGGCAAAATTACACTGAGTAACAATTTTTAAAAAAAAAAATCAAAATTGAATATTTCCCTTGGTAGCCAAAGCTGCACTTCTAGGTTATTTAATTCTTTTCTAGCATGACCAGTTCCTTTCACCAGCTTCCTAGGCTGTTTCCAAAAGGATGGATACACTTACTCAGCTTGTCTCTGGAAAAATAGTAGCTCTTGTGAGCACCTTGCAGTGCCTGCCAGACCTCCCCTCTGCTCTGGCTGGGGCCCACCCAAACACCCCCCAGAGCTCATTTGGGAAGGGGCAGCTTGCTCCAGCCCCAGTATCAACTGGGTTATACATTTCAGCAGACATGGTATTTAAATCCAGGCCAAAAAAGGAGTGGCACAAATGCTACACCAGTGATTCAGGGAGTCAAACACTGCCTCTTCATGGCCAATAGTCCCTTTGGAGGCTGCAGGAGGCGTCAGCCAGTGCTGGAGGTTACTGGTGGGGAACAAAGCTCAAGCCCAGTTATTAATCCCATTGATCTTATAAGATCACACACACTCTGTGTCAAGACCCTAGAGAAGCCCACTCAATTCTGCGCCCCTAGAACAACCACCCAGGAGAAATATCTATTACAGTGAAAATAAACTCCCATAGACCCTCCCATTCCTACTTCGAAAATGTGATTAAAAACTGGAAGCAGTCTCCCAATTTGAGGGATGTATAAACCTCCAACCTTTTAATTAAATGTTTTATGTGTTAGCAAAACCCCAGTTACTGCAGGGGATGACTACAGCCCTGAATTGTAATGTTAGCTCAGCTCACCACCTTTTCAGGACTATAAGAACAAACTGAAAGGACACACTGCTTAATTTTGAATAAAACATAGGAAAAAGTGAAATTAGCTTAAGCCTTCAGGTTCTGAGACAGCTTCCTGCGTGACCTGTTCTCACACCTCTGCCACAAGCCAAACCAATTCTACATTTAATAAGGAAATACACATTAAATTATACAGGTGCAGTCCACTATTAGATAGATATCCAATATAAGGCTAAATAGAGCTGACAAAATCAAGCAGAAGCAGCATTAGCACATCCTTTTCATGAAACATCAGGATGCACAAGCTCTGGTAGTCTGTGATTTACAGTACAACTGAACATTACCTGTATTTGACAAACACACATTTGAGGCCATCAGCTCAGATGAATTTCAGTGCCTTCAGAGGAATCATTCCATTTATTGTTCTTTCAGTCTTCGAATACACACCCTCATCAAGTGAACTACACCAAGCATTCTTGAATGTGATGTTTCCTCACGACTGTACAGCAATAATTATTGCTATGGAGTGGAAGCAATTCCGAAAGATGTTTGAAATTTTAAGGTGCCGATTATAATTATGTGCTCCCTGCAGTTTAGCAAGAAAACGGGTACTTCAGCCTGGCATCAGCTCCCTTCAGCCCCTGCTCCCAGCCTCAATGCTCTAAACACGCACAGACACACTCAAATAAACAGGAAACAAATCTTATTATGCTAGCAGGAGCTCCAGGGGGCTCTGATTTTTAGATCTCTAAGATGCTATTTGGGGACTGAAGCGCTATGTGAAGAGAATAGCAAGTTGGAGTACCAGTAAAAGCTCCCAAAGGTATTTAAAATCCCTTTTATGAGCTGATAGGATCCTTGAGGAAGGGCAGCATACTGCACCTCTTTCTGAGGTTTGCCTGTTTGCTGCACTGCAAGGTGTGGCACACATTTTGGAGGAGGAGCGGAGGAGTGTAACCTGAGCTCTTGCCCAGAGCTGTTCAGAACCATGGCTGCCGCCCCTCAGCAGGATCGCAGGGTACAAAAAAGTCCTTGGCCTCCCTTCCCTGTTCATAAAATACTCTTCCTGCTTTCTGCCTTTTTCAGGGGTGACTGGAGAGAACAGGAGACCAAAAGCTGTCATGGTTCAAGCTCTCTGGAAGAAATCATGGCATGAGTCAAGCTCTCCCACCACTCCCAGAATTACATCTCTGCTTGCAAAGATAGGGCCAATATTATCCTTCCACACCTCCCAAATACCAGAAAAATAAACTTGAGCAATCCAAAGCTAAATAGAAATAAAATGCAGGCTTTGTGCACACAGTGAATTATTTATATATATATATTGTTTTAAAAAATCATTCTTTGAGGGTTGTTGCTGCATTCAGCTTGGATTTCAGATAACGCAAAAAAAAAAAAAAATTAAGCACCCTCATTTATATTCCTAACAGCTATTCATTGCAGCCATGTTGATTTCCCATGATGTTTGATATTGGCTACAACAAAGTTTTGTCTGGACAAATCGGTGCAAAAGGATTGTTCTTCATGCAAGCATACGTTTATCCCCACAAGAAAAAAAATTCAGCCTGCAAACAAGATCATATGTGATTAATTATTTAGCAAATGCTATCTCCCAGTCTTCCCATTTGAGAATTTTAAATTACCCAGCCAGAAGCCAGAAACAACTCCGTTTAAGGTAGCTGTTCTGTTACACAAAGGTAACAGGAGATAGTGAGACTGAACTGTCTGAAATTGATACAAAATCTACAGACACTTAGCCCAGACTGGAGAAAAACATTGAAGAACACAAATGACAGAAAAACCCGTTCATTTCAGCAATGCCATGGCTGCAAAAATCCAGGAATGCTGATGCCATATAAGTCATTACTGCAATATGGCACAACACATTTTTCTGCAGTCCTGATGACAAAACAGGATTGCCACCCGCACATTTCTCCACCTATCATTGCCAAAGGTAATGCGTATTCCACACGCATATTCCACGTGTGTTTCCGCATGCATATTCCCTGGCACTGACTGTGACTTGCAGTGTACATGGAGCCACTCGCCAAGCCCAGCTGGAGGGAAGCCACTTCTCTACTCAGCGTACAAGTGAGGTGGAACAACACAAGAGCCACCACCTATCTGCTCCCGTCTCCATGAGCTGCCAGACGGGTACATTTCCAGGCACTCCTCACACTGGCAGTTGGGTTGTTTTCTCAGCCTGTACTACATCTCTACTAGCAGCAGGATGAACCCACTTACCACGTCCTGCAGAAGATGGATCTTGCTGCCCCAAAGCTGAAACTCAAGGGATTCTTCATGGTGATGGGCTGACCCTCAAATTCATCCCAGACTGAACCACCTGGCAGAGCTATCTGCATTAGTACTTCTCCACATTCCCTAATCTGATCAAATATGCGGTTTGTAACTCAACAGATAAATCATTACAGATGAGAATCCTCCGCAGCAAATACGTATCATTGCTGTGTAACTGTGTGTTAGTAACTTTTGTGATAGTAACCACCTTTGTGGTAGAAACTACCTCTAACCCTGAAAAATGAAATCAAGGAATTATATGTAGAATAATAGCTTTGTAGTCGGGCAAAAGGCTGACAGTCTCAGGATCTTAAAATTGAGTTTTGGCTTTCATTATTTCTGGCTTAGCAATAACTGCCTTTTGTTAGAGATCCTGGTTGGTTGTCATCCCAGTGTCTATTTCCCCTATCCTTTTAACTTATCAGATAAATATGTGGGTTTTTAAAACTTTGTCTGTTCACAAGTTCGGTCCAAATTCTCATTGATAACTATGAAAATTAAATGTTTCTAGAGTGACCATTGATGCTTTACAGGGGTGTCTCTAGAAGGCAATTAACCATCCCTTTGACTAATTCCTCTGTCACCACTAGGAACAGCTGTTGCTTTCACTGCTTAGGATGAAAGGTTAGCAAAAGCCCATTCTTGGGGGGAAAAAGTGCTTACCTCTCGAATAGAGGATATCAGAAACAGAGGTTTCCATAATATCCTCAGAACCACCAGTCAATTTCCTAAAGTACCTTAATGCCACTTCCATCTCATTTCTTTGGGGGAGGGATGGTCACAGAATTTAGTGGGGGGTTTTAATCCCTTTAGCAAGTGTTCGTGCTGCCCTGTGCAAATATTGCTACTTTTCAGGTAGCTTCCCCCCTCCATCTAAGCCAAGAAAATGGTTTTCCTGTGTAGGAGCAATAGGGAAAGTTTAGCTGATATCTGAGACCCATCGGCCATGATAAAACTGATCCCCTCCTCTGGTTCAATTCAGGACACCAGAGCACTCCTTAGACATTTGAATATTACTTCTGCAGGTCTCAGAATAATTCAGTCTTTTGCCTTTCTTCCCCTAAGGCATATTTAATATATCCTCTGTGTAAGTCATTCAAAGGCTCCCAGAAATTACTTCAGAGCCTGCGTGAGGCTCACTGGGCTGCAGAAACTGGCCTGAGGCCATTCCACCTGGTGCTGCGATTCTGCCTGATTTTGCAGTCCAAAATCCACGTTGGGTTGGTAACTGAGGGGAGGATGTGTCAGCATGGATGCACAACAGCTGTTGAGGAGACTTCTGTAAGCAGAACGGATCTTATGTATTACAAATTTTATTTGCTAAGTTTTAACCCACAGCTCTGATGGGGAGGTTTCTTCCAGAGGGATATCAATCCTGAATAGCCCTGTCTCTGGCTTTCCTGCAGCCCATAGTCATGTAAAAACCATGTCAGCCTGCAGATCTCCTTACGATTTCAGCAGCATCTCTGGGCTGTTTATTTGGAAAAGGATTTTGCAGCGGTTTTGAGAGATCCAGCCATCTGGACACCCTCACTGAGCACTGAACACTGTATAACAGGAAGACACATAGCAAGAGGAATTCCTGAACTTCCAACGGGTTGCTTCACAAGAGCTGATCTATCTGCAAAATGTGCCTATAGAAATAATTTGTACCACCTCCAAGGTCACACACAGGCGCCTTGATCCCTGCCAAATGCAGGTGCTCCATTAGCTTCGTATATTAATTGTAATTCCTCTCCAATATTCCTAGATTATCCCAGTTTTATCTGGAGCTGGGCCACAAAACTGAGATGGAAACTGAGGAGCCACACACTACTGCAGTGTCAAGGAAAAGCAATGAGGGTCCCCACAGATTGTTAATTCCTCGTTCTCCTGCAGAAGGAGCAGGGATTCATGAAGCTGTGAGATGATGTCCACCTACATGATGAGGATCATGTCTGGATGATACCGCCTCAAGGCATCTCAACACTCAATTTTCAAACCCAGAAAGCCTGGAGCCTCCCCGCCCCCTTGAAAAGCTGTACCCCCTCCCCACCTTTGCCAAGCAGAATTCCAGTGGCGCTGGCAACGAGAGCACCACCAGGTGCCCAGAAGGGCACAGGAGTTGTGCTGACAGAAGGCTGGAGCTTGTGCAGCTCCAGCTGAGAGCAATAGTCTGGGTGTGCTGAAAACCAAACTCCCATGCCTCCATCTGGGTATGCAGATGGGGATATTTTTAACCTCTTTCCCTGAATTGCATTTTATGACCAGTAAAGTGGAGTTATTGCGTGTCCAGGTGAATGGCATAAAAATAAGTAGCTTAATATTTGTGAAGCATTTAGGTACTGCAGCAATGAACATTAAAGGAGAGCCCAGGAGGAAAATAACAATTGTTTGCTGAGGAAGGTTTTCGTGGTGTGTGCAAGGAATTCATGGGGCTGCTCAGGGAACAATGAGAAAAGTAGAACTAGCAAACATCCACTCATTCTGTGAGCACCCCTCTTCTGTGCACTGAAGATATGGAGAACCTGTGGACAAATAGTGTGCAGGCACGTACATATTGCACAGAAACTCTATAGTTGGATTTCGACAGGCAGTCTAATTCTCTAACTTCTCTTTTTACAGGAAAGGGACTCTAAATAGTAGGGTAAGCAGGTGAAATGAAAGAAATTATATCAGACACGTGTTTCCATCACCCCTAAAACTCTTTGTGCCCATCCATCCCACAAATACAGCTTTACAGCACTTCAGTCCCCAATAGTATGGAAATATATTTGCTTCAGGTTCAGTTTTCTAGTGCAACTTAATATAATTTAGTCCTCAAGACAGCAGAAATGAGGAAGTAAACACGCTTGATTCCAAAAAGGCATATCCCAGATCCTTTGCTGCTGAAGGAGGATAGCCAGTGTTCAAGGACTTTTGGTAGAGCCACTCTATACAGAGAAGAAATGCTCCAACATACATCAGGATTTTTCTTTGCCTTTCTAACTGGGTACATCATGTATTTGTACAAAATATTTTATGCTTTGAAGTGCCAACTTTTTGTATTTGCTGATGAAATAATATAATTCTGTTGATCTACACATCATTAATTTATGTTATTCCATTGAAAAAATGCTGGATTTGCTCAAATATTTTATTATCAAGCATCTAACATATGCTGCAGAAGGAAATCCAAACTAGATATTAGTGCAGGAGACAGACCTGAAAGAGCAGGTGCTCATGGTCTGTTCTGAGTCATTAAAAGCAGTGGAATTGCTGGGATTTATTTCAACAGGGCCAGGCCAGCACATTCATAGAGGAAGGATGGCTTTATGCAGAAGGGATCCAGAGGCCTCTTCTCTATTTTTAGTCCTGACACAGAGCCTCATTGCAATCCTGATTTAAGTCACCTAATCTGTGGTGCAGCAATATTAATCTTGTGCTTTATGAGCTCACCAGGCTCCTCCACAAATTGCCGTAAGCGCTTTTAGAAGACTTAACGTGTTTCTGGCTTTCTGTGATACCACTCAAATCCATGGTAAGGGCCATGGAACAAAATGGGCCAGGAACAAAACACATCACAAGAGCTCAAAGTCCAAGGAAATATGGATAGTGCAGGAAGAAACACCAACAGCAAATGCTTGCCAAGGGATGCACGCAATTTTCCTTCTTTGGGACCTTTCTGCCTCCAAACTTTGTCACCTTCCCACCAGGATACATCCCTTCCCACCAAATTCCTGTTGGCCCCAGCCAGGCACAGCACTCACCAAGTGTGATCTCTTCCCCACTGCACCTTTGCAGGGCAAGGCACCAGCACAGCCCCTGAGGGATGACCTGAGAAGAAGCACTTTGTGTGCAGGAGAGCCTGAAAGGTCCAGCCTTCACTGTCCTGAAAGTTAGTATTGATATCAACAAGAGGAACACATAATGCTGAAGTTCTCATTCAAAAAGCTTCTCAAAAGTCCTCGTTAAAAGTCACAACACCGACCCATTTTGACTTTCTAATTTTTCTTAATTTTTTTTATACCACTTGATTTTACTGCATTTATTCGCTGCCCCTCTTGCATACTAGGTCCTGATCCTATAACTCTGTAACTCATCCATGACTCAATCCACCTCAAATCCTAGTATTTCCACAAAAGTCAGTGCTGAAAAATTATCCCACTCTCAGTCCTCTCAGGCATCAGAAGCTGTGGAGTTGTACTGGCATGACCCTTGGTCTGTAGTTTCTTTAGAGACTTAACATGAAACTGCTCCTTCCAGGACACTGCAGATTCTCCCATATGCCAGTACTCTCCTAACTTCCAGATCTGAATCACTGCAATACAACTTTATGAGGAATCTACACCAGTTTGCTGGTTGTTATTAATTGCACAGCACACTCTTGGAGTTTACTGGCAGGTTCACAGACACAGGACTCTCTATCCTGCATGCTCTCAGACACATTTCTCTGCTGAATTTGATGAGGCTCATCCAATTTCCTTCAAAAAGAGGTGGTTCCTAAACGGTATTTATTTGTTTTTCTGCTTATGGACAGTTTGAATTCAATTCTTTTCCTAGTGAAGCAGCATATATAGACTCTATTGGGTTTTGTGCAGTAAAATTAAAAAGAGCTTATTTTAAACTTACAATGGTGGTGGTTGTGCTAAAGAGAAGTAAATTATGAAATGAAGGTAACCATAAATCTGTCAGAGTAAACTGTGGAAACCATTGCCATAGGGTGGTAAAATGGCTGTGCACTGACTATTGTTTTACTATAACAGCTACCATTAAACTGCAGTTTTATCACCACCATTATTGATTTATTTTCCTGAACTTCCAGAATACAGCCCTGTTAAAATCTTAATTCAGAGTATATTTCTTCTTTGTTGTCACTGAAAGAAGGGTATCAGGACTTTCTCCTTAGGTCACAGGTAGCTGTGTCACTCACACTGGGCTGCAAAGAGCCCAGCAAAATAATCTCTGAGCTTTCACCTGGAGGTGAAGCTCTGGGCAGGAATTACCCCCTCAGTAAACACAGAAAGTGAGAGGAATGTGTTGGGTGCTAATGAAGCAGGGACTAGGCTGTGACTCCAAAGGAGCTCAGTCACCACAGATCACCAGCTGAGGAACTCAGCCTGGACATCTGCTGGTCAGGCTGGTCAGAAACCTGATAATACCAGTTAAAATTATCCCTGTCCATGACACTTGAACTTGTCCAAAGGGTGTGGTGAGAATACCCAGCCACTCTCCCAGCAAAGCCTTGTAACAGACTTGGTGCCTTGAGGGACATTCCTGGAGGTTTTCTAGATTTAACCAGCCAGGCTGGAAATGGATGCTGAGTTCCCAAGGTCACATTCTGGAGAAATTCAGAGCATCATGAAAAAGGTCGGTTTTGGCCTATCACACCGAAGCCTTGCAGAGCTGTAGACCAAGCAATTAAATCAATGCAGAGAAACCAGATAATTACCCAACTCTGTCATAAACTCTTCTTCTATATAAACACTGAGGGGTGTGGGAGGAGTTCCTCTATTCATCCATGAGCACATTACAAAAAACTCTCATTTAAACCACTCTTAATTTTCTATTAACAATGGCAAGGCCAGCAGTATATCTACACAAACAGAAAAACTAATGAGGAAAAACCTGGTGCAGGGTCATCAGATGATAGATCTCTGCTACTGCTGTAAAAGCTGAAAAGGTAGCTGGCTAGGTAGGAGAGAAAACTGCTTTGCCTTTGCTACTCTTTCTATTGCAGTGCCCTTTATATATGCAGGCTGAGAGGAATGCATCATAAAAGGTGACATTTTATAACAGCAGTTTGTAAATTTTACAGAAGCTTACTGCCTGTAAATCATACAGCTTATACCCTCACTGACTTTATTACTGCAAACCCAACCATGGATAAACTCCATGCCAGTTTACTTTAAATTTATCTTTTTTATTCAGACCTAACTGAGGTCTTTTAATATTCCTTTTCTTCTAATGATAAAGCTATCCTGATAATCTTATTTTCTTGACAGACATTTTGAAGGACTCTATTGTATCTTTAAGAAGCAATTCCTGATGCTGCTAGTTCCTATCTTAGCATGTATTTCTGCTGTCAAAAGATGTGCTTTTCCCCTTTATTTCAGTTACGTGTATTTATTTGTATTCCAAATCCTCTCATCACCTAACCCTTTAACTTGCTTCACAGCCAGACATCACAGAATGGTTTTAACAGGATCTGTGCACAAACGTGTCCTTTATTTGGTAACATCCACATTTATGTCATCGCAGAGCTACACAATTTACTCTCCCATCTGTGCAGTGGATATTTTCATGGGTAATCTTCACAGGCATTAATGGAAACCAGTGGCACAAACTCCTTGTGCATCAGTGAGAGTTTTGGGAATTGTCTTGTTTTCCCAAAGAGCTTCATGGAGCAGAGTGCTCCAGCTGATGAGTTTCCCTCTCTTTTCAGCATTTCTTATTCTCTGCTTATGCTCCTGCTCATACTTTACTTTCAGCCCTAATAAAAGGCAAGACCAGATTCTGTTCAAACCTCTGTTTCAAGGGTAGAGAAGACCACACTGTTTGGAAACCATCAGAAAAAGGTATTTCCTCAGAGTAGTTCATAATGCAGTTGCTGGAAACTTCAGACCTATTTTCCTTGGCAAGTGAAGCGGGATTTGTAGTCAGGTTAGGTGCAGTGCTCTCATCTGGAGCTCAGGAAAGTGTTGGCTGTGCCAAGGTGTTGATTGCAGTGGAAATATGTCAACACAGAGCAGCAAATGACATGGCCCCTCTTCAGGCTCTGCTGCTGGCTTTGTGCCTGCTTGGGCTCACATCACCTTTTAGCAAGGATGTGAAGTCTCCCCAACGTACCCTGGCTCACCCTGAGGACTTGGCACCAGAAGCTGGCTCTCTGAAGAGCCCCTCACAGCCCCTTTTGGGCTCATGAAACCCTTTGCTCCTTCACTAAGGAACCTCTGCCATTTTGGGGAAGATGTTTCATGGCATGGATGAAACCATCTCCTCTTGTGCCTTTTCTAGCCAGCAGCATCAGTCTTAAAATTAAATTTTATACTGCTGGATTGTCTTCTCAATTATTTACCATGAATAGGGAGGTGACTTGACCAAAATAAACATTAAGTCACATTTTCTCCAAGAGAATAAGCAGCTTTAGCATGTTGAGCTTTATAGTTTCGTGGCTCAGTAGAAATGGGGCTGTGACACTGCCCAAGCAATAATAATTTGTTGAGATGGTTGAGATTTCTGCTACAGCTTTGGAGTATAATGGGTTAAAGGCACCAATTTGTGAGATTGAGATGTTTTTAAAGGGTTTTGGCCCCACAGATGGAGGAAAGTGCCTGCTGGGATACTGCCAAATCCCAGGAGTTGGGTTTTTTGCATGCTGAGGTTGAGGTCTGCAGATGGCTTGCTAGGTTAGCAGGAGAGTGACTTCCTTTCTATCATCACATCCACTGACCAATAACCTCAATATCTTGAGAAGATGTGCGTCAAACACAACAGGAATTCCTCTAGTCCTCATCCACAGGGATGAACAGTCTCACTGAACAAACCACAGAGGACTATGAAGGTGTTCAGTTAATATTTACTGCTGATGCTGAAATGGAGAATTCGTTTCCCAGAAGACACCCTCAAAGTATCCACATGCAGGATCCGTTTACTTCATCTTTGGTCCTCAGAGATGCATCAACATATAAAGGCATTTAATTGCTGTATTTTAAATGCCCTGCTTGGAGATTAAATATTACATAGAAAAATGGATTCGATAAAACGGAGCACAAATCATTACAATTCCAAAACATAAATCTTTTTGTTACTGCTCTTTTGCTGCTGCTGCAAATTGTTGGCATGTTTTATTGGAGCTCTTTTTGTCTGTTTTTCTTTTAAAGCCTGTATGTAGGAAAGAGGGTGGAAAATGTAGGTGGAGGGCGAGGGCATTTCTTTCAGCTGGCTACAGTGAGAAAATATGAGGAAATATGTTTGCTTTATAAAATCAGATTTTTGCAGGGTTCTGGATCCATATGGGAAATAGAAGGGGTTGGATAATTTGGAAAGGACTTCCTAAAGATATTCCTAAAGAATGAACTTTTGAGATTATCCATTCCATATGGTGGGACATCTTTTTTTTATATGAAATTTAATCATCATTTTGCAATGACATTACATTTTATATTGCAAATTACACATTGTAATTACCTAATTACACATTGTAAATATATGATTACATTAATTTGCACCAAAATTCATAATTACACTTAATTACACTAATTGCATCAATCTAAACTAATCAACTACAAAATACAAGGAAAACTCATGCAAACAAAGCTAAAAAAAGGAACATTTTGAGAGTGAGCCCACACTCCCAGAAGACCCAGAGACACAACACTGCTTTATATCTGGGAATAAATTCGTAAGTAGACGTGTGTGGGAAACAATTTCTCTGACCTAAAGGTGTTTTTATACTCTCAAAGAAATCACTCCTCTTCTGAGTTAGGGCAAACACACCTTCATATCTTACAAAGATTTGGGAAGGCTGGACTGTTGGGGGCTTTTTTCACTTTCTGTTTAAAATTAGAGGAGACTTCTCATTTGCTCCAGATGGAAGGGATTTGGCTTCAGTGAACTGCCAGTTTCCACCAGAAAAGCATATACCTTTGGATGCCAGCTTCACATCTCTTAAAACCGAGTCCTAAATCTCCCACTACAGCAACAGGGCAGGCCTTACCTTTGTCGTGCTGAGAGCAATGGTCAGCAGAGAGGATTTAGTTCTGGACCACAGCCTTGTTCATTTGAGCTTCACGTGGCAGCCCAAATCCTAAAATGCCCTTTTTTACAAAATTGACACCAGCACGTTCCAACTCCATAAGAGTAGATATTACCATACATGATTATAATTTACTTTCTTTACTCATTAGTGGCCCATTTTTCTGGGGGACGCTTATCGTGACTCCAGGAAAGGTTTTAGTCATGGAAACATATACTGCTTTTGATGCATTTTCAGTAATTAAAACTCATCTTACATATTAATACATGATTCATCCCTTTGGGGAACAATTCTGAGGGAACTGGTAGAATTCCTGCTGATCAGAGACAAAAATAGGCAATTATGGATCATCCCCTTCTTTCCTTCCCTTTTATCACTGCTGTATCTGTAATTAAAACTGTTGTACTGTAAATATAGCTTTACACACCTCAAATGAAGAGGAGCTGTTGCCAACAAAACCCACAGTGTGCCCAGGCAGTGTCACGGTGAAGGAAACAGACAGAGAGATGCAGTGCATTTCCCCACGGATGCACTCTGGAAGGTCCCATTAATACTCATAATGAGATGATGGGCTGGGTGAGAGGATGCTATTCCAAGGCATTTAGAAGTGACACAACTCAGCTCGGGTGTAGTAGACGTGCTTTAAAATGTTGCATTCCTTCTCCAGCACTCTGTCTCCCAGGAAAATTCTCTCTCAGGCAGTTTTGCTTATTTGCCTAATAGATTTTAAAAAGGAGAGAGCCTCTTCTCTGCAAGCAGCGAGAGGGGAATATTTACCCTTTGTCATAAGTTCCCTCTTTGAAACGTCCCGTCCTAAAAAAACCAAGATGGTTTTTTGCAGTAGAGATGTTGTGACCCTGGGAGTGTCCCAGGGGACTGGGAAGTGCCTCTCAATCCAAAGCAAAGAAAATCTCACGTTGCCACACCCCCTGTGTGCTGCTATCTTTAAAGCCTTTTGTAAGGCTCTTAACTTGGCGGGCTGTTCAGTGTTATCCTTATTCTCAGTGATATAATCGTACTCGCACATTTAATGAAAACATGAGGGAACACGATGCTTGCTGTTTAACCAGAAGATCCTATCCTGAAAAGACTCGGCTCACAGAAAGCCACTACAATAAATATTGCTTATGTTCAAAACCAGCAACATTTCTTTATCTACTGCCTCTAAACTGGCATCAATCACACAAAATATTTCCAATAAAGCTAAAATTTATGATGTTTCTATTCAAAGATAGGCACACTTGAACTTAAATTTATCCATGCAATCCCAGTCCTTGCTGTGTGTGACCTAGTCTTTAAGCACCCAGTTACATGGTATATTTCCTAGTGGATTTAAATTCCTTGGAGGTCTTCCACAGGGCATCCCTGCTTGCATGTTAGACCTTGATCTTCAAGGGGACTTAGGCTCACACAGCACAAAAGCAGGATGTCTTCAAAATCCCCTCACTGGTTCCACCTTGCCTGGGAGATGTCCCAGGTTCCCAGAACTTAATTATTCCACGTCTGTCAGTAAATACCATTAAGACCTCAAGGCATCCTCTGAGGGATGCATGTCCTGATAACTTTGACAACCTTTGCATCTCCATTCCCACACCCCACTAGGATCCCACTGGGATCTGGGAGCAAACTCATCATTCCTCTGCCTGCTTTCCCTGACAAGAGCTAAAGCACATTTACAGGGTCAATCTCTCCATAGAAGAGAAGAGCATGAAATTATCCAAAGTATCAATCAAATTCAGGTGCCTGTTTGCTCCTCCAAGGGTTGCCTTGTTAATTTCAGCCTGGGTTAGTTATTTCAGGTTGCTCAAACCAGTCCAGGCTGGAATTACCCACAGGTAACCAGAGGAAAAGAAGGAAACACTTCTAAAGGTGATTTCCCCCCCCTTGCCCTGGATGCACTCTGCCTGTTCCACACACAACACACCACAGCAGACTTTCAGATATTGCTGGCAGTGAGTTTGCACAGAAGTGAAAATGTGATCTTCGCCTTTCCTTCACCTGACATTTTGTACAGTGTTGGTTTAAAGACCTCCTTAGTTCTGCCCCATGGATCAAGCTACTTTGGGAGGTGAGGAGTGAAGCTGATGACTGCAGTGCTGGAGAAATGGATTCTGCAGTATTCTGTTCTCACAGCATCACATTTAAAACTGGGTGAATACAAATTGAAATTCACTTTAGTGTCTGTTCCTGAAGGAAACATATTTATATACTCAGTCAAATTAAATTTCTCATTGTGATTTTAAGCTAGCATAAACACTTTAACACAAAATTAAAAGATTTTTTTCTAAACAGTTAGCTATTTGATGTAGAGAAATGGATATACTTCCACTGTTTTCTCAGGCTTCTTAAAAAAAGAACAAAACGTAAACTTATTTCTCAAAAAAATGTAAAAATCCATGCAAAAATATCTTTAACCATGCTGCTAATTGTTGTGAGCTTTCAGACAGGTTTACAGTGCCTGTTACTCTCAGGTCTGGGAGTGATGGTATCAGATATTTTTGCTTGTTCACTTTCTCCTCTGCCCAGTCTGTGTGCTTTTGACTTCCAGAAGAAACCACTGAGAGAAAACTGATCACAAAAACCTCAGCAGCCATTTCTGAGTCCAGTGCTGTACTGGGCTGATAACGATGTCATGAGCTGTATGAAGCTGTGGGCATTGAGAAAACAACTCCAGGGATGAATGTAAAACAACAGGATATTGGCTACTTATATGTAAGGCTGTTCTGTATTGCTCTCCAAAAACATCAACTCAGTTACCAGCAGGAATCAAAAAGGCAGGTGTAATATTTGGAAAGGAAATGAGAGGACTAAAATCCCAGCGTTTTTCCAAACCATATTACTTCATACCAGGTCATATCTTGGATATCATGCAGTCCTGCTACCCTCTTTTCTCCCCAAAAGAGGAAGCACTGGGGACATCAGAGCTCATGGCTGTGCCCAAGTAGGGAATGGCTCATGCAGAGGAGCTGTGAAATAGGTCAGACTTCTGCCTGGACAAAGGATAGCAGAGGGGGCATGTGTGGCAGGTTAAGCTTGGCAATCACTTTCAACCACAGTAAAGCAAATCTAAAAAGATTAAGAACTACTGCTCATAACCCAGGAACTAGAGAGCACCTAATACAATTATTAGACAAAGGGTTTAAAACACAGAGAAGGAAGTGTTCACATCAAATAGAAATAAAGCACAGACCTCATCACCAGAGGATGTTGAAAGGGCTGAAAGTATAACTATCCTGGTAGAAATTTAGCTGAGAGTATTAAACTGGAGGATTGAGAGGGGTATCTCTCCCTTGCTGATGGCTGAAGTTTGGGTTGGTAATTGATTTATATATTTTTCTTCAAAATGTTTTCTTAAGTATCTGCCGTAGTCACTGGCAGAGGAAGGGCACTGGACTGAACTGGTCAGAACATGTCCAAAAGGGCAGAACTGGAGTGAAAGGAGGTGATGGAGACAGCGTGCCCCCAGCACAGCAAGGGTCATGTGAGTGGGGGTGATTCTTCTCTGCTAATGCCAAGAGCATTCCAGAGCAGTGCTGAGCTGTGGCGTGGTTAAAGGTGGATGAGAGCCCTTTAGTCCGTGAGAAGGCAGCCTGCTTTCACACACTCACACCCCCAGCCCCCTGCACATACATCCAGAGCCAGTCCTCCCAACCTCAGGGAGCTCTTGTTCCTCCAGCGAAGCTCGTTCTCATTTTCTTAGTCTCAACAAAGGCAGACGGCTCAATTTGCATCCAGGTGTAATAACCAATCTGCCTTTCGGGAGAGCCAGAAAAGGAAGCACCTCCATCCTTCCCGCTGGGGGCTGAAAACCTCGGCACCAAGGATGAAAGCCACAGGAACCAAAAAGCACTTGCAGAATTTCATCTGATTAAACAGATACATCCGTGTGCATTTCTCTCCATATAACAAGCAGCAAAAAATGATTAGCCTGCCAGTTAATGGGAGTGCTCATGGCTCACTCCTCCGGCTTAGCCACAGACGAGGCGGCAGCGACTGCGCCGTTTGAGTCGTTTCCTTACAATCACAGCTGGGCAATTAGACTCCTGCCTTCCTTTGATGGCTAAACTGGGAAACCGGGGAAGGAGGCAAAAGGATCATCTGGGGGAAGGGGATCATTTGCTACAGTGTGTTTATGTCAAGCCAATGTTGCTTTATTATTTTTAATTTGCACCATCAGACATTTCTAAATGAAATGCTATTTTTCTAACAAATTTTTGTAGGAAAATGCCCCCACTACTCTTTTGGCCAGCCCTTTTCTCAACTTCAGTACACACTCGTAAATAGTTTCAGTCACCCTAAAACTGTGCACTTTGATAAGCGAATTATTTTTCCAAATGTCTTCATCTGAATTTTCCCCAAACTTCTCCACTCTCATTATTTCAGCATAGCTGGGTTAGAAATAGCATGTCCACGCTCTCAGTCTTTGGATTTAAAAAAAAAAAAAAAAAAGTATTTTCTTTTTAACCTACCGAGAAATTGTGCCTTTGCACAGTGGCTTTGATCCAAAGCTGTGTGAAACAACAGGAATCTTTCCCTTGACTTCAGTGGTTTGGGGACTTGGCCCTTATGCTTTCGCTGAGGAATAAGCAAAAGCTATTAGTTTGGCAGTGTGAGATAATTGTTTCTCTCGTCTGCCTCGGTGCCCCAGCACACCGAGCCAACAAAGCCGAGCCCACATCTCGCTCGGCACAGCCTGAGATGCTTTTCAGAGAGGCCTTTGCCAGGGCTTTATCCAATCAAAGCTACAAACATGAGACAAATGTCACTGCTATATTCAGCAGCACCAAACCCTGCTTTATTAATACGTACAGAAAAAATCCATGGGCTTGCAGGTCAGTGCTGGTTTGAATACACAAGGCAGTGCAGAAATCATGGAGCTGCTGCCAGCCACGCAGTAGAGGCAGAGCTGGCTTTGGGGGCTGCTGGGAACGAGCTGTGCAGAGGAGTGAGGGAGGTTCATCCTCCCTCAGGACCGGGAGGATGATTCCTCAGAAGCTAAACGCTTGCAATGTGTGGGAACGCAATAAAAACCTGCACTGGAGCAGACAGCTGGTGCTGATACAGCGACTGGCACTAGCCAGCCAGACATGGACTCCATTTTATGACTTCAATTTGTTTTACTTACTCGTGCAACTCCTGGTTTTAAAGAGCCTATCTGAGCGAGGCAGGGAGAGTGAGGTGTGCATTTGTGGCAAAGCATTCCCATAGCAAGAGTGAGGGAAATAATAACTTGTCAGTGAAAACAGTTGCTTCCTGGGGGAAAAAAAAACCCAGCAGTAATTGAATCCTCATTTTAGAAAGAGTAAAAACCACAAACAAATGTTTTCTGCAACAAACCCCTCATTATGAATATGAAGACTTTTGTGTGAGGCAGCGTGCTGCTGTGTGATTGCGTGTTTCTGCTGCTGGCTGCTCACATTGGGGTCTGGGGAGCTTGGGTCTCTGCTGTTGGAAAATGCTGCTGTAGGTACCACACAGAAACCAGGGAGTGTAAACCTGAGGTATAATGCCAGTGAGTCATACCCCTCCCTAAATCTCCCACTAGACTGGGGCATGGTATGAATTGTCAGCAGAAATCTAAATCTCTAACGTTACCTTAAGGGAAATGAATCGAAAGAAAACTTGGAAATGTGTTGATAAAGACCTATGAAAGGTCTGATCTGGCTCCAGTGATGATTTCACTTCTCCCCAGGAAAATAACAGGAATTTTTACTGCATATCTGGGGAAAGGTAGGGAAGCTGGGCATTCAGGATATGGTTTTTAATAAAGGGATCAAATAGAAATGAAACCGTGTTTAGGCTTTTCAGTTGAGCTTTTTGTGAGTTCTTTGACTCAGAAATTCCCCACAGATAGTTTTCTCAATGTTGCCCATAGCACAGCAGGTTAGTTGGGAAACTCTGAACAAAGCAGATCTCTAAGAAATAGGTGCTTTGGTATATTAGAGGCACTTCCACATAATTTCTTATATGAAAGAATAGATAAACACCTAATGTATGAGCACAAAAAGTATATATAAGCACATTTTCTTCAATAAAAGCATTTCCATGTGCTTGATATAAGAATTCAAATATTCTAATATTTTCCACCAGACATCATGATCTAGAGGATTTGACGAGGTTGCAAGCACTGCTTTTCCAGATTTCCCTATCTCTTGGGATCAAGCTTCAGCAGGGTATTTTTCACTTTCAGAATATGCTGTCCCCCTTTCCCCTTCCTCCTTCAGACAGGTCCTGTCTCAAGGTAAAATAATTGCAACATCTTGGGTTTGTGTACCAGGAAGATGTCGTTAGCATGCAGAATTTATGCACGCAGACGGGTTTCGTGCATCACCTGCTGAAACATCAGTGGCTGATCAGCGTCCAAAACGCTATTTTGGAGCACAGCCCAGTGATGACCTCATCATCAAGCTTCAATACTACCAAGTCTCAAGCTCCCATTGGAAAGCTCTGAAGGCGAGAACAAGTACACGGGCAAGGCTGATACTGTCTACCTTCCTAATGACTTTTAACGAAGTCCCACTCCACAGGCTTTTATGGAAACTAAGTTGTGGTTGCACAAGAACAAAACCCCCTGTTTGAATTATTAATTGACTAAAGGACAGGAAACACAGGTAGCAATAAAAGGTCAGCTCATGCATGGGGGAGAAGTCACCAGGAGAGCTCTCCAGGGAGCTGGGCTGTGCTCGGTCTGTGCTGTCCAACACATTCATAAGTGCTCTGGGAAAGGGGTGGAGGAAGGAGAAATGGGGTGGAGGTAGAGGGCAAAGGAAGGCAATGGATTGGCAAAGTTTTCTGATGAAATTCAGTGATAAGTCATGAAAGAAAAGTATTCAGTGTAGTAAGGGTGAATTGTCTACTCAGAGCATCTCTTGAAGACCTTGCTAGACTGACCAAGCTATAACACATGAAATGCAGGGCAGATACATGTGGAGCACAATATATGGCTAAAAGAACCCCAGAATCCTAACCTCATTTATAAAATGATGGCTTCGGAGCTGAGCTTACCCCCCACTACTGTGAGGAGTAAGATCTTGGGTTCATGGTAGATCATAGAATGGCTTGGGTTGGAAGGGACCTCTAAAGTCCAACTCTCCTGCAATGAGCAGAGACATCTGCAGCTAGACCAGGTTGCTCAGAGTCTGGTCCAGCCCTGAACGTTCCCAGGCATGGGGCATCTGCGAGCCCTGTTGCAGTGGTTCGCCCGCTTCATCATCAAAACTTTCTTCCTCATATCTAGCCTGAATATACTCTCTTTTAGTTTAAAACCATTTCCTTGTCCTATCACAGCAGGCCCTGCTAAAATGTTTGCCCCCGTTGTTCTTAATAAGTCCCTTTTAACTACTAACAGGCTGCAATAAGGTCTCCCTGGAGCCTTCTCTCCTCCAGACTAAACAATCCCAATTCTCTCAGCCTTTCCTTACAAGAGAGGAGCTCCATCCCTCTGATCTTCTTCATGACCCTCCCCTGGATTCACCTGACGTGTCCTGTGCATGTTGGGGCCCCAGAGCTGGGTGCAGCACTGCAGGTGGGGTCTCACCAGGATGGAGCAGAGGGGCTGAGTCCCCTCCCTGGCCCTGCTGGCCATGCAGCACGGGATGCAGTGGTTTTTCTGGGCTGTGAGCAGGGCACACGTGGCCAGCTCACGTCCAGCATTTCATCCACCAGAACCCCCCCAGTCCTTCTTGGCAGGGCTGCTCTCAATCCACCCATCCCCCAGCCTGTGTTAGTACCAGGGTTTGCCCCGACCCAGGTGCAGCCCCTTGCACTTTGCCTTGTTGAACCTCGTGAGATTCCCACTGACCCACTTCCCAACCTTGTCCAGGCCCCTCTGGATGGCACCCTGTGCTTCACACGTGTCAATCACACCACTCAGCTTGGTGTCATCAGCAAACTCCTGAGGATGCACTCACAGATGACTGATAACAATACAGCTCAAAGTTCATTAGAAGTAGATAAGTAATTCAGAATATATCATAGAACCATAAGGAAAGAATACAGTCAAAAGCAATGTGGCCCTGCTATATCTTGAACATTACTAACATTTCTAGGCCATCTGGTAGGAAAACTCCATAGCCAGAGGGAAGAAGGACAAAAAAAAAAAGAAGACTTCTGGTGAGTCTACTGAAAAATGGATATCATGTTAACACCAAGATATATTCCATCCACATCTAAATCTGCTCAGCCTGAGGTACCTTCGTGACAGGTTTTGTGGTCACCACTTTACAGAAGGAAAAACTGATACACAGAGATTTAATAATTGGCCCAAGGTTACACGGGAAGTCTGAGGCAGGATCAGGGCTGTGCTCAGATCTTCAACTTCTGTCGACAAAACCCAACGTGAAGTGTTGAGACAAGGGACATGTTCCCGGAGTGGCACAAATTAGGGGATGGCACACACAGTGCACCTCGTTGCAAGCCTGTAAATGAATGTTAAACATGGATTTTGAATGCAATTATTCTGCCCTAGTCAGAATAATTTTAAAAGGCTAACTGGCCCATGTCAGCTCTCATCACTGAGAACCCCTGTAACCAGCTCACAAATCCAGGGCTACACTTAGGTGATTAAAACTGATCTGTAAGAGGGAAGGGGAGGAAGGGGAGGAAGGGGAGGAAGGGGAGGAAGGGGAGGAAGGGGAGGAAGGGGAGGAAGGGGAGGAAGGTTGGTTACAAATGCTAGTCTTGGTGTTTCATAGGGCTAACCTCTAAACAAAGCACTTTCTCAATTTGAGAACTGTGGGACAGAAAAAATAAGCAGAAAAAGATTTCAGATTGCAGGACAAATCCTGCACTGTCACATGCAAGAGGGACTGCATTTAAATTGATGGGACTGCACTGATGAAGCCACAGGGGATAAAACCCACCTGACATCTGTTAAAAATACTCTTTTTGTTGCAAGATATCAAGATATCCTTGTAGCTTAGGCATGAGGAATAAAGACACAAACAAAATAATACAGGGGTTTTTTTTCTTTTGAACTATAAACATTTAATCTGTCTATTCCTGGTATTCAATATCTTCTTGTGTAGCAATTTCAAAGTGGGAAGTGGGTACTCAAGTTGAAAAAAAAAATGCGGTCATCATGACTTTTCATTTCAATTAGGCTGAAAGATCAGCTGTAATGTCTGCAAAAAGGCTGCTGTGGAATATCCTGATCCTTACTCCACCCAGCAAATGCCCTGCAGAGATTGCTCTGAAGTGCTTCCTGTGGAGATGGTGAGGTTTTGCAGAGGATAAACACAGTTTGGCAAATAGATTTGAAATGACTGATTTACTCAGATTTCCATGTTTACTGGTTTGCCACTGCTATAATTTGTACTTGTTGTCATATCTCATCTGGCCACATTCTGCACATTTTGTCAGAGTGTGTCTGCAAGGATTCTTCTTTTGTAACTTTAGCACCACCACATGGTTTGCAGTGTTTAAAATTCCTGTTAAGAAATGGTGAATATTTTTTCCTTTCCTCTCTTTTTTTTTTTTTTTTTTCTTTTGGTGGGGGAGACTTTTCACAGACATGAAATAAATATTTTAAACCATTTCCTTCGTGGAGCATGTGCAAGATGAAATACCTCACTCCTGAGCAATTAAAATCTGAATTCTCTCTTAGGATTGTATGGTTTCCATTACTTCCTTCAAAGCTCCTCAAACAAATGCCATTCTGTGCTTGAATGGACTGGCCAAAAACATTTTTAATCCAACATCAAGAACACTCGGTTCCCTTCTGCTTTGCACGTTTCTCGCAAAGCACTTTCCAAAATATTGGCTAATATAATAAATAAATAACATGTCTTGTTTTACAAAGAAAAGGAAAAAGAAGGTGCCCATGCTGATGGCAGCAGGGGATGCCAAAGGGAAGAGATACAGGGATCGTGTCTCCAAACATGCTGAGGAATTACTTTCCCTCCATCCCCCTTGCCAGGTATGCGTGTGCAGGCTGACACTGAGCACCCACCTCTTCCCAACATGAGTAACTATGATGGAGTTTTTTCAGTGCTCATGTTGACGAAGCTGTTTCACTGCTACATTGTTTTTTCTAGATGTGTGCCTGTAGCACTGGAAAGTGTTTACCTTCCTCCGCTTGCTCGCTGCATGAATAGACCTGATCAATCTGCTCTGACTTTGCTGATAAGAAAAAAACTCAGTGTAGCTGAATTCTGTTGCATCTCAAACATCTAACAAAAAAAAAAAAAAAAAAATCAAAGGAAAGGAAAAAAAAATGAGGTGAAAGTCAAAGAAGCTGTAACGGGGAAATATTGGTATAGTGGTCACGGGAAAATTTACAGAGTGGGTTTGCTTTAGGGGGAGGAACAAAGATAGATGTGACTAACATTCTGCCTCTTTTGAATAATTAAAAGTCATCTCAAGCTGCACAGTAAATGCAAATGGCAAAGTCAATGTACCATTTATCTCCAAAGTTTGTTGCTCACCGGAGTTATCGTTCCCAAGGACTTTCTATCAGTCTTTGAAGGCAAAACACGTGATTGTGCTACAGAACCAACCCTCCATTGCACAGGATATTTCCAGGTGCTAAATGCCATGGGATGCTCTGTGTCTGGCCAAGCTGCCATCCTCTATAGACACAAAATGAGATGGCCTCATGGGTCAAGTGGAGCTATACCCTCAAAAGAAGAGGTGATGACTGGAGTCTCCAATCTGAAATTACCTGTGAAGTTTAATTTACCACTCTGTTGTATTTACCTCCGTTACATGATCCAAAAATAAAATGTCAGTGTCTGCAATCACCTGAGAAAGACCAGAAAGACTGGGACCAAGGACTACACAAAGGAGTGGACTATGGGGAAAAAACCCAAAGCAAAGAAACCATATCGTTTGAGGTTAAGAGTTTCAGGGGTTTTAATCAAAATGTATAAAAAGCTACTGTACCAGTGTGTAGTAGGGATCTAAACCTCCAGCTAGACTGGTGTGTCCAGGACCACAAAGGGCTATTGAAATCAAAGTGGTTCAGGCTGACAGAAAGGTCTGCCCAGAGGGATTCGAATTAAACATTAAGACCTTGTATTTTAAGCTCACATCTCGCAGGAGAAAACTCCTTTTACTGAGGACCATAATGACTAACAGTGGTGTTTAGACCATGTGTTAGCATAGGAGGTCATGCTCACTGTTTCACCTGCACTTCTTTTACTGGACTACTTTTCTCTCTGTTCCTGGCAGAGCAGAGATGAGAGGCAACTTGCATTTTATTCTACGCTGTAATATTACATGACTTAGCAAAATCCTCTTATCTTTACTCCCTCTGCCAACACAATTTGGACAACCATGACAGCTTTGACTGACCCCCTACTATCCATTCCTTCCCTACACAGCCCCCTAAACAGCATTTCCTTCTGGTTTCATGTTCTTTCTTTCTCTTCCATATTTAATTTAGCACAGGTCCCTCTGGCTCTGCTGAGGCAGCCAGGGAGAGGCACTGTGGTCCAGCAGATGCAGGACCAGCTCCCACAAGAAGCTGTGCCCCTGGCTGAGACAGGGGTCTGCAAAAGAGCCAGTGCCCCCAAGACAACAAACTGCTGGTAGCTTGGAGCCCATTTTTAATCTTTCTGATTTCAGACTCTTTGAAACGCTACAGGCCTACAGATTTATTACCTAGAGTAAGCTACTTTCATGTTTCTACATCCAGTTCTCGACAGGGTGCTGCATTGATTTGTGAAAAGACAGTAACAAAGACATCATCTCAAGCATTTAGTGTGCTGGAGCATGGAGCACACCCATTATCTGTCCTCCAGCTCACACTGAATCAGTACCAAGCTAGAGTAAACACACCTTTACATCTCATTTCTTGACCTGAAAAAAAAAAAAAATTAAAAAAATAAAATATTAAAAAAGCTCATATTAAATGTGTCATTATTTTCTGCTAAAATCAGAAATTAGAGCATCTGGACAATTACATCCATTATTTATTCCAAAGATTTCACCAGTATCTGATGAAGAGTGCTGGACTGAGTGGATGTTTCAAAGAGGAAAGTGTTATCCCCAGGAAAATGAGCATGCCTACAAGTCCAGCATTTTTTTGGCTTAGATGTTCAGAAGCAACTAAGGATCTTTGACATTTGTCTTCTGGAATGCTCAGTTGGAAACAGGTTAAAGGGCTTTGCTCCTTAGAGGCTGGGTGATGAAACAGGTCATCCTCTAACACGTCTCTTCATCTGCACTGCATAAGGCAGCTCCTGCCCTTCCCTCATGTCTCATACAATAACCACAAATTCCCAGTCACACCACAATTGCACCTCTGCCTCCAGATGTAAACCATGGGGTTGATATTTATGCCTACAGACCAGTGCTGGGCACCTTGGTGCTCTGCAGAAGGGAGCCCTGCCCTCCCACCAGGCACACAGAGGAACTGCCCATCCCAGCTGCATCTGACTAATCTCTCTGGAGGCCAAACGAGCTGTTTAGAACTTTTCTACAATTTTCCACAAAGCCTCCCAGAAGCTGTAATTCACCCTATAAACCCAGTATAATAGAGGAGATCTCTAGCTGTAGGCAGCAGGTTGAGGCACATAAATCCTGCCCCTGCAACACACACAGTAAATGAATCCATCAGGAAGCAGGCTGTGGGAAGTCAGGGGATATCACCCATAAAAAATCAGAGACAGCAGCAGGAAACCAATGGACCAATTACAAAACGTGAAGAAAGAATAATTTCACGCCACTTCAAAGCGTGCTTTGGCTCACTTCAAGGAGAGAAATCTGAAAAAACAGAAGGGAAGAAAAAGCCACCCCCAAAAAAAGCCTAAATGATTCATCCCTCTCCACTAAATAGAATAGTGATTTAAATAAAGCTCTATAACCCATTACTGAAACTATTATTTCCCTGCAATGTTGCATCGTGAGGTGGGCCTAAAAGCCAGCTGCTTGATTTTCCCTTCAGATCATTTATCAAAAGCATTTTTAATGTTTTAGCCTAACTAGTAAAGACTTTTGAGCTTCAGCCAATCGGCGAACCCAGCTGAGTAATAAGGTGTCAGTGCTGTGCATAATCCTCCCTCGTGCAAAAAAATGCTTTTAAAGTTAATAGCAGCTGAAAATAGAGGTGGGAAATGAAAGTTTGGGAATTAAACCCTCGGGGCATCCCTACCTCTCTACCTACAGAGGAGGCATGGGCTGGATAATGATCATCTTATTGCTGTCAACATATGTGCGCTGAGGTCCGTCCCTGACAGGCTGTGCAAATCAGGCAAAACCCATTCCTCCCCTTTCAGACTTCCACAGAAGTACACAGGCACGCTTTACACGCCTTCTGTTCCAATCAGAGAAGACATAATTAAATTGAAGTAGCACACAGAATATCCGGTAAATATTTCCTTGCTATCCAATACTCCGGAAAAGCAGACGGAGGGAAAGCTTTGGGTAACTACAATATTGTATTTGCAGCCCACAGAGGCCCAGGTTGCTGGACATTACACTTGGGTGCTCTTTAGCCATCTGACAAGCACCAGTATTTTCCTTCAATCCAATGAAATGGACCTTTGAGCCCAAAAATGATTAAACTCAGCACAGCAGGGCACAATAATGGGAATCAATAGGAGGATTAACATTTTCATTGCTTTCCACACAAGCCTCTCAAAGCATATACATAAACATTTAATTGAGCCTTGCAGCACCCACACGAAGTAAATAGGTATAATTAAACCAATGCAAGGCTTCATTACTGAACTCAGATGCAAAGGGCACAGCAAAATGTTTTCTCCTGCAGATTGAAAGGGGAGCACTGAAGATACTGCCACTTCTCCATTGATGAGCATCCTTCCCCAGTCCAAACATCAAGCTGGTGTTGTGAGTGTGAGGAGTGAGACCTCTCACCACCCATGCTGTCCAAAGACCATGCCTCTCCACATCTGTGTTCAGCACACAACAACCACCACATGGTCAGCAGCCAGCAGAAAGAGGGAGTAATTTTATATCAGCATCAAAAGTCCCACTAGCTGCTTCCCTGGGATCACAAGTGAAACACCTGTGACCAGGTTAACACTGCACATTCATCAATAAATTGAAAGAAAGGTGTGTCAGCCAGATAAAAAGTCACTCCACTGTAGCTAATCATGTTTTACACTCAAATAGGGCCTTAAATCCCAAGCAGTTCTGAAGAACTCAGCAAAACTCACAAATCACACAGAGGGCCAAAGCAGCAGCGTTTGTGACTTGGCAAAGCAAGAGTGACCTCAGGAGACGCAGAACATTTTGTGCCAAATTTGTGTACATTTATACAGGCAAAGGTGCATGCACAGACATGGACAGCTGTGGTTTAGCAAGACCCTGCAAGATGCAGCCACAGTTTAAGACAAAAAGAGTAGAACAAACCCACAGAAAACCTCCACCCCCTCCCAGGCACTTAGGGACACAAGGCAAGAAGGAACCTGGCCACCATGCCTGGCTGCCTCTCTGAGCAGACAGTCAAAACCTCAAGCTCCTTCCATCACCAGCACTTTTGAAGAACCAGTTCCATGCAACTATTCATTTGCCACCTTGGAAAAAGCTGAAATATTTTTTTCATATTTTCTTCAGTGCCTGGGAAAGACTGACAAAAATGCCCTGTGATATTCCTTTTTAGGTTGTGATTAGTAGGTTTCTCACTGGGTAGAGACTCGCTGAGGTCTCGAACCTCTGAGACAGTTCAGCCATCCAAGGACTTTGGCACCGTGACTTTTTTTCATCTGCCTGATTACCACTTAACATCAGTGCTGGAGACTATGGGGATTGTGGAGACTGTCTCATGTTTAGTTAAAGAAAAAAGATAAGTTGTTGTTTGAAGCTGTAATTTCAGCCTTTAAAGATGCCCTTCAGTATCCTTGCAGCATTGCGGGGATCCTAGTGTTCAAGGAAGATATTCCACTCCCTCTGACCTGGCAGTTAATTAATCTTTGAAGAAATCTAACCCCTCACACACTGAAGAAGAGCCAAGAGTTGATGAGGACAAAGCTTTGAAACCAGGGTCCTCCTGCTGGGTGAGGAAATGCAAATTACTCCCAAGTGATGGGTACAGAAATGAGGCACAGGTTTTATATGATGTCTGAGTCAAGGTAAGGCTTTTTTTATTATTGGACAAAATATAAACCATTTATTTCATTCATCATCCACCTTTAGAGAGGGGGAAATTTGTGCCTGTTCAATTAAAAAGGAAAAAAAAAAAAAGAACATAGTTTGATAAGAGTATGTGCAGCCCCACCACAGCAAGTCTTGCACTGATTTTTGTACATTGAACAAAATATCAGCCTTTTATTAAGTCTATTACATTTCTTAATTTGTTTTAGACTGTGTTCACTTCCTTGTTATTGTTTTAAATTCACAAGAGATAATTTTAAACTAATCTTCTCATCTTTTGCAGAAAACCCTCATCAATAAGCACTGAAAGGATGATTAAAATATCACTCCACGTAGAACAAACTAAGTCAAAATTACTGTGGGGAGTAAATTACCCTAACAGAGATGTAATGTCAATGCCTTAATTTTATGGAAGATTTATTATTGGAAAGGAAAAAGAAAATGTACCCTTAGTGCTGTAAGCAGGTCTTTGTCAAAACAGCTTTTTTAAACAGATAAATAGCATGGTTTGCTTTAATACTTCTTCATCCACAGTGAAAGAAAAACTCAGTGGAGAAAAATGATAACAACCTCATTATAGTGCCGGGGCTGTAATGTCCTAGTGTCCATAGCACCTGAATTTGTCTCTCCAGGCTGCAGGGATGTGGTTGTACCAGCTCACTTTGTCCTTTTACCTCACATCAAGTGCTTTGCCACCTCTGGAGCTGATGTCTCTGTCCAGGAGTGTCCCCATCCCTGCAACCAGCCCATCCCTCCCAGGGGCTTGATCCCACCCTGCCCAGCAGGAGCTGCAGCATCCCGGGCTCAGTGCACTCACCCCACGTTCCTTCCCTGGCCTGAGCCAGAGCTGCCCCTCTTCAGCCACAGTCAGACAGGGCTGGCTTGTACATCAAGCTTCTCACGTTATTTTAACACTGGTTAGAAAGAGAGGGCAATGCGGTCCAAAAATATTCTGGCAACAAGGCTCTGAAGCTGAACAGTTCCTGGGCTCATCTTTCATTATCATCCTTGCACTGTGTTTTTGCTCCAGCTACAAGCAACAGTTTGTAAAGCTTGGATTTTTCCTTTTTTGTTTCTTTTTTTTGTTGTTGTTGCTTTTCTTTATATGTATCTTTTCATTCCCTTCCAACAAATCTTCATTCATTCTCTTGAAACCTCTCCAGAATTGCCCGCCTAGTTATTTACCTTTGATTTATATGGAATCAGAGATACTCAGTATGCACATCAAACTAATTTCTGGAACTTGCTATATTAACCTATAATCCTTAAGGATATTTTTATTTTTTTAATCTGGATATGAATATTTGGATTCTGCAGCTATTACATCATTTTGTTCTCAGGTAAATTCCTTAAGGATACCTCCTCATGTTTTCACATTTCTTCCTGGTTCTAACTAGGTGGCAGGAAGGAGAATGATCACATCGGGCAGCCCTTTACTGTTACAAAATAACACACCTTGAAGTTTAGGTCTACAGACTCCTCGAGAAAAATTTTTATACCCATTCAGATCTGATGCATCTTTATTTATTCTGCTGCACTTAACATATATTTATAACAAGAGAAACTCAAGTGACCAATATATTTCCAAACCCTGCCAGCTGCTGTGTTTGTAAACTGACCAAGTGCTAATTTAGCCCATCAAAGCAATTTTCAGCAGACCTTTCTTTTGCTGTTATACAGTCGCACAGATTTCTGTGATGGACAGCTGATAAACATCTAGGCCTGGACTGACTCTAACGCTGTCAAATATCTGCCATGGCAAATTATTCTACAAGATGAAACCAAAAGGTAGGCTGCCAAAAATTAAATTATTCTCTTTTGTCTAAATTCCCTGCTTTTTTTCAGTTATTCAGCTATTCTAATGTAGTTTCTTGGTGGTCAGCAGTGACTGTAGCCCTGCAGAAGCAGAACAGGTACTCAGACAGGTCCTGCCTCCAACAAAATCACAAGACAAAAAGAGCAGCACCTTGGATGAAGTACAGAGAGATAAGCAGACCAACTATGGATCACAGAGGAAATTCCCAGGAGAACCAGAAAGGGAGCCATGGCGTCCAGTGCTTGTCTCAGTGGTGGGCTTACTCCTGTTCTTCCCCTCTAGTTCCACATGGATGTCCCTTGCCTTGGAACCCTCCCGCTTTTGATATATTGAATTTTCCCACTCTCCTCTGTGAAAAGAGACACATAATTCATTTATTTATTCAACAATGCCTGCTGCTTCTGCTGCAAAATTACCCTTTCCATTTTGCAGAATCCCTGTTGCCTTATTCACTTCTTATTCTTTATCCACTTGAAATCCCTCTTATTTATTTTTACTTCTTGTCCAATTTTCATTTTGCCTTCTATCTTTCCTACTCTTATGGCTCCTTTAGCATTTCCCAGTTTATCCTTTATTTTTTCAGGTCACCTCCAAGTTCAATCTTCCATAAGCCACGTGTCCTTTGCTGCCCCTCTTCCCACTTGAAAGTCACAGTTAGCTGCATTATTTTACTTTCACAACTCTCATTGCAGTACAATGGCAAGAATCCTATTGATTTCAGTGGAAATGGGGCTCTTGGAGTATTTATGGCTTTGCACAACACACATAAGCCCTGGGCAGGGGTAGACAATGTAATTAAGCAGTCCGGGATGACAGCCCGCACTGCGCCGCCGATTAATGGGTGTGCAGCGTGTGTAATAAACGTGAGCCTCTGAGCTGAGCATTAATCAGCCCCGTGGTACAACCTGAAAACTCTGATCATTATGAAATGGGTAGTTAAAACAATAAAATGCCCTTTTTTAAGTGATAGAAATCATTAATCAGAGCAGAGATCTACTCCTGTGTCCATGACTCCATCAGGCTGCAGGGACTTTCCATCACTGTTCCTCTTTATGCTGCAGAAAGAAAGGCAGGACACAAGAAAAAGACGAAGTACAAGCTGCTTGCCCACCTCACCTGAGAAGGGGTCTTGTCTGAACCCATGGAGGGCTCACTTGTCCCATTACCACCCCCCTGAGGCCTACAGGAGCTCCTGCCTTGCATCACCATTAAAAGAAAACATGGTCATGTCACCCACAAGGTGCTTTGGTCACAGTGGGACACTCAGGTGCACTCAGTGTGACCACACTGCAGCTCAGGCCCTGCCTGCTCTCTTAGCTTGCACAGGAGAGGACTGATAGCTACTCTCAGAGCCACTCACCGTGGCTCTTAAATTCATTCAGGTGGGAATCACAACCCTGCTGAAAGAGCGTTGAGCCAGTTTTGCACTAAGGATTGTGTGCGAAACCTCACTCCCCTTGGAAAACCCAGCACTGCGTGCCTCTGCTGACATCCCACTCGCTCTTCCCCCTCACAGCTCGGGGCTCACCTGTAGCCTCTGGTGCTTTTCTGATCAAACACCTTCAGATTCACAATCTAACATCATTTTCCTGTAGCCTTAGCCTCCCAGATGCCTTTCGATGGCCAGACCTCCTAGTGCCTGCACGCTCTGCTGTGGCCATCTGCAGAGGTGGAGAGGAGGAGAGAATCCAATAATGGGTAATGGTGAGACTGCAGGGGTAGCACCTGCCATAACACCCTCTGCTCCGTGTTGCAGTCTCTAACATTTCAGGACAAACCTTCTCCCACCTTCCTTCCGTCTCCTACCAGAAAAGCTGCACTCAGATGGTAAGAGAGCCTGAAACCCACACCCCCACATTGGGGGCTGAACAGTTCTCACTGGTGTCCCAGATAATTCTGCTTTATCAGACCTCCCCCTGCGAATCAGCTTTTGAGTAGTGAACATGACTTTAAAAAAAGCAGGTAAGAACAGTAACATCAGAAACCAGTCGAGAAGCAGACCTCATTCAACAAAGACTGAAGTTTTCTGTTTTCCAGGACTTTCCCCCAACACAGAGAGCAATGCAAAAGACCCACTCCTCCAAATTCCACACTTCACTAAATAGCTTCTTTCTCTCCATTCACATTGGGAAAGGCAGCTCGATGCTATGTTTATTTTCCAATTAAAGGCCCACGCCAGCATGTTCCAAAAGTGTTGGCATTTTCATTTTGTTCAACTTAATGGAGGGTGACTCAAACCTTAAGCTGTTTGATTTTGGAAAGCAAATCAAATATACAGTGCAGCAGAGGGTGAGGAATGCTACAGCTTTGTACAAGAGACATATTTAAAAGCAAATTTCTCTGTTTCCTTTACAGAACAACTCATATCCCTGTTCAGTTCTGTTGTATCTGCACATTTCCTTTCTGAAGGGACCTACCACATGTTCCAGACATTCAATAGCTTCACATGCCTGCCATTTCTTTCTTTTTTTCACTTCTGTGAATCACTGACACTTCCTTCCAACTCCCTTAAAGCCAAACTGACACAAGTCTCTCTATCCTTTCTACACGTAAGCACAGCCAGAATGGTCACAGAGCACAGCAAGAGGTCTGAGCTCTCATATACACCGAGGTGTTCCTCCTCAGTGCTGCAAAAAGAGCACAAAACCTCACTTGGTCCCTGAGGCCTTTTGCAGATACAGCAGGTCTTCTATAAGCTGGGCACTGATGAATCCCCCTCCATCAGTTCCTTTGCTGCCATGTTATAGCATGCAGGTGCACAGGTAAGTGCAGACAGTGGATGATTTTTCTTTCTGGTAACAATTTGGCTTTTCAGATCTGTAGCACAATTAACCAGGCTGGATCCCAGAAGAGATTTTGGGGTTTATCTCTTTCCTGCATCTGCAAACTGCAATGTTCTGGGGAAGCAGCGGAACATCAGAGACAGGCACCAGACATTTTGCAACTACACCAAAGCTCTCTGCTTTCATCAGGAGGAGGAATATTCTAGAAGAAGAGTATGTGCCACAGTTCTTTACTGTGAGGGTGGTGAGGCATTGGAACAAGTTGCCCAGAGAAGGTGTGGATGCCCCTGGGGGTGTTTAAAGCCAGGTTGGACGAGGCTCTGAGCAAAAGACCACCTGGTTTAGTGGAAGGTTTCCCTGCCCATGGCAGAGGGGTTGGAATTAGATGATCGAAAAGGTGCTTTCCACCACAAACCATTCTATGATTCTATGAATCAGAAGCATAAATCTAAGCATTTGCTTCCCAGAGCTGAATTCAGCAATATAGAAGAGAATACAATAGTGTGTTTCATACAAAAATAAAACCAGAAACAGCAGGTTTTGAGGGCTCAGCAGAACTTTTTAATTTCTAAATCTCATAACCAGCTGGCAGCTCTGTAGCTGTGCATGAGGGGCAAAGCTTGCCACAGTGCTCATGGGCAGTACAATATTGAAATCTTCCCTGGAGACTCTGCTCTGGGCACAAAGGGAGCTGCACACCCAGGCACAGCCACTGCTGCTGGTGGAAATCAGAGTTAACACTAAGGAAACCACTGCCACAGAATGAACACAAATCACCAGAGGCCTGTCATTTAAATGGCAAACATGGGAGCAAGTAAAGGCTAGCAAGTGACTAGCTAGAATTAGATCTGGGAGGATTAAAGGAGACACCCTACCGAAGAAGACAATTTCTGAGTGTCTCTTTGTTCAGCCTTTACTCATCTAATCTGAAATACTCAAGCCTATTTCAAAGTATTCAATTTTGGTTTTATTTTTTTTTAAAAAGCATAAATTAATCACTCTTTTGGCTGTGATAGTCAGCTCTCCAGCTAGTAAGAAAATTTCAGAAGTTTTTGTAGTAAATAGCTTCCAGCAGAGAATGATTAGCATGAAGATTGATTGTGTGATTTGCCGTAGTATATGGTAAATGTTTTCTGCAACTAAATAAGAAGAGCATGATCCTGCTCTGTGGGAGGGCTGGCTTTCACTGCTCAGAACATCCCAGGGAAAAATAGGTGTTCTTAAAAAACCATAAAAGAAGGACTAAATAGTGTTTTCTCTTTCCACCGCAGAAGGTCAGGATGACCTAGCACTGTTGCGGTAACATTTTTAACTTAGAGGATGATCATTACAGGTACATTTCCACCTTCAGTGCTGAGAGAAAATACCACACTTGGTATTATTCACACCTTCAGTACCAAGCAGCTGTGTGTGTGGCCCCCAGTGCCTTTCACTGGGACCAGCAGACCTGTGGCAGTGGTGAAGGCAGCTCTTACCTGAGCTCTCAGCCTTGTACAGCTGGGTTGTGCTTCCACGTTCACTAGAGCTACAAGAGGGCTGCTTTATAAAAAAAAGCAGGTATCCTCAAACGTACAATAAGCTCTTAACAATGCCCCAGATCCTATTCCTCGCCTCTTTTCACCAAAATGATAAAAAGCCTGCCTCCTACCTACCAAATACACAACTAGACACCCCCATCATGTGTCTGCTCAGCCTGTTTTCTTTAATGAAAATATATTCTAGAGAAAAGGCTCCCACACTGTCACTCAGAACAAATATGCAAAATTAATAGCGTACTTCAAGATCTTTGCAGGCACAATCTCATTTTCTGTGATGGAAAGAGCCTATTTTGGAGGAAAGCAAGCAGTGCACTTGCCTGGGGCCCCAGGAAAATGTGCAAACCCTCCAGAGTATTCTTGAGAGAAGAAAAGGACCCATCTGTCTCAGATCTCCATTTCTCACAATGCACAACTAACACTTCTAGAAGCAGCCTTGAATCACCAGAGCTGCTTTACTGCATCACTCGCACTGCAGCACTGCTGAGGAGAGAAGTGGGCAAGGCAGAACCTCCATAACTGAGCACCTTCAGAGCAGGGACTAAAGCTGTCACAAAGGAGTCCCTTAATTTCTCCTCCATCTCTCTCACATTCAAAAGAGAAGGGAAGGGGGGTGCTCAGACCTGGGAGAGGAGAGGAGATGGAATATAGGCACATGCTGGGGTTTAAGACAGTTGTTTGGCAGCAGATAGCTTTTTGTAAAATGCTCTATGACTCAGTTTCATCTGAGGCTTTGCAAGCTGAGGAGAGGCTCAAGAACACTTCAGTCATTACTTTGGATTCCCTGACTTTCAGACAGATGCACATGCTCAAAAATCCAACAAAAGTATTCTAACCAGTGCTGCAGAGACCCTGTGGGAGATTCTAAGGATGATTTCCCTGTCTGATTTTTCATTTCACTTACCCTTCTATAGCTGGTAGTATCTATACACTAACATTATTCTCCTTTCTGGTTTAATTTGGCCTTGGAGCTGCCTTAAACTGATTTTATGCTTACTTAAGAAGCTGTGTTTCTTCCAGCAAGAGATGGCTTTTACTGAGAGCATTTCCCCCAATGACTTTTTAATCTCCCTACCCTTGACCTTTCAGTTCAAAATATTAAACAAATCACAAGCTATTACTTGTATTTATTACGCCATTAAAAGCCAAACCCACCTTTTCCTGAAAGCTATGTAGGAAAAGAGGAGCCCAAAGCAAGAAGGTCTAGATAATTATGGTACTAAAGACCAAACACATGTGAATTATTCTTGTGACATTTTCCATTCTTGTTGCCATCTTCCTAATGAAAATGAGGTGCCAGAAGTTTCATTCCCCATACCCAAACTTTATGTGATTTCAGTTATGTGCTACATTACTTTGAGGTTTTTCAATATTTGGAAGCTGGGCCAGCTAGCCATTCTCCTAAATTTCTGACTACAGACTTAACAACCCGTGAAGAGAAATACATTTTAAGACCCAAGTTCTCAGCCTGTATAAATGCACAGATATGGAAAATTTTATGCCAAAGCTCTTCTGTGCACTGTGCCCACTAAAAGGCAGCACACAGAGAAATGCAATAGGCCAAAGACCTGGAAAGAATTTTTAGTGAAATAGAAATTTTCAGGGAAAGAATAAACAAGAAAACAAACAAATAAATAAAAACCCTACACAAACTTCCAGGAGCAAGAGGTTTGAGACCAGCTGCAAGATTTGGCAGCGTTGATGGTATTTTAGATGAAGTAGCTATTACAGAATGGGACAGTTTACAGCAATAGATATCAAAGTGTTTTCCTTCTCTTTCTTCCAGTGACTAGATTTCAGACAAAATTCCATTAATTTACTTTGCCATCATATGTTTTTTAAAGTCCAAGTGGTCTGTGGAGAATATGAAAGGGCATCATATATCAGTGTGCTATGACAAATACTTCCATGTCCAACACAGCCAAGTAGCAGCATTTATTCACCTGCTTCTGCTCAACCCAACTCTTACATGAGGAGCTGCAGCACATTAACTTGAAATGTGGAATTCTGAGCTGCTGTCCAAAAGGGCAAAAAGCTCATATCTGTGAGGAAGTGGGAGATGTTCAGGTGCAAGCCAATATATATTAAAGAGTATGACTTCCAACTGCAGAATCAAAGGAATGTGATAATAAAAAGTGTATTTCAGGGAGGCATTTACCAGTATTTTAATTTGCAATGGAGGAACCACAGACTTCCTCAGAGCTACTGCAACAGCCCGAGGTGATGAAGAGCAGGTGCCTGGGTGTTTCACTCTTCCCTGGCAGAGGAAGGTCAGCTTGTGTCCTGCTAAGGCTTATGTTACAGCAGGACAGTGGAAGGCATGGTTCTCAGCCCAGAAAAAGATTTATGAGGTTTGGGGTTATTGCTTGTGTTATTACTGCCTGTGCCTTCACAAAGGCTTTTACAGACTAGGAAAGGGCTGGAATGCTCACAGGCAGGGATCTTCCAAGTGGCACTTTCACCCAACCCTTGAGTGTCTGCAACCCGTCCTTCTTAGCAGACCTATTCACACTTAGAGGTTACCAAGTTTCACAGCCAAACCCCCTGCAACAAGATGAGGGTGACCAACATTTTGCTTCTAAAGCAGCAAACTCAGTGTGGTACTTTCACACCACTCAGCTGAGCACACATTACAGTGCTGTCTTGGTCTCTGTTAACAATCATAAAGAGATATCAGACATTTCCTAAGAATCAAGTTACAAAAATGTAGCTGAGAGACATGCAAGGACATAAAAATTCCAATGAGATAAAAGCATCCCTGTTTACATAGCAATTCTGCTTCATTAGACTCAATGTTGCTTCATTATATTCAATGCCATTTAGTTTTGATGTTCATTTCAAGGCTGCTTGTTTATACTGAGGCAGAGAGGGGGAAACACAGTAAAAGCTCTGGGCTGAATGCAAAGTTGAAATGGATTTTAATATGCAATAAAATGTATATATCATGTTCTAGTTAAGATAGCATCACTATTTGCTTACATATGTTACTGTACAAATTATATCCGAAAAATTAAATTTGCTTTCACTAAATCCCATAAGCAGAGAAACTCCTGATTGAAACAGCTCAGAAACTATTCAGAACAGAGATATCTTTTTCACCTATTTATGCATACTTTCTGCTAGATGACATCCACTCCTATTCAGGGCTTCAAAGAAACTTTTTTTCTCAGAGGAGAATTTCACTTATTGGTGTTGATGCATACATCCATCTGAAGTCTTTTGCCAATGGCAAAAATCCAAGGGACAAGGGCTGGTACCTTTGAGGCAGAACAGACTACTTGCCACACTGTAAAATTGCCTACTTTCTTAAAATGCTTTTTATCAAATTTCTTATATGCAGCAGCTCAAACCCACTAAGGGCTTAATTTTTCATTTTATTGTATGCTATTTTGCACATCTTGCTATAGGGTTTCCCTGAAAGTGCATAAACTCATTTTAATTGTTCCCAATGCTGACTCCCATTTAATTAAATGGTAGTACTCCAGCAAGATTTATTATACAGAAACTGAGACTTTTTTAAAGCTGTAACAGAACATATAATAGATGTGTCACATTTTAAAAGCCTAATTAAATCTATTGTTTCTCTATGTCCTCAGCATGTCTCTCTCAAGTGTAAGATATAATTTTAGGTGGCTGAGATGTTTATTTCCGTGATCATATGAGCCGGATCCACATTTTGGGTGGTTGCTCCTGGCAAAGTGAATGGAGCAGTCAGTGAGGTGTGGGGCACTGAACAGAACTCAGATAAGTGAAAGGAGTGAGAACCAGAGGACATGTTTTGCCCTTTGTGGGTTTTATCTGATGTCCCTGGATGGGAAAGGGTGCTGAGTCAGGCTTAGGGAGGCAGGTGGAAACCCAGTCCCACTCCCTCCCAATGTGCACAGCTTTCTGGCCTTCTACAGCCCCAAGCTGAGCCTGAGCCCCGCAGAGATGGACAGGGGAGAGCTGGAGGAGCAGAGAGCCTTCCCCACCTCGCCAAAGAGCCTTTACAAGGCACACAAACCCATCACTGGTGTGGCGCAGGGGCTGGGCTTTACCTGCCCGCAGCAGGGAGCAGAGGTGGCTCTAAAATCAGCGAGGAGGACAGAGAAGGGGTCAAGCAGCCAGTGCCGGCAGGGGAGCAGAGCAGGCACGGAAGATGCCTCCCAGGACAGGCTGTCCTGGACTGCCCCTTCCCCAGGGATGTGCCTCATAAATAAGAGCCATTTGTCTGGAGCTGGCTGGGATAGCAGCTTTGCATGGGCTTCCCCCTCCTAGCTCAGGGGTTCTGGAGTTTGGTTTCTTTACCCACCTCACGTGCCAGCCCTCAGATGGTAAAAGGAAAAAAAATTACAGTGATTATTAGGACAGAGCCAGGCAGGATTTTTTTGCCAAAGCACCCAGCATTAAGCGGACTCTGCTCCCAAAATGGAAGCTCCCAGCGCTTGCAGGGGTAATTAGGCTACAGCCTGCCTTTCTAAGAGAAATCCCCCCTTATCTGTAATCTCGGAGCAGAAGGGATGTGCAGCGTTTCAGAGACAAGCTGAGCTCCAGCCGAGGGAGGATTTGAGCCCGCGAGGCCAAACCCTGCTGCCCCGGCGGTGTCCGAGCAGCGGAGCAGAACCCCGGCCTCGCCCCGGAGCTGCTCCTGCCGCCATCGGAGGCACTGCGCCACACCCCTTCTGCACGGTGAGCACACCCACAGCTCGCTCCACGGGCAATCAAACACAGCCAGCCCCTAAAAATGGGAACAATAACAGGCACCAAGGGAGGCAAATCCCCTTAGCCATCATTGCAGATTATCTTAAGAGAAGAAAATTCAGTGCGGGCTCGATATAAGATGTAACAACTCCTGAGAAACACCCTTTTATGGACACTCAGAAGCACGGTGGTTATTTAGTCTTTGGTATCTATAACCTCTTACAGTGAAGAATACATTGTAATTATTTAGTCTTAAATGAGTAATCAATTATTTCCTGCTTCAATATTCTGAAAATAATTATATTACTTGAGGTTCATTAACTGTTTCCAGCAGAATAACCAGCTTTATTTAATTAGGCGGATGAAGCTTTTTAGTTACTTATTTTCCTTCCATCACTGATTAAACATTAGTTTCAGGAGATTAGCAGCCATTTTCTTCCAGTCAGTATGCTCTCTAGTTTATAATCTTTCCATGGGAGAAAAAAAAAAAATCACAGTAAATCAAACTAAAATGCTGTGCTTACTTAGAAAACACATCAGTGAGAAATAAAGTTTGCTGAACTCTTTCATCTGCTATCTCATCCTTAGCAGTGGAAACGGTAAAATGTTCAAAAGCAAAATGAATACCACTTGTAAGGGACCAGATTCTCTTGCTACACCTTTATTATTGAGCAAGAACTGTGCTCTGGTTATCCTCAAAGGGACACTGGCATGACATGAGCATAAACCTGATTTAATACACCAACGGTGAATTCCACTCACCTAGATTTGATACCAAAGCACATCCCTTCACAGATTGAAATATGAACTGTTGCTCTCCCAATCCAATTCCAGCACATTATGGGCATCAAACATTCAGGATTTATTCTCTTCCTTAAATCTGACTTAAGGCAATTCTTACAGCAGTCAGTTCTACATGTTTTCTGTAGAAGTGGTGAGTGAAACATGCCCTTGACTGCTTCAGCTGACCAAAAAGGACAAAATAAGTAAGTGTGCACATATGAGACCTTTCTGGCAAAGTACAACTCCTTGTATGCTACCCTGGAAGAAAAGGCAGGTGGATGGGAGGGGAATGGTGAAAGTAAGAAAGAAAACGTCTTGGAAACAGACTCTGGCTGTGTCTTTACCAAAAAGCACCATCCAGGCAGCAAACAGCCCTGCCATCCTCCAGCCGGCCAAGTGCAGGGAGAGGAGGGTTGCAGGCTGTGGTCCTTGGGCAGGACCCTGGGCCACTGGGAATCCAGCACAGGCTCAGCAGGTGAGGAATATTTTTGTCAACAATTTACATCCCTAAGTAAAGAGCCGGTCACTGCAGAAATCATTAGCCACCTTCCCTTGCTGAACACCATCCCAACTCCACAGTGACAAAGATCTGGACCACCAAAAACAAATGATCATGGGATGGCAACATAACTTCTACTGCATTAAGAGAATCAACAGCTCTGTAGAAACAAGATGCAACCATATCAGCTGTCTACTACTGTCTTATCTTTCTTAAATTTTAGCAAACAGAACCTCCGCATCTACAAAGCCTGCAAACAAAGTTTTATATCCCTCCTTTCAGTAGGGAAAGGCACATTGTCTCAGCTTGCTTAGCCAGTTAATTTTCATGCCCTTCACAAATTGTGTTAGTCTGCAGCAGCAAAGCCAGAGATTTCCCACTGTCCCTGCAGCACATTCCCTTGGAAGTAAGCACAGCCAAGCAAATGCACGACTGCAGGCTTGAAAAAGGGGCACTGCTTTGATGTGCTGTGGTTCTCAGGTTGTGGGTGTTAGCAGAGGGGTCAGGATTGGTATATGGATCTTTAGTGAGGGCGTAAATCTATTTCATCATCAATAATAGACATTTGAAATGAAAATGCAATTTGCTTTAACTGAAAATTACAAAGTTCCTTAGATTGTGATATTTAATTATTAGTCACTGTTACGTTTCCTATGCTCAAGACTTTTTTTTGCAAGTGTCATACACACACAGACCTAAACTCTCAGTTATGTCAAAGATCTCTTTATATTTGCTGTCCGAAAACAACTTTACTGCAGCTACAGAGAATTCAGTCTAAATATTCCTGCATGGCATGTGCAATGGATGCCCACAGAAGGACTCCTGCAGCAGAGGCAATGGTGCACTATAAACGACTGACAGGAAGATTTTGGGAAGAGCCTTCTCTTTATTTGCATTAAGTCAACACCCAGCCAGCCAACAGTCAGAATTCAGACACCATTTAACACTGCTATCAATACAGTTGTTTACATGATCTCTTTGAGCATTACATACATTTTCACAGTGGGTGAAACCTGCCCAGAACTCAACAAAACATGCCCATCTATTGTCTGGGTGTTGCAGAAGAAAGATGAAAGTGAGATAGAGAAACGGTTTGCTTTCTTTTTAGGCAAGTGATGGGGTCACGAAGCAAAAAACGATTTCAGCCTCTCATTTCCTCGCTTCATAAGCATTTACTAAATTAGAGAAAGTCTCTTTACAAAAGAAGGACTTGGTATGTGCTTCTATAAAGGATGAGGGAATACTGGCAGCAGCTGGCACTTTGGTTCCCATATTCCCAGAGCAAGATCAAATTTGGAGGATCACAAATTCAGCAAAGCAAAGTTTCTCCTTTAAATATAGTACAGCTTGGCAGGCTATTAAAATTCCCTGCAGGAGCAATGGTATTGGGGAAATTTAAATGCTTATTAGTAAAATTCTTCAGTGCAAAACAGTAAAAACACAAATTCTTCTGAATTAAAGTACAAAAATATTTTCCTTTTTTTTTCTAAACCTTATTATGTTAAGCATGTTATTCCATTTCCCTGTCCCTCAAAATCTGGCTTGCGACAAAACTGAAGGATGAAGCCAGCAGCTCTGAATCAGATACAGCACTGGTTTCAGACACCAGCTTCATTAACTCCGGCGAGTCACTCTGGCCCACCACAATAAATTTGCTCCAAGAGCAAGTTCACTGCTGCAGTTTAGCCATTCTGTAAGGGGAGCTCCTCATTAAGCAAAGGGACTCCTATTTAAGGAGGACAACTAATATCTTGGTCCAGCATTAACCGGCAAAGCTTTACCGACTGTAGCTCCAGAGACTTCCAAGAATTTCAAACTTGTGGCTTTGGCAGTCATTTCAGATGCTCCTTCCCTCCAGCTCCAAGCCTTTTTGCTGGCTCTGTCCTGCTTTTCTATACTTTGTTGGCATCTCACAGCTCTGAAAACTATCACTTGCTCTAAATTTTCTAGTCCATGCTCATAGCCAGCAACTGTGGTTGTTGCTGCTCCTTTTCGATTTAGTGTTGTCATCTTGATTGACTAAATGGCAAATCTTTCGATAGCTGATGTGTTTTTCAACTCAGCATCTACAAAATAAGCATCTAATGCCCAAGGTCAGAGACAGGAGTTGGAAGAGCAGGCAAAAAGCAGCCCCTAAGAGCCAAATAATAGAAAACAAAATTTAAAATCCTGACGTTTACTCTTTCTCATGGTGGAGTGATTTGCAGGAAAGCTACGTGTGATCTTTAACTGCTTGGGACTATGAGAACAGATACTTTTCAGTCTGTAGATGGGTGGCAGGTTTTGGCAGCACAAAAAGTCATTACAGTAAGTTCCCCTTCACTGTCCACCCAAACATAAGCCCCCACTGGGGACAGGTCATCTGGAAATTTGTAAAGTAGCTGGCCACCAAGACCAGTTTTCATCTTCTCTTTTAAATAATCGATAAAAATTGTTTTCCAACAATTTGCACCTTGCAAGAGGATTGCATTGCATCTTGATAATTTAGGATTTTCTTTCCCTGCTGTCTGCAGTTAAGGACGTTTTTTTATCTGTTCCATCTGTGAAGTGCAATGAATTTCTGATAGACTTTATAGTGACTGTCCTTACAGTTTAAATCTTCCCAGAGAACTTGTTTACCTGTGCTTACTAACCAGGCTGTGGTGTAATAAATCATTTAAATGGACTTACAATTTGGTTGTAAAACATCAAGGGATGCTGACCAAGAACACTATTACATTATAAGCACAAAACTCGTGTTATAAACATTGTTCTCATGCATTATACACAGTGCAAGGTTAGATATTTTATGCAGTAATGGAGGCAGTAGAGGAGGTTTCTTTTCTAATAACATTATCAGTGTCCAGAACTGTCCTGAATGTGACAACATTTTGAACCTCACAATGGGCCTGATTCTGCCTTGAATTGTTTTCACTACAATTCCTTTCAATATTTGCTGTAACAAGAAAATCTGAGCACCCCTTGGGAGCTACATACATGTGTGTGCACATGGGTTATATTGTGGCAGCATTTGGACAGTATTACAAACCTGGTATCTTTCCATGGAACAAGGTCAATACACATGGTACCCCTCCTGAGCTCACTGGACTTAGAGAAGCTGGTGGGACTTGTGAATGATGCATGAAGGCCATAATTTTTTATTACAGCAGGACCTAGAATATCCAGGGCATCATTGTGGCAGCTGCTTTAAAATCGTAACATAAAACCCCCGAAGTCGATGGCACGAAGGAAGAGGTATTACCCTCACTTGATGGAGAGGCAGAACTCAGCTGACAGACTGAAAAATGAGCACACAGAAGCATCTGGCAGAGCCACACAATCTGGGTCATCTGCCTTCACACCAGGATGAGTCCCCCTCTCCTTATTCAGCTCCAAGTCACTCTTCACTTACACAGAAAACCACAGCAAGCACAAACATCAGCTCCTGAAACATCCCACAAATGCACTCACATTACCCAGGAGGACAGAACTGTCACCTCTAAAGGGTGATTCAGGGAGAAAGAAGTGGACCTGTGTGATGTGAATGTGACCAGACCCCTGCTAAGTTACAGAGGTGACAGAGCTGCACAGCTTTACTTCTCAGCCTAGAAAACCCATGTTTATGCTGTTTAACTACTGACAGCTCAGGATCTTAGGGAATTTTGTGGAATTAGGGATGATATCCTATAGGGAAGGCCCACTGAGATATCAGAATGAGTGGCAGCACAATGTGATACTGTGCAGGAAGGGTTTCGCAGCTTAGTTAAATTTAGCCTTTTTCTTGTGGCTATCAAGACTTCACCAGCCATAACAGAGATAGGATTATAAGCCACAGGCATTGCAAAACTTCATGTTAAGGAGTCAAAGGAGAGAATTAGGTCAAAATGATCTGAACCAAAATCTAGTGGTATGAAGGAAAGAGAACAAAATAGAAAGGAAAACAAAAAATTCATTCTGCAAACACCTTCAGATGATGGGAAGGAGAGAGTCATGGAGGGATGGGACCCAGCCACTGAAGTGTAAAGGAGACATGATGATGAGGAGATGCAGTGGGACATGGAACAGGCAGTTTTGCACTTTCCATCTGTTTCTGCAATGCCAACAACCACTGTGTGAGCATCACCACATGCTTGCTGTTACCCTTCTGCTGCAAGTTTCCCTTCTGAAACAAAAATGGTCATATGACCATGAGTTTTACTTTGGCCACGTAGGTAAAGCTTACTACAGACTTCGCAGTGAAGTGGATGAGAAAAGTTCATATGATCTTTTTACACTGACTCCAGCACATTGGCCGTGACACTCAGCTGGCCCAAACTGGCATGTTTATCAGACGCAGAAGAGGATATTTGCCACCCCCCAACATTGTCTTTGCTCTTTATAAGCTCTGTGGACAGTCCAGCATGAGAAAGAATCTGAGAGAAGTCAGAATAGCAGCTCTTCTTAATGAGCAAAAGTTGATTTGATTCATACTTCTTCCACCTAATTTACAGACAAAGCATAAGAGTGTGTTAATGTGGGGTCAAAGGATGATTCTCTGGGTCAAATTCTGCTCACAGCTGTATGAAAACAAATTTGTACATCCATTTAATTGGTATTTACATTAGTGTAACCAAGCAAAGAAATTGTCTAGTCGACTCTGATCTGACTCTCACACTATGAAAATTCAAAGCACATAAAAACTCCTATTTAAGTAGGCAATTTTATGCAAAGGGACTGGCAAACTCTGCATCCTTACATGTCAGCAGTACCACCTCTTAGCACCCCGACCACTTCATCTTTATGCATGCACTTCCATGCTTTGTTCAATAGACCCCCTATCTTAAAGAGGAGTTTTCCTATACATCTCTGAAAGCCTCTACATTTTCCTCCTTGCAACCCCATCCAAAAACTTTCTTACAAAGCTGGCAGAACTAAGGAGAAAAAAAAAAAAAAGAAAAAAAAAAAAACACAAAAAAAACCCACAGCTGCAATGAAGCTTCTGGCAAACCAAGGTCCCTGCTGTCCATGCACACAAAACCATCTCCTCCAGCCATCAGTTCCTGTCCACACTTCCCTGAGCTCACCGGGATCTGTTTGTACAGCACTTGGGTACGTCAGGTCCGTGGCCCATACTGAGTGTTCCTGGGCACAAGTGTGACACAGACCACAAAGAAATCATTATCAAATCACAGGGAAGCTAAAAAGAAGCAGCTTTTCACCCACTTCCAGCAGGCAAGAGGGAACTCGAGCTTTCTTAACTTCTGCTGTACAATTAACACTTCCTCGTTTCACTTCATCATCATGGGGCATTTTCCTATTTGAAATTGTTTATTAACCTGAAACAATTTTTTTACTATGTATTTACATTTAATCATCCAGCAAGCCTGATTATCTTGAGTACTAATAATAATCAACACATTACTAACATCACTTTAGTTTTAAGCCTTATGACTAAACATTGCAAATTAATTCCAAGTTAATCAGTTTCATTAGCTATGCAAATATGTCTTCAGCTTAAAGCATTAAATCAGATTTAATTTGCTAAGACAATATTCATTGGGAGTTTATGCAATCCATTCTTGCTTTCCATTAATTAAGGCACATTACACTGTGGGGTCTCTATGCAAAAAAAAAAAAAAAATCTGAAAAGACAAAACTAAAACTTGTGCCTTCATTTGCAACTTTTGTATTATGACAAGATCTGAAAACAAAAGGAAATAAATCAAATCAAGGAGACCAAAAAAAAAAAAATCACAACTTCCTCATAGCAGAAAATAGAATGGACATAGGTGCATTTAAACTTATATACATCATAAATGTTGTCTTAAGATCACTCTGTTGGGTTTTTCTTACTGCAAGAGTAGTAACACAGCATCACAACATATAGGAGTGATCTCACTTGTGCTTTAACTCTGAAGCATATCAGTGGAAAGCATGAAGCAAACTTGCTGAGGAGAGCTGAGGATGCTAAGGTGCAGAATTAGTCCCTTCCAGAATATGCAGGTGTACAGACCCAGGAGAGTTTGTGAGCAACTAGCACTGTAGGCAAACAAGCAGTGTTGGTTGATCCTTGAAATTTATTTGGGCACATGTCCTTTGCATCTGTGGGTGTTTCTCCTGTGCAGAAACACAAATATCAATGTTGTTGAGTAGGGATTTAAGTACCTGGCCTACTGGGAAGGAAATAATCACATATCTAAACACCAGGTTCTCAATACAAAAAACAATCTGGGAATTCGAGGATGTGAAAGCCAGATGAATCAATGGGCTACTCTGGGGACTTGAATGGGCTGCAGCAGATCCAGCTGTGGATGTGCTCCTTGTTGCAGAACATCTGGGCCTGCAGGAGCAGAGCTGAGCACCCAAGGTACCAGCCCACAAAGAAATCACCATTTACCCCTGTAAAATAAGGAGGGACCAGTGATTAAAATATAACTTGAACTCCCCAGATCCCATTGATGAGTGGCTTGGCTTCTAGATGCCTCAGCTCTTAACTTTCAGTAACACTGGCCTGTGAAGAGGGATGCTTGAAGGACTGGAAAGTGCTAAATGTAAAAGCACTATGTAAAAGTTCGCTATTATTTTCCCATCTATTTAGGTATTGATGATGTTGGATTTATCCCAACAGCATTGTGGAAATAGTAGATCCACACCAGGAAGTTCTGTTTTCAGGAACGTGTTTGAGCTATGGAAATTGAATCTCTACTCAGTCTTGTGAGTGCTGATTTAAATAGCAGCAGGGTGACAGGGAATGGTGCAAGTTATCAGTAGTTATTTGCATTTTACATCACATCTTCACGTTTCTCCCCTGTGCATATCTCACTCTTTGAAATGTTAAACATACCTGAAGGCTGGTCCCAAGACACAGAATATGTACATTTGTGTACAGCTTCAGTGTTAATGAGCATAGAAAGAGCAGGGGTAATTAAGGATTGAACTTAGAGCTAATTTTCATTTGGATGGACTATAACTGTTATGGGATTTCAAAAGATGTTTCCATTTCAGATACATCTCGGTCTGATACCAAGTGCTTTTGATTTCAATGCCAATGAGCTGGGCCTCTCAACACTCATCACTCAGTCAGACCACGACTGGATGCAGGAGGAGTTCCACACTCCAGCCATCCCACAGATCTGGCCATACTGCCCTCTGCAATGGCTTTCTCTCCACTCTAACAATGCTCTTCCATGAAAGGGTCCTTAGGGAAATGGATCCCTTTGAACCCCCTGTGTTGAGACGCAGCTCTCCCATGACATCCCAAGCCAGGGGCAGAGGGAACAGGAGAGCCTCAGACCTATCTTCCTCTCCCAAGCAGCTTGTGCTTTTCTTCTGGAACACAATTTCTGAATCAAGACTGAGCCTTTCCAAACAAGTGAAAACTTCCTGCTGTTCTTTTCCATTCCACAAGCCGTTTTTCACAAGTCTTCTGCCTCGACTTTGGCACGAAGACAATCTGGTTAGATCTGGGTTGGCACCAAGCCACTCAATTAAACCAGTGCTCTCTCAAAAATATGCCTGCTCAAAAGGCAGTTTCCTGGACCATCCATAATTCAGGTTTCTTTTGCACATCTAAATTGCATCAGTTACTATATAGATGTAAAATCACATCTAAAGACTGATATATGACAAATTCCACCCTGTCACAGCTGCATGAACTTGGAGTAGCTGAACGTAGACAAATGGACTGGGTTACAAAAGCTGGGTCTGACTGCTTCATGTGGGGAGATGGAGGATGGGATATAAACCTGTCTCCCATGGCAGCTTCAGCAAGGATTTTTTTCTTTAGCAGACCTTTGCAGTACAGGAGCTGTTAGTCCATGGATCCACAGGTAGCTGTACCCACACCATTCACCCCCTAAACTCAGTGGGATTAATGCATACAACTAACTGCAGTCCTATGAGCGTGCTCAACTTGCTTTTCATGAGATTGCTCACACCCATGCAATTTCAATAACTGAAAGGCATCCCAGATATCAGAGACAAATTAAAAAAAAAGGAAATAACTTCTTGTTGTTACAGTACTTCATTCTTCACACATGCTCACAAATTTAAAAAGTATAGAATTAAAAATCACTCATCCCCTTTAGTTTTTATCCTTCACTAATTAAAATGTTTGCTTTTATTTTCATTCTGAGTCCCTTACTCCCTTTAGCAGAATACAAATCTCTGCAAAGGCTTCATGGGCACATAAAGAGTGTTGATGCTCCCTCCATCTTCCAGGATTTGGTAATCAATTATACATTTATTTAATAAAGATAAAAGCAACAAAACTTTTTTTTTAAGAGAATATTTGCTTTTCTTTTTAAGTTTCTCAGTTGCTAATCTAAACAAGACACACATCAAAAAGTAATGAGGAAAGGTGTGAAAAAGGACTATCTTGACCTCTGCATTTTTCACAACCAAGAGATGTGCTGGACAAATTTCACCCGTGGAGCTGCAGCAAGTACACATGAACTCACAAGAAGTGTACCCTGTCCCTGTTTATTTGACCCCAAAGCAACTGAATTAGAGGCTTAAAGAACATGACATCCCACACTGATACAACCTAGCCCCATTCTCAGCAGCTACACCAAGGAGTGCCCTCATGACAGCAAAGAAAGGTTAGGATCCTGTGGCCAGCCTGCCCTTGGGAAAGGCACATAGCACACTGAGAAGGAAGAGAAAAAGGAAAGTCGGGGCAGATCCACGAAACATCTTTCTGATATTTATCCAACCCATATTCTTCTGCTTCGTTTGATCTGGAAAACGCTCTCCTCTGGCAGCCATGCACACAATCCCACACTTACTCTGAGCCAAAAGGAGCGAGGTGGAGACAGGAGAGTTGAGCCAAAGGGTGCTTGCTGTGCGATCTGGGCAGGCAGCAACTGCTGGCTGCCTAAGCCAGAGCTCTTTCCAGCTCCCCTTCACACATAGGCTTCATCTGTGCTCGGCAGAGCCAGCAAGAGACACGGCAGGGCAGCACCAAACCTACAGCTTGGGCTCCTTGGGCTGGCATGGGGGGGTAGGAGAGTGTCAGCAGAGCAAACTAGCACTGAAAGGAGTAGGAAAAGACGCTGTGTGGGAGCTGGAAATAGGGAGAAAAAAATCAAGTTGCTTTCATGCCAGAGTCTCAGTTCCTGCTGGCCAGGCAGTGAACGTACAGGGAGAGCCCCAGGGGCCTCAGGGACCAGGGCAGGAGCAGTGGGACTGGAGAGAGCTGAAGTGTGCCAAGGGAAGCTTTGCTGGCCCAAATGCCTTTGGGGGGAACAGGATGCTCTTACAACCCAGGGGAGGTCAAGGGATAGGATCTGAAGCACATCAGGGAGCATGCAGCTGAGAGGTTGTACACGGGAAAACACAGCTCAAGAAAGGCAGTGGGACAGCCCAAATTAACAAATAAAAGTAGACGGTGACTCCAAATGCAAACAAATAAACAATCAGAAACACTGCACTAAGATGCCATCTGTGGCCCTTCCCACTTCATTGCGTTTGGTGATGTGAGCCACCACCTGAGGAGTCACTTTTAGTCTCCTTTGGCTGGTATTCAAAGAAGATTGTCCCTGGAGAGCCTGACAAAACACTTCCTTTCATCCACTGTAGGCTAAGCTCAGTGGGAGAACAGGAGCGTGCCCTGATGAGAAAAGAGGTCCAGAAGTGTTCCAGAGGTAGAGCACACATCTCAGAAGGACCATAGCAATAATAGCACACAACAGAGAAACACAGTAAAGCCACGATAGCAAAGACCTCTCAGCTAATCTGAATCAGAAACTGTACAGAAAAAAAAATACAAGCAAGCAAAAGTTGTAGCAAACTATTAACCATAAGAAAAACTTCCTCTTACCTTCCTTTACTCCAGGCAGCGGCTTGCAGGTACTCAAGTCCCAACCGAGAGCTGCACCACTCATTTGGAAGGTGGGAGGCACAAATTCAAGTCCCTTTTGAGCAGGAAAGACACCAAACCCAGGCTCCCTTCCCCTTACAGGCAGCAGCATCTCTTCCCTTTGTGGAAGCTCTTTAAAAGACAAGGATGAGTTTGCAAGGATTTCCTGTTCCCAGAGGACAGGTGTAGTGCTTTGCAGCTCTGGATCCTGAGTGGATGCAGCTGTTTGCCTCCAGGAACCCTGCTCTAGGGTGAGCTGGGCTTCATACCCATACCTCTGCCCAGAGCTGCCTGGCTTACCCTGCACGGCTCTTTATACAATTTGCATGACTTGGGATTGCGTTTTTGGAGGGGTCTCGTTCCTCCCATGAGCTTTACAGGAATCTTACAGACCAAAGTTTGGAGATGGGTGCTGCTGCTGCAGTGGCTGGATAGGTAATAGGTAGGCAGAGAATTTTGCTATCAGCCCCAGCTCTTCAACTTCAGGTGATACTATTTTCTGCAAAAATTCATCCCAGCTGAACCCAGGTAAGAAATGAAGGATTTGGGGTCATTCATCTCCTGGGGCTGTTCCCAATGATTACAGTAACTCCTTATCCACACCAGTGAAGCATTACTGAAAAGATAAAAAGAAATAAATAAAAAGAAATAAAAGAGGCATATGAGGTTAATCACAAGTAAACTAAAAGTGCCTATCATTTAGATCTTGATTCCAATCTCACTTCATGTTGGTGTAAATCAAAATGTCTTTCATTTTACTTGAATTTCTGCCAGTAATCGTTAAAAGGTTTCACAAAATAGTCTTTCTTTAGGGCTACTGGGCACAGCGTATTCAGGATGATAATCTGGTTGTCAAGATGGTCTTTCTGCATTTTGGCCTGACAATGCAACACACACACATCTCCTCCAAAAATATAATGCCTGCTCTAGCTCATTACCTCAACAGCTGACAGACTCCATTAATTTGACATTGAGCTGGGGAAAAAAGAGCTGTATATTTTGTAAGTAATATAAGGGCAAGTAGAAATCATTCCTACATGCTTTATCATTATTAATGCATTTTCTGTCTGATGGGAAATTATATAAGGCCCTGCACCCTTGGAGAGGAAATATTGACCTTGAAATAAGGTAACCTTCTAGGATGTCAGTGGAAGAGGTAAGAAAGTGAACAAGCTGAGGATGGATAGCACAACTACTTTTGGAAATGAACACCAAGACTTGGAAGTATTTTCCCTTCTAAGTCTACATATATTTGTCTAACTCAGGAATTTCTACTTTAATGAACTCCCAGGAAAAAAAAAAGGAATATTAACTGCTTTCCCAACCATTTCATAATATTTACCAAAAAAAAATACATGTTTTTTAAATCAATATAGTATGGGCATTTCTGATTTTTTATTAACAGTTTGTAAGCTATTATTTTTATCTAATGAACTTGTATTGCTATTAAACTAATATTTAATTCTCGAAATCACTGCAGTCTTTTTAGACTGTCCCCCAGCCATCCCTGCACTCTCAGAATCACACAAGCTGGCCTGCCTCATGTAGCAATTGAAACTCAGTGTAATTGCAGCCCTTTTGAACCTGAAAGTCCATGAAATACTTGAATCAAAATCTCAGGATCTAGGCAGCATGCCATTATTTTTTTTCACTCAGTATTCAAATATCACGGGAATGGCAAAGCATAATTCAGTGAATTTTATCAATCTGGCCACATCTACTGATAGAATAAAAAATACCTATTCTGACTAGGACCATTAAAAAGAGATCAAATGTGCCACAGGTATTTTTGTCCAAGGTGGCATCCCACAGCACAGAGCAGACACGTATGTAAGATTAACAAGGTTGGGTGCAAAACTCCTTCTTACCTCATGAACTTTGGAAGTCACATTTTGGTCTCATTTGCAGGAATGTTAATCCAGAGTTCAATCAAATTCAAATTTATGCCATTATAAACATGAGCAGAATTTGGCTCTTATATTACAGCACTTAAGCACAACAGATTTTGTTTCCCTTGGAGTGTTTTTAAGCTCCTGATACAGAGACAGCTTTTATGTCTTTAATAATTCCTTCCTCCTGAATTCAACAAGGTAAGCATCAAACACAACCCAGAAGAGCAGGGCTCCCTTCATTTCTCACGATGGCTTTAATTTATTTTAAAACAGTCTTTAAATCAGTGCATAATATGTGCTAAAAGTGACAGAGGGATCAGGCTCAGACCTCATTGTGAGTGGCTCAGACCTCATTGCAAATGGCTGTACCACCCTCTTTTGACATTTTGAGATAACACACAAAAAAATAAGTAAAAAGGTGAAAGAAAGAGGGACTGTAAGACTACACTGTACTTAATTATTGGATTATCATCCAGCTGACACACGGATTACTGGATCAAAGACCGGGGAGCTTGTCATCTAGTGAGCAAAGCTTACAACTCATCCTACTTCAAAGCTTGCCCAGCCTTTAGGCGTTGCTGTGTAACTGTACCTGTATGAATTCCCAGCCTGCCTTTTCCATTCAGTGCCCCTTTCAGGCACTCAGACATGCAGACAAGGAGCCCCACTGGCCTCGCTTAACACCTGCAAGTGTAGCTCACACACAGTTACAGATAAGTCAGACTTGTGGGTCAGTCAGAGAACCAGTACTAGGGCCCAAGTTGGGAAAATCCCACTCCCCTGGCTCTCCTAATTTACCCTCCACTGCAGAGCTGGTCCCACAGCTGAAAGCCCAGGGTTAACTCCCCAGTGCACCACACAAGGCTGCAGAACACCCACGAAACGGTCACAGTCCTCTAATTCATAAGGACATGAGCACAAACCCTATCATCACTTTCATGAAGAACTGACAGCTCTGGCACTGCACTGAAAGCACAAGCAGTGAAGTTCTGAGGCACAGTAACAACTGTACAGAGACCTGCACAGATTCAGATTTTCCAACTGCTTATGGAGGAGCTACAGGCTTCTTTCTCTCTCAGCATCCTTCCTCCGGCCTTTACTGGAGGTAAATCACTGGTTTATAGACTCTGGCCAAAGTCCTTCCCAAATATGTAGTATTTTTTGGTCAGCAATTGCCACAAATCGTAGCCCAATGCTGCCAGACAAACTGGGAAGAAAGAGTCGATCATTAAGTAATTGGCTAAATAACAGAGACCTGCTTTCTGTAAACAAACTCTCCTATTAATCAGTACTCAGGAGGATGGATGTGGTCCAAAGTTACTTACTACTTGCTGCTTTGTGATTGTAGTGACACGTTTTTAACACAAACATATTTCTTTTTGGAGTTTTGGGCCTGGCTAAAGAAAAAGACAGCGAAATGTTAAAAATGTGATAAAAAATTCAGGTAATGGAAAGGAGCTGAAGGTCTGCATTAAATTTGAAGCAGTACTTGACTAAGCTGGCTCAATCATTGTCAGCTCTAATTCAACTGTAATTAACACAGCTCAGCACATTGAGTGGTGTATTACCAGGGCTATATCAACTATTGTGGCCAAGTTAATCTATAGAATAGAAAATAATGAGCCACTTTAGGTTTAGTTCATTAAACAGTACACAGAAAAGCTCTTCATCTTTCCAGTACCACAGTGAGAAAAAAAAAAAAAACCCTCACACAGAAAGCAGTGAGCACAAACTCCTGTGATGTGCCATGCTGCCTGTTACCTCTGTGCTGCTCTCGCTGTGACACCTGCCCTTAGGATGAAGTGTGCACTCAGGAACGATGGGATCTGAATTACCATTGCATCTTTATAAGTCTGTCTGCATGGAGGAGACTAAAGCCAAAAAAAATGCATAATTCCTCGTGACAGATATACGCAGCATCAGACGTTTCTAACGTCTGGGTGGAAGAAATACTGGAGCATCTGCAGGCTGCTCTGCTTTTCAGGCAGAAAGCACAGTCCATGGCAGCCTACATGCTCACTGTTATCTTCTGGAAACTAGAAAAGCATATGTTACAGCAGATGCTGCACTATGATTTCCCCCCTTGGACTCTGTTAAGGGCATTCAGCTAATTGCAGCACTGTAATTAGCTGTGTTCTGTATCTCAGAAGCAATTTTTTCTACACAGGAGTATTCCACTGGCACCACTTCTCTGAGGAACTGTAAAAAGGCACGTTAAGGTTAATAAAAGGGGAAAGAGAAGGAAAGACAGTAAATTAGAATAACTGCCCTAAACGGGGTCCACAATGACTGCAAGTTCTGGGTTGCTCCTGAGCAAAGTGGGCTGACAGGTTGCAGCCCCGAGTGAGAAACCTTGTACCAGTTCCTCCAAGGAAGCCAGATCTGCCAGTCCTTGCTCCATCAACCCCACATTTCAGGTCAGTGGCAGATCCAAAGGAGTAAGGACTAGGGGGTTTTCCTGTTTGCATTTTTAGAGCAAACCTACAAGCTACAGCTGCAGCTCTGGCAGCTGTTATCACTCCTGCAATTCCTCTGTGCAGAAGGGCTCATGTACACTTCTGCACAGCGGCCTTGAGGCAAGGATTCAGGAGAGCACTCCAACGTGTAAAGCAATCCCTGCCTCTGCCAGCACTTGAGCAGAAGAATCAGGCACATCTTTAATTCCCTGTGACTTCAGTGAATCTTCAACTCATCAAATTTAAGCTCCCACTTAGGGACTGCTAGAATAAAAATGGTTCCTTGAACTGTAAAATTCTGCCATTGAAAAGAACTGTAAAATATTGCCATTCCTTATGATTATATAGCCATGCAAGAATGCAGGTATGAAACTCTTTGTAGTAGTTTTGTAGTAGTTACAGAGCTGTAGAAGGTTCCTCCATGCATAAACTGCTCTTACTCCTAAATCTGTCAGTTTAGGTTAAACACCATAAGAGTATATGCCTATACTATGGATAATTACTGCTTCATCTTGGATAGATATTAACTCAGGAACAGATGTGCAAACAGCATGATTAATGACCACGTCTTTCCACCAGAAAAGAAGTTTTTTGCTTACAATTCTAATTTAGGTATGTTAAAAAAAAAATTGGCATCAAAACATTTTGATATATATGCATAACACTTCTCAGTTTCAAGGGGCACGATGTTCAGGGATAGGTGCACTTTCAGGAGGGTAAAAGTGGTCTGAATGCAAATCAGTGGGCTGAATGCAATTAAGTATGTTACAGATTATTAAATGGCTTTTGCATTTGATCACAAGATATATACTCTTACACACGTGAGCATAAAGACACATATATTATAAATATAAGATTTATAATTACGCAGTTAATTGTGATGCACTGCCAAACTTCCTGAATGGGCAGGAGGAGGCTCAGAGATCTGATATGGCTTAATATTAGCACAAATGCAGCCCTCACTGAGCCTTAAGTTATGGAACACCTCACAGCCACTGGTACTTTACTTGGAGGTCAAAATTCTGAAGGCAAAAGGGAAGCAGGACAGAGAAATGCCCTTGCAGCCTGTGCTATGTTGGCATTACTGCCAAAGATGAGAGTGCAGCTCATACCCAAACCAGCTTGAGCTCACCAGCTCTCATAGGGCTGCAGCACACAAAATCACCTTTGCCCAAAACAGTTACATCTCAGCGAGGCCAGTCTGTCCCTACAATTCACCACCACAACCCAGCAGCAAGCCCTGAAGGTGGCAGAGGCCACTCACAGTGCCATGTCTCCCAGGCGTGACACAGGCTGAGCAGTGCCACCTCTCCTGGCAGGGACTCTGCTGTGAAAAGCAGTCACGTCCTCAAACATCACACACTGTTCTAACCCCCTCGTTAAAAAGATCCCCAGATGCTATCTGAGCATCAGTGGAACCCTGCAAACCATCAAAGGTTGTGGATAATGGGGGCAATCCACGACACCTGCCAGGCAAAGAGTGACAGCAGGTGTCACTCAGCCATGCTGCTCCCCATGCTCTTCCAGGATGTCTTGTCAAATAAATTTTCTTTTTCATTTTGTTGGGTTTGGGTTTGGTTTTTTTTTATGATGATGCACTACTTTGCCTGACTTTGGGAGTATAGGCAGTTTTGTGGACAGGCAAACTGTCTGGCAGAAGGGAGTTTGCTTCTTCCCATCAAGTGCACGTGCAGTCAATCAGGAACCAAGCTGCTCCTTGGGATCCAGTGATTTACCAGAAGAGGTCTGGAGATGGCACTCTCTTGCTTGCCCTCTGTCTCCTCCCCAAATCAATGTATAGGGGCACATGTAAATAATGCAAGAATACAACCAGTTTTTTCCTCACCTATTACTCCTACCGTAGGAAACTGCAGGAACCCAGAAAGCTGCAAATGTTCAACCCTGGCAGCTGAGTGTCAGGGAAGGGTCAGCAGTGCCACACCACACAGACAGATCTCAAGGAAATTGCAGATCCTCACAAGGGCACAATGGTATCCTTCATTTGCCAGCTGGCACAGTTCAGTTGATCCCTTGATTTCACAACCCCATCACTTTCTTTGATTTTAAAGGTGATGGGGAGGAGAGATCAATACAAAGGCACATGCTAGGTGGAATTAGGCAGACCATCCATCAGAATAACCCTGCTGTAGTGTTGAATAAAAGGGTGTGTCAAGCACAGCGGAATAAAGCGACGGAGAGTACCTCATAACCATTGCAAGGTCAGGATAAAAGCTTGCATCACTATCAGCTAAAGTGGAGCAGATGACGCCGAAGGAAGAAGGTTGAGTGGATGGTAGGGCTCCTGGAAGGGACAGCAACCCTCCTGTGCAAGATTTGGTTCCAGTTCCTGATCCAGATGGACACACGTCATGTTGTTGAGGCCAGTCCAGGGGAGCTCTTAGCAGTTGCTCACTATTCCCCCCACTGCTGAGAGCACAGGGATGCCCCAGACCACAAACGCCTCGTGCCTCATTCCTGTCCCACGTTTTATTCCTGAAATGTGTAACACCTTATTATTTGATTTCATGATTTTAAAGTTGGAAGAATTGTTGTCAGGCAAATCCCATGTGGTGCTGAGTCATTCCCTCCTTGACTCTGACTTGTCCTGGACACTCCTGAAGAGAGGGGTAGGATGATGTACCCATGCTACAAAGCCTGCTCTGGGGAGCAATTATCTTTTCCGTGGCCTGCTCCATCACTCGCCACAAATAAGGTCCTGATTTCTGACTAGCTTCTTAAACTAGCTTCTTTCTAGCTTCTCAGAGCTATAGTTGTAGCAATAAACAATAACAACAGCAATAATGATAGTTACGTGGAGAACAGTCCTTTACAAAATGGATGGACCTTTGTGAAGATAAGTAGCGCTGAGAACATGATTTCTGCTTCCACACAAAGGGTGTAACTGATCATAAAGTAACAAGTCACGCACTCAGAAATGCCTCTCCAATCACTCAGCAGGAAAATTATAATCCTCCATCAGCGATACAGCAACCATGCATGGAGCTGTAAGAGAGCGTTTGAACCGGACATTTGTATCCCAACCACTTCCATCCTCTAATGAGGCTGCTGTACCCACACAATAAGCATTTACCCCATTGGGAGAAATGTGGAATATTTTCGCCCAGGCACGAACTCTCAAAGTCGTTCACAGCCAGATAAATGTGTGTTTGCCGGACCCACTCCTCCTCACAACTTTCGCACTAGGAACGGGCGGCACTGGGTAGCATCGCTTGTGGTCCCTCCCAGGCAGGACCGTGGGGACCAGAAGGTCTGAAAACCCACGGAAACCACCTGCCAGCCACCTGCGGGCTTTGCAGCCGACTTTCCCAGCTAGAGCAGCCGAGGAAGGAGGTTCCCCGGGCAGCCCCGCGGGCCGGAGCGCGGCATCCCCGCGGCGGCGGGCGGGCGGCGATCCCGCCCCGGGGCGGGGGGAGGCGGGCGGAGGAGGCGGGG
>WEKY01028454.1:49573-81181 GCA_013390045.1 Picathartes gymnocephalus | reverse complement strand
GGCGCTGCCCGCTGCGCTGCGCCTGCACTCAGGGAGCGCTGCGCTGCCCGCCGCCCCCGCACGGCGCGCTGCCCGCGCCCGCCCGCGCGTAAGTACCGCGGGATGCTCGGACAGGGAGCGCGATGGGTCGGGGGCACCGGGGCGCGGGGCAGTGAGGTGCCTGCCACCCGCCGTGCGGGCTTGGAGCATCCCTGCCGCGCGGAACGTGGGGCTGAAGTTCTCAAACTTTCAAAGTTCAAAGAAACCCGGACGCAGAGTTTTCCCCTAGGGGAGGAGACGCGCATCCTTTTGGGACCTTTTCTCACTGGGCAAACTGTCTCACTCTCCAGTAGCCTCGGTGACAGAGGAACGGGGTGCAGATGTCAGGGCTGTGCTCTCCCGCTGTGGCAGGAGGCATAAATTGCCTTTCCTATTCCAAAACCAACGCCTTGTAGTGGCATGGTTGGCTTTAAAGAAACGTGATTAAAATCTTGAGATGAGATCGTCAACCTTCTGTCAGTTCTAGGGTTTGTTTTTTTCTTTCACAAATCTGTTGGACTTCTTGTAACCTCTTCTCCCAAAGTTTGTGCGATTAATTTTCCCCCTATCCTGAAACATCAAAATCCTCCTCACTGTGCTCATTGAATCTCCTTGAGGTTCAGTTCACTGACAAGTTATTGACTAATTTCCTTCCCCCCTCTCATAGTAAAAAAGCTGCTGTGAGTTTTGTCAGCTGTTTAGATCTCTGCAGGGTAGTCCATCATAACTTTCTGCCTAATGCTTTGCTGGGAATTAGGATTAAATTAAAACAACAAGGCATCATGGGCATTCCTTTTCCCCACTCCCACACCACAGTCCAAGCTCATGGTCTGGGAGACCAGACCAAATAATTGATATATGTATGTATTCAAGTGTTGTGTTGTTTATGGGCTCAGTTACAGCCCTGATCTAAACAATCATGGCGTCAAAATATGGGATTAGAGGAGCAGCAGATAGGATGGTTGCCATTTCCAGGATCCCTTGGTTATCTTTGCATGAATTGAGCTGGGGTTTTCTTATTTTGACCCTTTTGGTAACAAAGCCCGTGTTTTCCATTTTCATCTGACTTGTTTGTAAATTTAACTTGCTCTTGAAATTCCCTAGGGACGATACTAACCCTGATCTCCTCTTGCCTGTCTCCCTAGCTCAAGAATAGATAGAAGCAAGAAAACCTAATTTGTATGAATCTAGAGACACGTGAACCATTCCTTAAAAGTCAGAGATTCTAGAAAAATCTCTGTCCTGGGTTTGTTCCCTCCCTATTTCCCTGTGTAACCTTAGAGTCAGAGAAAGCAGACCCCATGGAAGGAGGAGAGACTCTCCACAGTTTTTGCAATCATCATGTTTCTTCCCCAGTATTCACAGCACATGCAGAGCAGCAGTGGATTAAGCGTGTTTATTAGGACAATGCACATCACAGTCCAGAGAGCCCTAAACTTATGTGATTTTGTTCTTTCTCTGTTTTGGTTTTATCTTTTATTTCTCCTTTTTCCATCTGTCACCCCAAGAAGAAACCACATCTCAACCTCAGTGACCACGTAAGGACAGAAAACGGGTTTGTGGCTGCTGCCAGTTCTGCCTCACTGAGAGCAGCAGGGCTAGGTAATGGACAAAAAGAAGAGGAAAAATATTCCCTTTGTACCTTTAATATAACACTTAATCCTGATGACTGTACACAAAGTCCCGCTATTAGGCTGCCTGTAGAACACAACTTTACAGCCAGAAAAGAGTTCAACCAAGATTCAGCTCAATACTCCTACAGAGAAAATATTTACTCTTAGAGGTCAAAAAAAAATCCCTGTCTTTCACAGACATATCCAGCTCCTTCTGCTTCCAACCTGATTTATATTGAACCTGAATCTATACTATTAAAATTTCCACTTCTTTGTATTTTCTTGTTAGAAAGCTTGCATTCATCATACAATCACAAAGCTGTACGTATGAATGTAGTCGCTAACCCTACAGGTGTATAGGTATTCTCACCCTTTTGTTTAGTTGTTATTTAACCTCCTTTTCTTTCATCTCTTCCTTTTGTTTTCATACCAGTTTCTTCTTATCCATTTAGCTGTTGTCTTCCCCCTCTCTCTTACTCCTTCCCCTCTCCCCTTCACGCAGTTTTGGAGGCTTTGTTAGTGCTGACTGCCTCTCTTTCCATACTTTCCAAATCTTCCTAGCTCTCTTCTTCCCCTGCACAGCTCTGTGTATGAGAGACAAAGCCAGAGAATACTAACTTTGTCCCCTCATAGCCACATTTGTACCCGTGTGCACCAGGGGAATCACAGCATGGTTCTTGCAAGTGCATTAATCATTTGGGGGGAAAATGCTGGTTTAGGTTGTTCCAGCACCTAAACCCCAGTTCCTGGGGTGCCCACATCCTTCCGTCAGTGCTGCGGTAACATAGAAACCAGACCCCAGAAAAGTCCTTCTTAATTGTATGGTCAGTCAAGAAAATAAGCTCCAATATGTAACTCCAGCTCTATCTGAGTAAAATCTGATGCTGTATTGATCTGTGCTTCCAAATGTATTTTTGATGCTTTGTTATATCCGTAATATATATCCCATAGGGAAATTTCAGCCGTTTTTCTTTACCTGAGTTATCCTTGCTATGTCACGTTATTGCTTAAAAACTTTTTCAAAATGATGAGACTTCTGACAGGTTGCAGAATTATGGGGTTTAAATAGTCTTGAATTGACCATATTTTTGTCAAGCTCCTGTTTTTAGTTTGGACATTACACAAACACTGTAGAACCTCCATTATTCAGAGACCTTTGAATGCCCTTTGGCTACAGCAGCTATATATCCTCTTAGTCTCAGCAGAAAAATAATCTTTAATATACCATTATAGTTTGAAACAAAACCTGATTTTCCTTCTTTTGAAGTCTCGTATGTACTTTTGGGGCTTTAAGCAAAGTCTAGTTGGATAGGCACCCAGCTCCAGCTCTACAGCAGTGGACATTGGATAACTTAAGACTTTTTTGCCCCTTCAAAAACTTCATTTCATGGTGAAGTTCACTTTTCTGTACGTGAATGTGTTCCCCTGTGTGGAGAGCTTCAACAGTTGCATGAGTGAATGTAATTAGGCACCAAATTACAAAATATCAAATACAAAACTTTGTGGCAAAAGCCTGAAGAAGCAGACAGTTCTACCTTGTCATCCTTGGGGGCATATTTGGCTCTTTGGGATTATCAAAAGAATTCAGTTTCAGGGCCGAAGTGTTTTCCATAGAAGATTATATCACCCATCATTCCCTAGTGGAAGGTGCTGTTTGGGTGCTTGCGTGATACCATAGTTCACATTTCACATAGGTAATGCCCAATATGCAGGGCTTTAAAAATCAATGCCCTGCCCCCCAGAAGCTGATAAAAATTCTAGGAAAATAGTGGGGTTTCAGCCATAGTTTCAATCAATATTCCCAATCCTCCCAAGTTTAAGGATGCCACAGAATATAATGCTTGCAAACAAGAGTCTACCTTATGCGTTCCCCTTTTGGGCATTAAAAATACAAGTAATCCTATAAAACAGACATATTAAAATATAACAACCAACCTAGTCACAATAACTCATTCATACCTATTGCTATTGGGCCTGTGCTTTTTATATTATTATTGTTACTTATCAGTTCAACTAAACACTTTTTGCAAAAGGCCAGTTCTGCAATACAGTGGTTTCCTCCAGTGGTGTGAGTGGGCTTGGGCTTTGACTCTTCCTCAGCAGGGCTGCAAGTGGCCCTGAGCTCTTGGGGCATCCAGAGCTCTCCGAAGCTTTTCTTGGAGCTTGAGTCTACGTGGTGGCAGTTCCTGTCCTTCCCAATGCTCCTTGATAGTCTTAAATACATTTAGCTTGGCCATTTCAAACATTCCTGCCTAGAATTATGTACCTTGAAAATCAATCTTGATAACATATAGAAATGCCAGGGGCTGCTGCATGCCAGGAAGTCTGGCTGGCTCTCCACTTCTTTCTGTCTTTTTCCAAGGATGGGAAGTCCTGTAATTCTGTGGAGTTGCAGCATTGTCAGCACTGTGTGACAGCAACAAGTACAAGCATACAAGTTATGATGCATTAGATATGAAAGAAACTTTACAGGTTTTCTTAAAAGTGCAAAAGTTTATCCTTTAACAATAGTCCTTCAAAACAGTGCAGGTAACTTGTATTAAAGATGGGTGCATCCCTCCTTTCATGAGCTACAGAAGTCAGGCCAGCAGCGTGGGCAAGTTAGATGTACAAAAGCTTTGTAGCTTTGTAAAAACATATTTTGTCAAAAGCTTCCTCAGCTGAATGGTCTGAGCAGGCCACCTCACCAGGAAGACTGAGGAGATGAGACATCTACAGAGAGGAACAGCCTCATATTCACAATTCCTTGTCGTCAGCAGGGACTTCAAGCACAGCAGGGCATAAGCAATCCAAGAGGTTTCTGGAATCCTTTGATGATCACTTCTGTCTCCAAGTGACAGAGGAGCCAAGGAGGAGAGGTGCAGTGCCCCTCCTTGTTCTCACCAGCAAGGAGGGGCTGGTGGGGAATGTGAAGCTCACGGGCAGCCTTAGCTGCCAGGACCATAAAAGATGGAGCTTGAGATCCTTAGGGCAGCAAAGAGGGTGCACAAGAAGCTCATTACCCTGGGCTTCAGCAGAGCAGACTTTGGCCTCTTCAGGCACTTGCTTGGCAGATTCCCATGGGATAAAGCCCTGGAGGGAAAAGGGGCCCAAAAGGGGCTGGTTAATATTCAGAGATCAGCTCCAAGCTCAGGAGTGATACATCCCAACAAAGAGGAAATCAGGCAAATCACCAGGAGGCCTGCATGGATGAACAACGAACTCTTGGACAAACTCAAACACAGAAAGAAGGAAGAGAGGGTGGAAGCAGGGACAGGTAGCCTGGGAGCAATACAGAGAAATTGAGCAGACTGGGATCAGGTTAGGAAAGCTAAAGCCCTAATGAAATTAAGAAAAATAGAAAGATAACCCCCATTTTCACAAGGGGAAATAAGGAAAACCCAAAGAAATACCTGCCACTAAGCCTCACCTTCATGCCTGGCAAGATCCTGGAGCAGATCCTCCTGGAAACCATGCAAAGGTGCATGGAAATTAAGGAGGTGATTGGTGATGGCCAGTGTGGCTTCATTAAGGGCCTGACAAATTGGTTGGCCTTCTAGGATAGGGTTACAGCACTGGTGGATGAGAAAAAGCCACTGACATCATCACCCTGGACTTGTGCAAAGCATTTGACACTGTCCTGCACGACATCCTTGAGTGAACATTGGAGAGAGATGGGTTTGACGGGTGGGTTACTCGGTGGATAAGGAGTTGGCTGGGTGGGTGGGCTCAGAGTTACAGTCAATGGCTCAGTGTCTGAGTGGAGAGCAGTGACAAGTGACATTCCTCAGGGGTCACACTGGGACCAGCTCTGATTTACACCTCTGTCAGCAGCGTGGTCGCTGGGACAGAGCTCACCCCCAGCAGGTTTGGGGGAGACACGAAGCTGTGTGGAGGGGAGGGACCTTGAGAGGTGGGAGAGGCTGGAAGCCTTGAGACTGTGCAAACCTCGTGGAGCTCAGCAAGGCCAAGTGCAAGGTCCTGCACGTGGGCCAGGGCAATCCCAAACACAAATACAGGCTGGGCAGAGAAGGGATTGAGAGCAGCCCTGGGAGGGGCCAGGGGGTGCTGGTGGATGAGAGGTTGGACGTGAGCCATCAGTGTGTGCTCACAGCCCAGAGAGCCCATGGCTCTCTGCATCCAGAGCAGTGTGGCCAGCAGGGCGAGGGAGGGGATTCTCTCCTTCTACTCTGCTCTTCTGAGAACCCACCCGGAGCGCTGCATCCAGCTCCAGGGCTTCCAGCAAAAGAAGGATGTGGACCTGCTGGGGTGAGCCCAGAGGAGGCCACAAAGATGCTCAGTGGGCTGGAGCACCTCTCCTGAAGAGACAGCCTGAGAGAGCTGGGGTGGTTCAGTAAATATTTATAGAATCAGAGAATGGTTTGGGTTGAAAAGGACCTTGAAGATCCTCACCTGTCACTCCAAGCCATGTGCCATTACAACCAGCATGCTGCCCACCCACCAGCATGTCACAGGGAGGTTACATCAGGCTCATGGCCTGATGTAACTGAAAGTCAACATTTGGTTTTATTTTTTGTACCGTCGGTCACATTTCCATTTCCTTTGTAAATGATAATATTTTTTGCAGGCAGCTTCTCAAAAGGTATGCTTTGTTTCCCAAGCAGCCTGAGCTGATGGTGCTCAGTTATAGAGTTACAGAGCAGGAATTTCTCAGCTTCTACTTTTTGCTTCTTCCTGAAGTTCTTTTTCCTTTTGGCTCAGAGTGTTGAAACCTACTGCAGATTACTTCTACCTGTCTCTGCCCTTCAGGGAAAAAATACATTCTTCAAGCTGCATGACTTAGTTTCATTTCTGATTTAACCAAACCTCACACACAGCAAAACATGCCAGCATCAATCTAGAGACAGGTATGACCCAACCACAATGGCATGACAAACATATATATCCTTATATCACCCTTGTTAGGTAGGGAAGCATTGTTATTCCCAGTTTACTGACAGGTAGGCAAAGTCCAAGGGAACTGAATGATTTACCCCAAATCATACAGACTGTTTGGAACATAGCTAGGAATTGACTTCCAGGCTCCTTGGCACATTCAGATTTGTAACCCCTAGACACAGTATGTGTGACAGCCTGCCTTTATAACGTGGAGGTATGACATATTTTTAAATCTATAAAAATATATACATATTTGTATGTATCTAAAACTTGATGAACATTTAACACAAATATTGACAATCATAAAAATATTTCTTCATATAAAGGATTATGATAACAACGAAGAAAAAGCAGGGTATGTGAATAGTACGGAAACATTTCAGTCAAAAAGCCTTGAGGGGGTGAGTTTAAGGATGGGAAACAAATATTTCTGACTAGATATTTGTCATTCTAAAGCAACATGTTTTCACAGAGATAATGTTTTGAAATATGTTAATATTTTCCTGTGGCCATTATCGGGGAGAGTGTGGTCATGGATAGATAAATTGGCTGGTAAAAATACTGTGGTTCAGATGCGGAGAATGGTAAAATGTGCCTCTGTCTCCCACATCACTGTTAACTTCTCAATAAGAGAAACTAAAAAATTAAACATTAAAATTCACACTTGCTTTGAGTCAAATAACCACACTGATGGAATTTAGTAAAAACAAAAAATCCATTATATCAGTCTAATTTGAAATTCTTCTACACTTTGTGCACAGCCACATTCATGATGCCACACTGCAACATTATAGGGATATTGCTGGGAGGAGAACATGGTACAGCAAACACAAAGTTACTGTTTTGTAGAGAAAACTTTACATGAAAGCCACTTCTTCTGAAGATTTAACTTTAAATAGCCTGTAGCTTCCTTTAACTGTGAATGTAGCACCCTACATTCATCAGGCTATAAATTTACTTAATAGGTTATGATTATTATTGATTTGATTGTGATTACTCTCAAATTTATGCTGTTGAGGAGCTGACCCAATATCTTCTGAATTCCATTTAACTGAGATCAATGACAAATGGATCAGGCCCCAGAGGTACAGAGAACTGCAGGAAAAATAAGGTTGCATTATTTTTTATTGGTTTCCTCCATACCATAATGGTAAAATTATAAACAAGGAAACCCCATACCTTACAACCCTTTCCTCCCTCTCTTCTTTTTTTCAGATCATTTACTCATCTCCCTGTAAAAGTAATCCCATCACATGCATTTGAAGGACTTCGAGACGCCTTCATCATGTAAGTTGTCAATATTTTCCATAGGCTTTTACTTAAGTCCTTACAAAAATCATCCTTTTATAATCATGTAAAAACGTGTGGCTAATACACCCTATTGATGAAAAAAAACCACAGGGGAAGGATAAACATAGCATTCCTTTTCATGTAAATAGTATACAAAAGATCCTTTGAAAATGTGTGATTTTTAACAGCCGTTTAAAGATCAAATAATGAAATATTAATCGTGTCAGAGAGAACTGTATACAGCTTAGTAACTGATGAGAGGAGCATTTGATTAGCAGAGGAGACCGATTTCTATCATCAAACATTACCTCTGCAATGACAGCCATGGCACTCTGTGATTATACATTTATAGAAGACTCAAATAAGGCATTTTTTGAGCATTTTACAGTGAGAGATAAACTTGGCAAGAGATCAGTAGGACTGAGCCCTTTCTTTGATCCTTGAGTTTGCAAGTGCTGTAATTTTGCTCACCAGGTCTGTGCTGCTTCCCGACCCTCGGCATTGTACCCATTTTCCATCAAGGATTCAGACCATGAGTCTCATCTCACCCCTCTTGCCTTCATTTCTGCTGTTATTCCAGCTGAAATTACATGCTTGAGTCTCCGTTATTTATTATTTTTTATTTTGTCTGCATTGAGTGGCCTCTAAAGGACAAAGTTGATGACACAGCAGTGCAGTGCAGAGCAGGGGAATGACCTCCCCCAGAACCTAAGCAGCAGCACAGAAGATGCTGCTTTCTTTTCAAGGTGCACTTTTTGTACTTCTCTGCTGCACATATCCAACTGCAATACAGTATAAAAGCAGAATCCAGCGGTGCTGTATTCTTGCATTCGCTTGCATCTGAATGTTTAATGATAAATTAATCATTTTCACACTGGAGACCAACTTAAATCTACAGAATTTCTCCTACCTGTATGACTTGAGGCTACACTTTCTCAAACTGTACACGTCATAGTCTCCATAGAGAATGGTTTGATCATGGACATTTTCCCTTCCATAACGAGAGTTTTATTGATCTTTTTGTGTGCTTTTAATGAATCTCTCCAAATTAACTGTGTAGGAATCGATGTATTTTTCTGAAGTTAGTTTGTAGAGCACTTCATAATTTTATTGCGATTTAGTGCTACTTTGAAAGATGCATATTTTATAAGCCTCTAAGTCATCTATTTGGCAACATATTACTCTCTGAAAATCAGGTGATAAATTATTCTCATGCCATAAGTCATTGCAACATAAGTAAATGGAAAAACTGTGGCTGACAGGGAGGATCCTATGGAAGAATTGTCTTTCAGACCCCAAAAAAGTTCTGTGAGCAGGCATTGATCCCTCCCAGCCTGTGAATCTCTGAGGATCAGGTGTCCAGCAGGCCATTTATTCTACATCCATCTTTCATTTATAAGTAACTAGTGCATTACCAAAAAAATATTCTCATTGAATTATGATGATGAAAAAAATCCTTAATACTTCTGTAAGACACACATACATGTTAACTGTGTGATTTCTAGCGTGCATCCCCCTTTGCTGCTACAAATGAAATACAGAATTCATTCTGGTCTAAGGGATTTTGTATCACCAATAGAGAGGTCTTCTCATAACTAATTTAGTTAAACCAATACTCAGAACTGTGATACTACTGGCTCTGATTGTGTATAGACACATTCCAGTTGTTTGGAAAATATTTTTTCTTGACAATGCATAATCTTAGGTTTAGTTTGTGTGTCCTTCTAGTCAAGTCTGTTGAGAAATTTTGCAGATCTTTCCCTTATATATGCATCAATGTGTACTATTTACTTTCAGGACTCAGTTTTGCATAGCCTCTTAGATCTTAATCTAGAAAGCATTTAACAAGCATCTAATAAGTGGGTTTTGTTTTTCTATGTCAGTATTGGCTAATCTTGAGTACACATGTGGAATAGAAGCAGCTGTACATCACAGGCTGAGAGTGCCACCAAATACAGTCACGTTGGTGTGTGTCATGATGCGAAGAGCCACTTCCTTCCAGTTTGCATACGTGAAATGAAAGTGGCGTTTAAATCCAAAAATCGTTCATAAAGTGCTGAATCCATATCTATGTATTTCTACATCTGTGGATTAGATGACCATAATTCTGACTAGATAATATCATATGGAGCACCGTGAACATTATGCATGTCCTTACCCAGGAAATAAATTCACTAAGCAGAACCAACAATGGGAGGGAGCAAAAGGCTCACGAGGCTTGAGCTCACTCTGTTTACATTAGTTCTGGCCCTTAGTCTCTACCTTACCTGAAATTTACTGAGGAAATGGAGATTGCCTGTTACAGAGGTACATATTCCTAAGGGTTGGCTTTCCCTTTTGCCAAGACAGCAAAAGGCTGATCCTCTCTCAGTCGCCACTGGCACGGGCTCCCAGGATGTCTGAGGTGAGGCATGGACAAGACTGATAGGAGGGGTTGAACAAGTGTGCATAAAAGGAGGAAACACGAAGTGGAAATCCAGTTGCTGGGGTGTTTTCTGGTAACGTGTTGCTTTGTGTCTGCTGTTTTCATTGTAGCGAAATCTCTCAGAGCGACTCCCTGGAGAGAATAGAAGCGAGTGCCTTTGACAGCCTTCCCACCTTGTCTGAAATGTGAGCATCAGCTTTAAAAAGGCATCCATCGTGTGGTTTTGGATCACCAAGGAGTAAACAGTCAGCAGAGAAGTATTCCTGGATCTGTCTCTGTTACTTTGGTTGGCTTTGATGGAGATCTGTGATGAGAAACATTTCTCTCCGAAGTGCTGTATAAAGCAGTGAGCACTCTGTAAGGCCCGCCCTTGCAGATCTGTCTCATGCAAAGACAGCCCTGCACAGGGTCCCACTGCTTTCAGTGAGCTCGGTGGCACGGGTGGAGCTCTGTGTCTGCTTCTGCTGGCATTGTCAGGCTTCCTAAGCTGGGAAATAATTCAAGACGACAACAGATGAGAAAAATCTTCAGAAAGAAAGATGCAATTTTCAAAGCCCTGCATTATTTAAATACAGCTGCTTAGTATGCATAGCTGCTCTGTGGAGCACTAAAATATTACTCAAACAGAACATGCACTGATTTTAAACTTGACCTGCATAGCACAGGCATCTGAGAGAAAGAGTTAAAAGCAATGACTAGGAGAATGCTCTGAAATATTTAGTGAAATTGGAAACTCTAAATCTGATTCAATATCTCATTACTGCCTTTTTCGCACAGCATGACCAATGAGTGGCTTAAAGTTGTGCAACTGAGTGAGGACAAATTAATCTCTTTTTTTTTTATATATGTGAACATCACTGAAGCCAATTACTCACATAAGCAAGGGATACAGATTTGTCAATCTCTAACTGAGTCCAACTTCCTCTAGAATCAATGGTGTGTTTAGGGAAGAAATGAAAGATTGACCCCATGCATTCACCTGCAGTTTATGGATAGCTTGTCTTATGCCTGTCTTCCAAAACCCAAAAGCTAAACAAGGCCATTAAAGAGCTACAGAAAGCTGGCAAGAAAACCTCCTTGAATCTTGAGTGCTGTGCGAGCATCACGTTGCAGGGGCTTGATGTCCCAAGCTGCACTCAAGTCTACACTCAATGGATGATCAGGGTAATGAGTTTAATGGCAGCCTTGAATTTCAACTTTCCTTGCCATTTCACATGCTAAAAGCTTTGTATTTTGTAAGTAATGCATTGGGAGGGAGCTGGGCTACAGTTATTGGCCTTTAGGGCAAACACAGAGTTTTACCAGATAGTTTAGCTGCAGAAAGTGCTCCTTGATTTAGAGGTCTGCCTGTTTTTTGAGTGACCACTAGCAAACCGGATTTCTCACACACTTCTCTCCCAGTTTCTGCTGATCCAGTCCTACCAACCACTTCTCTAAGGGAGTCCATGGTGCTCCTAAGAGGTTAAACTATCTGAGGAACTGCCTTTCCTGGCTAGGGAGAGCATCAGTAATGTAATGGAAATGAGGGATGGTTTGAAGAGATCTGCTTCTGGAGCAAGGACCAGGCATCACACACACTCGGGTCCAGGTTTGGCCCCACATCCAAGCCCAAAATGCTAACTCCCACCAGTGACCAGGATATCCAAACCAGACCAGCTCAGAGAACCATGAGAATTCAGGCCACGTTATCTTTTGTTGGCTGCCTAAAAATTACAGGTCGTTTTTATCACCAACAGTGCCTCAAAATGCACCCAGCAGCATATTTGCAGACTGTTTTCTGAGGAAGTAAATCACAAGCAAAACTCAGGGCCCTGCCAAATTTATAATGATTATAATACTGAAATATTTTCCCTCACTACAGATTAATCCTGAACACGAAAAATCTGTTGCACATTGAGGACGGAGCGTTCAGAAATCTTCCAAGGCTAAAATACTTGTAAGAAAGAGTTCTATTCCTTTTCTGTTTGCTTTATTTATTCTCTTCTCCAAAGGAGTAGACACATCAAATTAAGGAGTGTAAGGAAAAAGATTTTTCATGCATTACAGTATCCTAGAAGTACTTACATTGTTTACAGTAGCTTTAACCTGTAGTTAGCCAATAGTGAGGTCTTTCAGGGTACAAGGATAGGGCAGTGACGGACAAAACAGAAGTCTTCAAAGTAGTTCTGGTAAGTGCTTATTTCTAGAATAAAGCTTTCAGACTAACAGGGTACTAAACAAAAGGTGTAACTAAAATCTCTCCCTTGTGCTTAATGTAGTGAGAACATACCCTGCTTCTTTAGGACACTGCTTGAGAATTCTACAATTGATTTTTATAGGCCTTAAAAACACCTTTGGAGCCTACTTAAAAATTTTATTTGCCAGTCACCTTTTAGAGCACTGTTAAACTTAGACCTACCAAGTCAGCTTCTTGTTGCATCCAGTCTGGTAATATTTTCTTCTATAAACAGGAGCTATGCTTTTCTCTAGGAGCATTTGTAACACTGGAATAAGACAATTTCCAGACCTGACACAGATCTTCTCACTGGAAGCTCATTTTATTTTGTAAGTAGAGACCCATTCTAACCCAGCTGCAAGTGTTTTCCATCTTGTTCCTGAATCACAGACAAAAATACCTTTTTTCTTTCCTTCCGAAGGGAGCTCTGTGATAACTTGCGTATGACAATTATACCACAAAATGCGTTCCAAGGGATGAACAATGAATCACTGACACTGTGAGTAAAATAATCCTAGCTCCAGTTCCTTCTGTGAGGATAACACTTCTGCTTGAGGAAAGTGGGTTGACTTCATGAAAATCTTGACATTAAGCCCCATAAAACGTATTTATGTATTGTGAGTTGAATTTTAAATGCCTAAGAAATATAGGGATGTTCTTCAAGATGAAGAGCAGAGTTTTATCCAAAACATAACTTCACTTAGGAAAGAAAATAGGACCAGGGATCTAAATCTTCATCTTCCAGGCAATGTCGTTTTTAAAAATACCACCAGTAGGATATAAACTACAAAAGCTGCACTGGAGGCCAAAGTCTCTGTTCTTACCTCAGGTATGCAGTTTCTTGAAACATTGCTTTCAGGGACCAAACAGTCTGAGGGAGCTGAGCTTCAGCTGCACAGAGGCCCTCTGAAGAGGAGGGATGGAGACACAGAAGAAACTGGTACAAACTACAGATGCTGCTTCTTACCCTGATTTACTTTGCCTCAGCATAAGTTCCTATAAGATCCCTGTAAGTCTCCACACCCAAGATTTTCCTTTTAGCCAACAGTGCATTCATTGCTTCATCCCCCTGTGAGGTGGGTGGGTTTGATGCTGTGAGATGCCCCAAGAGAGGAATGCAGAAAGCAGCAGAAAGCCAAGGTGAGATGTCCTCTTCCAGCACAGCAAGAACCGTGTATGGATTTCACATCTCATTTGTGTTCACAAAAACTTCCACAAAGTAGTGCTGGAAGAGGAAACATCACAAACTGAGCCTCTCGGCAGGATGTGGCCGAATTTTAGGTGTCCCAAGGAAAGACCCTCTGAGCCACAGAGAGCAGCAGCTGGCACCCACAGGCCCCAGGGGAGCCCAGCGAAGCCAGCCTTTGGGGGCCAGGCTCCAGCACACACCCAACAGGAGCCCTGCCCACAACTCCATGGATACTTGCACCTGCAAAGGAGCTGTGCTCATGAGAAGAACTGCAGCTGATGGACTCTTCATCAGGCTGATGTGCCAGCATGACAGTAATTTTAACCCAGATTTTATGTATTGACCAATACCTTCTGGAAACGAGAGAGGAACTGGGCATAAATGTGACTGAATGCCCAGTCACATTTAGCATTTAGCATCGCACATGCGATGCTAAAGAGGAACAATTGTTTGGATTAGTGCATCATTTCATCTTATGAGCCTCTTTCCTCTCAACAAGTTCTCAAAATAACTTCAGCAAAATTATGATTCTTCTAATGGTGCAAGAAAATGAACATAAAAGAGATGGAGAAAGGTGCTTAAAGTCCTTACTGTAACCCTAAAGTGTATTAAATGGGAGGGAGTCTAAGTCAGGAAACAGCCAACAGTCATTTTTCTCCCATCCTTTTGTGATGGGGAGCTCACCACAAGAAGAAAAGAATTACCTTATCAGCAGCTTCCTAATTGTAGAGCTACGTGTTAACTCCACCCCATGTGGTTAGCTGTAATTAGCTGAAGTAATTCCTCTTGTTACAACATGGTCTGGTGAAACACAAGTAATCTATGGAGGTGTAAAGTCATCCTGCAGTCAAACTTGGCACTGCAAATAGCTAATTTAGCCTTTCCAACAGTTACTGTTTCTTGTGGATTGGGAAATTGATCCTTCATATTGTCATGATTTTTAAGGCTATCACTAATTTCAGCGTTGTGCTGAGGTAGATACGTTCTATCAAATGGAGTCAGGTGCTCCCCACACGTGAGCACTTGGCAGCAGGTTTCACAGGGCCAGCTTGTGGTATCCCAAAAGCAAGTGGAAAAGCAACAGAAATGTTTAATTCACAAACTGTGCCAACTTTTCTATTAGGGCTTAATAGTAAAGAAAAATAATATATACAAGTGACTATATTGAATTTCTATTGGATACATGAACTTAATATCACAAACGGATATTAACAGACCCATAGGTTACCTCTCCTAATGAAGGAAAGAGCTGCACCTGAGGTGTAGCAGAGCCCAGCCTTTAGGCTTCTGGCCCTAGGGTGGGGAATCAGGAAGCAGGGTGGCATCCAGGGGACAGCAAGGTTTCCACAGCACGAATCAAGCCTGGCAGCAGCCCTTTGGAGAAGCTGATAACTCACGGACTGCTGGATGATGCACAACCCACCCCTGCCTCTCTGCGAAGCTGTCTCTTGGAAGAGTCGTCTGTCCATAGAGGATCTGCAATCCAGCAGCTCCCTCCAGGCTTTACAGTTGCTTTCCACCTGACACTTCTCCAGGCCTTGCAGTCTTCCAGCTGCACTTGCTGACACCACAAAATCCAGGTCTTCTGCCTCCAGGTTGCTGTTTGTGTGCTAGGAGCTTACCTGGACTAATGTCCTGCTTTTGGATCTCAGCCGCAGGTAGGCACAGGTGAACCCCTCAGCAGGGGGAGGATCTGCAGAAGTTCTCTGCAGCAGCTAAACAGGAAGGAGCTTAAACAATTTAAACTGCATCTTTCTTAGTTTAAGAGCTATAGTCACCATCATTCCTTATAATCAGACCCTCTAATCATGAAAATGAATGCAACACCAAGGTTTGAAACTTGTAGTTAATAATGTAACCTCATCTTTTCCAAATCATTTTTCCCTTATGTTTATTTAATATCCAGAAAGTTGTATAAAAATGGATTTGAAGATATTCACAGCCATGCCTTCAATGGGACAAAGCTGAATCAATTGTGAGTATGCTATCCCTTCTCAGTAATTTAAGGAATAAATAACAATTTAAATACTGCCAGAGGCTCTTTCTTCAGTTTAACTGGCTGTGTCTTCTATTTCCCAATACCCATGAGAAAACTTCATCTTTCAGTGTCATTGTGACTCAGTCATTAATCCTGCAGCTCTCACTGCTTTTCCTGAAACAACACCCCTTCTAATTGTACAGTTTTTGTGAAAAAAGCTCATAATTCTTAATGAAATTTCATAAATTAGTGTAAAACTTGAAACAGTAGCCCAAACTAAGGAATCTGCATTTTATGTCTGGAAATACCAATAGTTTTTTAATCCCTCTCACATGCTGGAGGACTAGTCTCTTGGTTTTGGGCAAAATGTACATTTGCTACTGTAGTGAAAGAACCAGCCTGGTTGTTCCTGGTTTAAGTCAGGACAATATGGAATTTATCAGATTTAAGTGTAGATGATGATCTGATGGCATCAGAGGAAGTAAAAGTCACATGGGAAATACAAGCACTCCCAGCCAGACAGTGCAACAACCACTGCTGTGGCGGGAGAAAGAACTGAAACAGGTGTGAAGAAGAAACCAAAAAAGTGATTTTTAAAATACACAGGTTAAAAAGTTCCATTTTGGTTCCACAGAATCCTGAAGGACAACAAGAACCTCAGGCGGATACACAACGATGCCCTGAGAGGGGCCACAGGGCCAGATGTCCTGTAAGTATCCACAGCTCTGTTACCTGAGTGTCCTGTGGGAAGTGCACTGTGCCACCAGAGCTGTGCCACCACAGCAAACACAGGCTTCAAGTCTGGGAGGAGATTTGATCTCTTACCCTCTGGCTACAAAGTGGAAACCTGTCAATGAGATGCCATGAAATTACAGGGCGAAAGAAGTTTCCACCCTGGCAAACACTTACCAGCCAGTTCTAGTGCTGGCATTGATCTCCACCTCTTACATATTTTGGCCTTTGCTTTATTTGTGTCAGATCCTCCTGATTCTGTTCCTGTGTCTTATATTCTGACGTTGCAAACTAACTTGTCCTTTGGTAGGATGGATATGTTTTGGCAATATATATTGGTTTGGAATTTGTTTATGAAAGTGAACCAGCTGATTGCACACGGTCAGCTCATGCTGAATAAAACTCGTTATTATCATCCTCATGAGTTATTAATCAAGGACTTACTGGAAGGCTGCCCTGGCTGTAACTCCATGGAATAAAACACAATGTGGTTCTGTAAATAGTGCCTTTTTTGTGCCTTTTCTTGGTGCTTTATGGAACATGGCATTACTGATATCACTTTCAGAATTGTGGGCCTTTTTTTCCTTTGTTTTATGTCCTGACTCTGAAAATCCTTAGTCACTGATGGACTTTCTTCACACAAACAGCCCCTCCGAAGTTACTCTAAGCCAAATTGCTGAAGTTTGTGTTGGCAAGAATGACGGATCCTTTTGCGGCTTTAATTAATAGCCATTAAATTAAAACACCTAGGACAGCCCTTCAGAGCCAAGCAGAGAGCCAGGAGGGTGTCCTACCTGTTAGCTGGCTGGAGAGTCGTTCTTGCTCATCTTCTTCTCTCCCTGTCCCTGGCTTAAAGAGGCATCCCTCACTCCATGCATGGATTTCAAATGGAAAGGTCAGGACATAGTCCCTGGAGAGGTGGGTTTCAGTTTCTCCAGGACAAAGGGAACTCCTTGCCTGGCTGGAGCTGCTGAACCACAGGGATGCTCTTACCCCGCTGCTCTGTAGTTTCACAGACCATGTCTCTCAGCTGGGCATCAGCTGCTGAAGTGGCTTTGTAGATCTGAACCTTTGTGTGAAAAACCAGTTGCAGTTACCTACTGTCATGCTTTGGTGGTATTTTCATAGGGATGAAAAGGAAAGTGAATGCTCTCTTTGTTTCACAGGGATATTTCTTCAACAGCGCTGGAGTCCCTGCCTAGTTATGGGCTTGAGGCCATTCAGGTCTTAAATGCAACGTCATCTTACTCATTAAAGAGGCTGCCACCACTGGATAAATTCAGCAGTCTTCTGGAAGCTGTCCTAACATATCCCAGCCACTGCTGTGCTTTTCGAAATCTAAGGACAGAAAAGTAAGTCCAAACAGCACATTATTGTACCGAGGTGCTTCAGAAGCTCCAAAATGGCAATTCTGCTTTATTCAGCTCAGAAGGTTTGATTATCTTTATTCCAGTTACAGGGAAGCTGTGGTACATTGCAAGGCCTTGCAGGAAACAGCAAATCTCTGCTAAGGCCAGGAAAATTATGTACATTTATTTTAGAAGAGAAATGGATCCTATCCTGTGCCCCGGATATGCCAGCAGAAATATTATTCTAAGTTTGCTTAAAGCTTATATTTTTCTTGGTATCTCAATTAAAAGCCTACTGGCACACAGAAGACAGTCCTTTATCAACAGCACATTGCCCTAATTATTAAAAAAAAAAATGAACCCCCTGTAGTCTTTAGCTTAATTAATACAGGTGATGTGATGACGTAGTAGAAAGGGCGATCTCTCAATTACCCACCAAATCAGGGCCTGCCACAAGCCTACAGAAAAAGGTTACTCAGTTCAGTTCCAACCATTTCAGGTAATAGACAGTATTGTTCTCCCCACGACTGGAAACCGTGGCACAGGGAGAGCTTTGAATCCACAAACTTGGGGCAGTTCATCCAATACAACTGGAGCTCATTTTTCAGAATTTATGTTTCAAAGAAACCAATCCTCGGTTGGCTTTAGGCAGCCAAAGCAACCTCACAATGCATTTAGTTTGAGCCATTAAGGTGCCTCACTTCTCATCTGTCTCAAATGAAAGCCACAGAAATGATGGACTGAGCAGGCAGTTGTGAGAGGCCTGCTTGGTGTCACTCCCATGGCCTTCCTTTCAGGACTGTCTTGGACAGGCAGGAGTAGATTCCAGCTCTTCAGGGTAAAATTAGGGGTGATGCTATTCTTTCTCTGCCTACCTCATTTTACTACGGAGTTCTTGATTCTGCAAGCACAGAGCAAAGATTCTACTGTCAAACATTTCCATTGCTAACAAACTGATTCAGTCACAGATAAAGTCTCTGAGTGTACTAAATGCAGGAACAACTCTGGCAGAGCAAAAAAGGTATTTATTCTGATAAAGATAACTACATTTCTGATACTATACTATTTTTTGGATGCTTGACTTTGCAACATGAGCTTGGTCTATAAAAACAGGGATGCCTTAGTTAGTCACTTTCTTATATTAAGTGACTGTTTTCTTAGTAAATTGTGGGGAGGAAAAACCCCATGCAAATCAGGGATTGACTGCTCCCCTACCAGGGGCATCAGCAATGAGGTGAGACCGTTTCCATTCATACTGGTAGAGTACCTGGCTGCAATGTTCAAAGCCTCAAAACCAGAGATCTTGCCAAATATGTCATCTTTCAACTTGTCCTACTCAAAGTGCTTTACTTCAGGCATGCAAAGTCTTTCTCCAGATCCCAAACAGTTTTTTAAATAGGGTCACTAGTATGGGCTTGGGGCTGAGCTGCTGGAAAGCAGCTCTGCAGAGGACCTGAGGGTCCTGATGGACAACAAGCTGTCCCTGAGCCAGCAGTGTGACCTGGGGGCCAAGAAGGCCAATGTTGTTCTGGGGTGCACGAGGAAGAGCACTGCCAGCAAGTCAAGGGAGGTGATCCTGCACCTCTACTCAGCCTTGGTGAGGCCAGTCTGGAGTGCAGTGTCCAGCTGTGGGCTCCTCAGGACAAGAGAAACAAGATGCTCCTGGAACTGGTCCAGTGGAGGGCTACAAAGATGTTGAAGGGACTGGAACATCTCTCTGATGAGGAAAGGCTGAGGGAGCTGGGCCTGCTCAGCCCCGAGGAGAGATGACAGAGAGGGAACCTCATCGATGTCTGTCAGTATCTGAAGGGAGAGTGCCAGAGGTTGGACCAGGCTCTTCTCAGAGGTGCCAATCAACAGGACGAGAGGGAATGGGCAGAAGCTGATGGACAGGGAGTTCCATCTGAGTATGAGGAGGAACTTCCTTCTGTGCAGGTAACCAAGCACTGGAACAGGTTGCACAGAGAGGCCATGGAGCCTCCCTCACTGGGGATATACCAGAACTGTCTGGAATGTGCTCTAGGATGACACAGGGAGGTTGGACCTGATGCCCCACCATGGTGCCTTCCAACCTGACCCATTCTGTGGTTCTGTATCAGGCCAGTTTCCCAGCAGCTGTTAACAGGCACTGCTCTCCAAAAACCAACTAACTGCTTCCATTCATCCTGGCAGAGAATCTGGCCCACTTCAGTACAATATTTCACAACACGAACCTTTTAATTCCAGTTCAAGTTATTTCACTATAAAAAAAAAATTCACTCTACACAATAATCAAGCTGAAAGACCATCCTTACACATCCTGACACTGCTTATTTTCACTGCTTATTGGAAGCCTTCTCATTCCCACTTCCAGATGTTTACAGGAACTGTTTGTGCTGCCATGAGGCCAGCACTGGCTTACCTTACACGTCTGTGAAGATCACTTGCAGAGAAGACAAGGCCTTGGCCAAAATCCAGCCTGAAACTTAACTTTCTTCTTATCCTTCTTGCAGACAGAATTTGTTGTTTTCCATTTTTGACAACTTCTCCAAAGAGTGTGAAAGCACCATGAGGAAACCGACTAACGAAATGCTGTAAGTACCTCTCTGCATAGAGATGATGGAAGTAGCAAATACAGACCTCCTCCCCTTTCTGCTGTTCACATGTTTTTTCACTAAGCAGGTCTTTTCCTGCCAGTTCAGTCCCCCCTACAAGTTGCACAGTGGTAATTTTACTATCATTAAACCAAGATTTGGATGTTCAAAAGGAAAGGAGAATAAAAAAACCCTCATGATTTCATGAGCTTTACTCATTCCTGTTTGTTTTCTGAATTCTGAAAGGACTTCAGAACAATGATTACATTTTTACAGAAGTTAGTGGCCTACATGGAGACACTCCATTCCCTGAAATAATTGCAGTTGTTGGTGTGATTCAAAGAAGAGCTGCTATTGTTAACTTTTTTCGTTGTTGTTTTTGCCTATAGAAAGGATAATTAGAACTCTGCATATCAGTAGTTTTCCATGGTAGAATGGAGTCCCTGAGCTAGAAGTGTGATGACCCCGTGTCAGCCGTTTACTCCGTCTAAACATGTCTTTTCGTGTCATCACAGTTTTGCTTGACAGTGTTCAGTGTGACAATGAGAAAGGTTAATATCAAACCCACTGTGTTGGCTGTGCTGGATGACACAGGCTCTAACCCAGCTTTTAAGGGAGAAGTTTAAAGATTTGCTATTCTTCATCCCTCTACAGCTAAATGGGAGACCTTGGGACTTGTTAGCAGCCCTGACATGGCATCAAAGCATTGTAAAGTCTAGAAGAAACAGGGTTATGGTGACAAAATTCCAATGGCTAAATTCAGCTGAAATGTGATTGATTCATTGGGATAATTACTTCCTTGGACATTATCTTGTCTGCTGGTTGGTGAGGCCTCCTACACTTGCCATTTGGTTTTATCTATCTGCTTGTTTTGGGTTAGCATCTGTTGCATTCCTGCTGTGCATTAAATAGTCTGCCCAGCCTATTGGCTCCGGAAGCTTTTTGCTTTGGCAAATCCCAATCCCAGCAATTCTCCGAGCAGGCAGGAGAATTTAACAGGCAAATGTTCCTTTAACAGGCAAATGAAAGTAAGGTTATGGTTCATGGGCTTAATGGCTGCAGAACCACAGCAGAAAACATCTGAAAGTCCTGAGTTCTTACTATTAAAAAAAGAAAAGCCACAAAAATCCAGCTTGCACAAAGCAGCACATTTGCACAGCCTCTCAGAAAATCACAATCACTCTCATTAGTAAATAGAGTCAAATGTATTGCTTGCTTTTCCAATTTGACCCAGGCAAGTAAATGCAAGACATTGGGCAGTTTTTCATATACAGACAGAAGAGGATAACAAGTTTGGGAAGTTATTTGCCCCACAGGAATAGCTGAAAAGCAGCTCAGTTTCATTTGCCAGTTAAGACTCTGCTCCAGAAATATCATTTAATGGACATGCTTCAGTAGATGGGCAAGCTTAAGCATGTGTTTAAATTATCCTAAAGCTACCAGTTTTCTCAGGAGTTGTCCTCAACAGAGATATTTTCCAGGTCTCATACTGCAGACTGAGTGTTTGCCCACCAAACACTCACAGTCAGGATGATTGGAAAGTTACGAAATAGGCATCTGTTATGGAAAGGAAGTGCCAGAAAAGACAGTGTTTGCTTTTAAAACATTTCTTCTTTGGTAGGCTTATCACCACACTCTTGATGACCTAGAGATTTTAGAATTCTATCTTAAAAACCTACAACATTTTTTATTAGGCGTTGGGTCCAGCCTAAATTTAGTAAATTCCTAGCTATCAATGTTATTTAGTTAATCGTGCACTTCTACTGCTTGCCCTGTAATACAGCAAATTTCTCAGCACCTCCCAAGCCATACATAGTCTCAAGAATTCATTTGCTAAGTGCCTTTCTAAGAGGAGCAAAGGTGCACAGTTAAAATCCATAGGTTATTTTAGTATGGCTTCTACAGCTGCCTGCAAAACCTCTGTGCATCAAACCTGTAATCCATCAGCCCAAGCGTTACTGTAGCTTGGACTGCAGCCAACCAGCAGCATGAGAACCATGGCTCCTTCACAAAGCAGTCACAATAAAGTACTTACAAACAAGCAAGTTGTATAAGAGAACATTTCTGTGGATGGGACTGTGAGCCCTGCTGCTCTCCAAGGCTGCTTCCCAAACACAAAGCATCCTTGCAAGGCTTCGTTATTTGTAAACACCTTGTAGAAACACATGGAGGAAGTCACTGCTTAAAAACAACTGTTATCTGTTGTCTTTTGCAAAAGAATGCAAGTAGCATGTAGCAAATAATTCACTTCTGTTTGGGGCTGGTGGTTTTTTCATGGTTACAGAGATGACTCCAACAACACATGGCTGTGGTCAGCGGAGAGGGACACGCACCCCTTTGCAACAGATGATGAAAGTTCTCCCTACAGCTACTCAACCATTTTTGATGACAGTGAAATGGCCGGCTTTGACTTTGAGTATGACTTCTGCCAGCCTAAAGTCCTCACATGCACTCCAGAACCAGACGCCTTTAATCCCTGCGAAGACATCCTGGGATACAGCTTCCTCAGAGTGCTGATCTGGTTTATAAACATCCTCGCCATCGCCGGCAATTTCACCGTGCTCCTCGTTCTCCTGACCAGCCACTACAAGCTCACCGTCCCTCGCTTCCTCATGTGCAACCTCTCCTTCGCCGACTTCTGCATGGGGCTGTACCTCCTGCTCATCGCCTCCGTGGACGCCCAGACCCGCGGTCAGTACTACAACCACGCCATCGACTGGCAGACGGGCAGCGGCTGCAGCACCGCCGGCTTCTTCACGGTGTTTGCCAGCGAGCTGTCGGTGTACACGCTGACGGTGATCACCCTGGAGCGCTGGCACACCATCACCTACGCCATGCAGCTGGACCGCAAGCTGCGGCTGCGCCACGCCGTGCCCATCATGCTCGGGGGCTGGCTGTTCTCCATCGGGATTGCCGTGCTGCCGCTCTTCGGGGTCAGCAGCTACATGAAGGTCAGCATCTGCCTGCCCATGGACATCGAAACGGGCCTGTCCCAAGCCTACATCCTGCTGATCCTGGTGCTGAATGTTGTCGCCTTCGTTGTCATTTGTGCTTGCTACATCAAGATTTACGTCGCTGTGCAGAACCCAGAGCTGGTAGCTGCCAATAAAGACACCAAGGTCGCCAAGAGAATGGCAATACTGATCTTCACGGATTTCACCTGCATGGCCCCCATCTCCTTTTTTGCTATATCCGCTGCCTTCAAAGTTCCTCTCATCACAGTGACCAACTCCAAGATCCTGCTGGTTTTATTTTACCCCGTCAACTCCTGTGCAAACCCCTTTCTCTACGCGATTTTCACCAAAGCATTTCGAAGGGATTTCTTTCTGCTGATGAGCAAGTTTGGCTGCTGCAAGAGCCGAGCAGAGCTCTACAGGATGAACTATTTCTCTGCTTATAACTCCAACTGCAAGAACGGCGGTGCAGCCACAGCCCCCAGCAAAGCCTCCCAAGCATTCCTGCTCTTGTCAGCCTTAGAGAAGCCCTATCCTGCACTACGGGACAAGACATCTCACAAGGAAAATTAACCCAGAGTGCCAAGAGATGCAGCACTTTGCAAGGCCAGTTGTGATTATCTTAGTGACTAGGGATTGTTTTATAATATCTTGAACATTTCATAATAAATAAAAATGCCAGTCAGTAATTCTTATGCAACATAACTGACGTTCAAAGTGGTGTTTTCCCTTCTCTTACTTTCTAATGATAGGTGTGGAAGGTGGCTATTAGGCAAAACATTTCTGTATGGGGAACCAGAAGCATCCAGGAGTAGTCAAGTTGCTCTTGAAGCTAACAGCTACTGAAGTGATTGCAGCCTGGCTTGTTTTTCTCCAGATGTGCTTCCCTGGAGTATTTAAAGCCTGTTTGCTACCTTTCATGGCTTCTTTTTTCATTCCTATCAGCTGTGCTGGCATTGTTGGTTTAAAGAAAGAGGCACTACACTAGATGCCTCCATTTCATCAACAGAAACTTCCAATTACACAGACACCTACACGCAGTTAAAGAAGAACGTTCAAGCAGTAAGCTGGAAAGATGTCACCAAGGAGGAATGCTGATCTATTGAACCTTTGTTACTGGCAATTTTGCAGTTTACATTAGATCTCAGTCTGAGCTGGTGGGTAGTTTACTTAAATTATTAACCCATACACAGCCATGTGTGATCTGGAAATCCCCCTGCTGCCTCACAGAGGACTCTATTTAGGGTAACAGTTGTACACACACACAAATCAGGTAAACTGGACAGCTGCTTCCTGCACATGCAAGGAAGTGTTGCCTTGATTTCCCTCCTGGGACAGTCTCAGGAATGATTTTCCTCTGTCCACTCTCTGACATCACCAGTGCCAGTGGCATTCAGGAATGCACTCGGGCCTCTTCAGCACACACAGTCCAACTCTATTCCCAGGTGATGAAGCAGAGGAACAGAGTAGTTACCTTTTTATGACAATGAATTCTCATCAAAATCTCTTTTCTTTCCCTGTGCATTGCCTGATGCTAAGTGATCGTTCTAAATGCCTGGTCCGAATTTGTGATTGCATTGGTAATTTAAGTCCAGAGTCTGATACATGAGAAAACTGTACTACCACAATCACTTTAAACCCTTTATATTCTCCTTTTCAGCTGAGTCCTTTGCTTTCAAGTCTATGACAGCAACTGAGTTCCAAAGCACTCCTCTTGTTGCCAAAACACTGCACTGCAAGCTAAGTTTGCTTCACGTTAATGGAAGCAGTTCTTTGTACTAGTGACTGGTCTATCATTAGTTCATAATTGTGATAATTAGAAATAACATCTCTGACCCGCACTCACCTTCAGCTTAATGCCATGATTTCAATCAGTACAGAAGCTCTGGATGTAAGCACAGCTGTGATCATGAGCAGTGCCCACAGCTGGGGAATGAAGCAGGATTGAGAACAGACTCTTAAAACCCTGTGGTTTAGCAATCAATACAAATGCCATATGATGCACCTCTTTACACACACCAGCTCCTGAGCTTAGCCAATGATCAAACAGGACTATGATAGGATATTTAACTATAATACAAACAAAAGTTACTGGTGTAAAAAAAAATAGCTACTTGGGCTAAAACTTCTCTGTCACCTGTCTCAAAACTGATTTTTGAGACTCATTTCTTCTGACATCCCATGGAAGAGTCCTGCGCATGATTTAGGACATGACAGCACAATATCTTAAGTGGGCAATAACTGATTTACTTGCATTATGTTTCAACGGGACAAGGGCTTGCCAGCACACCCTCCTCACCACATAATATGGTCAGGAAACTACAGGCAAGGGAAATGAGTTTTAATTTGCAACAACTGATAGCACCTGCCCTACAGTGCTGCAGAGGTAACAGCCCCACAGCAAGAGAGAGTCTCTGTGGGCATTTTTCTTTTTGTACCTTCTGTAAGTTGAGTGAAATCCACCATTTACAAAATCGCTGGTTTAAGGAAAAAAAAAAAACACTGACAAAACAGCAAATATTTATATCCTTCAACTTTTTCTAAGCACAGAAGTAAGCAAATAAGTAAAAGCAAAACTTTAATAAGAGATTTAGATTCATACCAGAGCTTCTCATACAAGTTACACTTGTTACTCCATCTCATTATTTATACTTTAACTTCTTTCTGGTGTAAAGTTTTAGACAGCCATTTACTGAAGTATCTTTGATGGCCATAACTGGTATTACACACCTCATCCTGTCACATCTGCAGTGATATGTTTGCTAAACTGTAAGGAGCAGCAATCAAAAATATTAATTCATAAACTATTCAGATCAAAAGCACTGATTACTGCTCAATTCACAGGCTAGAACTTACATTTTAATAAGACACATTTTTTTTTCAGTATAAAAATTCCTGACTTCAGGTATATTTAGTTGTAAATATTTTGTTCAAAGTTGTAATTCTTTACTAATGTTATCTTTAAAACTAGCTAAAAATTAAGTGCTCTTTAGCCACTTTATTTTATAGTGACCAGGAAAACCAGCTCAAATTCAGAACCATTCAGAGCCTGTGTGGTGCTAAGTGAATGGTGCATATCCAGTCCTGTCCCATGGATTCCTGTGCCACACTACCTCTGCTTCCAGTCTTCTCTGACATTGGAAATGGTCCCACAGTTCATAATGTGCACATTTACAGAGCATGAGCACCTCAGAGCCTGTGAGAGAGTGCTGAAACCTAAAAGCATCTATCATGTGGGAAGAGCTGCATTTCTTGTGCATTTATGGGTCTGAAGCATAGCATCAGTGCAGCTACAAGTCATCTGAATGGGGGAAAAGAAATCATACACTGGAATATTTTAACTGCCTCTGAATAGACAATTCTTCACATTCCAGCAGCAGCATTTATAAAAGACTAAAGAAATGTCACACTTGGTTCAGATGCTCTAGTTCACGTGCTGTCTTTGATACTGGAGAGTATCAGATGCATCAAAAAAAGCATGCAATAAACTCAATAATTGTTAAAAACCTACTTCCTGCCTTATGCCATTAGCACAAGGGTTTGCACCATTACCAACAAGGGCTGGGGTTTTTCCCCTCATTTCTTCCATATTTTCATTCTCTCCAACTCTCACATTTCTTTTCTTTCCCTTCTCCCAGCCTCTGCTCCTCTCAGGAATTAGAGATAAGCAAAATGCCTCCCCCGTGTCTCATTCCAGCAGATATGGGAGCAGCAGCCAGGAGGGAGGGATGCTTTAGTGTAGCACTGCCCTTCCAGGAGAAGGATCCTGTTCTGAGGCAGCCTGGCTGCAGCTTTGCCGTGGAGTTACCCATCTTGCCCTGCAAGAACAGGAGCCAGCCAGGGGAAAGCTGCAGCTCTGAAGGACAAGGACCCAAAGCTTCTTTTGGATCTCTGTTTCTAGAAGAACTAACAAAATGTTGCTATTGAGAGCTGGGAGGAAAGCAGTTCTCAGGGCAGGGTGAGCTACTGCCACGTGCATGGCTTGTACCCATTTCTCTCAGCAGAGTTTATATTGAGGAAACACAAAAACAACTCTGTGCTAGAATGCATATGAGATGACACTTTTATTATTATGCACAATTTGTATCATTCACAGCTTACTGGTCTGTAGTCCTAGAACAAAGTGGAAATCTACAGTAGCAAACTTAAATGACTTTGCATTGACAGTGAAAATAAATCACATTCTAATGTTACATCCCACTACTCATTGCATCTCAGTAGACATACATAGTATAGAATAAACAATAATAATTCTCACATATTGAGAGCTTCAGGATCTCTCCCAGACATTCTCCTTATTGCAGTTAGAGTGCATGTCTTTAAACTGAAGTCAAAAAAAACACAAAGCAACTTAAAAAAAAAAAATAAATCAAGAGAGAAGTGTGCAGCTGAAACAGCCACAGGTTTCAGACTTGCACAAATATTCCTTTTTTTTTTTCAACTCAGTCTTCGAAAAGAATTACACAACAGAGTAATTTTATATTTCAAGTCATACCTCAGGTTTTAAGAATTGGAAAAAAACCCAACAGAAATAAATTTAATTATAATCAATAAGTATTTCTCTACTAATTACTAAGTATTTCTTAACTTTCTTGAATTACAAACAGATAGAACATTTCAAACTTTAAAGCTATTCATTCCAATGAGGCTTCTTCATTGGAAAAAATGAAAGAAAAGAACAGCAAAGACAGCTGAGTAGCCAACGATACACTGGTTTAGTTTGCAAACTAAACAGATTAACAACACAAATTACCAACACAGATTTTGCGTATTTTTTATCACAGCTTTGTTGTTTTGGGGGTTTCTTCGGTTTGTTTCCTTTTTTTTTTGTAATGGCACAACAATAAAAAGTGCAGTTGTTTCACAGAAGGCTTATAAGGAAATAATGCACAGTCTTCAAGGACATACTGGAGTGAGGTTTCACCACTCTGCATCTCCAGTGGCTTTTGCAAAAACATGGTCTTTACCCTCAATGGACATCACTCCATCTTTTAAGAAGAACTTCCATTTGTTCTTCGTTCGATGTATCTGATGAAAAATAATAATCAAAATTCATGCAACCACAAATATATATTAGACCACTCATAAAAAAAAATAAATACAAGATTTAAGACAACCTGTTTTACACAGCTGGTTTTTATTTTAAAATCCTTATAGCCCAAATATTCAATGGAAGCAGTATACTTCAATTGTCTATAAAGAACTCCCTGCCCTCTCAAGAGAGAAACCTCCTGAATCTTATCACATCCTGTCCCACAAAAAATGGTACCTTTGACAGCTCAACACCAGCAGGACAAGACAAGACAACAGTAATGGGCAAGCCTAAGACACAGCACACTTTGCAAACCACTGCATTTTAACTAAAATGCAGTGTTTTCCTTTTCACATGGCAAAGCAATATTGCATGCATAGAGGTGTTAGGAACAGGCTAAAAGCATCAAAACTTGGCTTAAAAGCAAACACTGCCATTAAAAAAAAAAAAGAAAAAAAAAAGAAGAAAAAAATTTGCATATTGTTTCTTTTTAAAGGCCTGCAAAAAGATCCATACTGCTGAAAGTTTTGTTTGGTACTAAAAGAAGGAATTTTACTATCTTTAGAAAATTCCTTAAGAATTTTAAGGATCAGTCTATTTTCAACTCCAGAAAGAAAAGAAACAGGACAGCAATTTTACCAACAATATTGTCTTAAAGGTAACAAGTTAACTTAAGAGATAACTGTTTTTATCTATCTACTTTCTACTGGGCCTACATATTTTATTAAGTCTGTACTGGAAAGGGGAAAGTTACCAACATCTTTCCCCAGCTTCTGTAACTGTCAATTTCTAATAACATCTGATATTAAATTGCTTATAAGACATGCCCAGTGTTGACCTTCCTAGCAGTTTATTTTAGATTTTCAAGCAATTTTTCAGCTTATTTCAGACAAAACTTGTTCTAGGCAACAGTATGCACTACCTACAGCAACTGTAACCTCTGAGTTCTGCAGCTTCCAAACTTGGTGTACCTTTCAATACAATACAGACACCAGAGGCATTTTCTACACATATCCCTATAACTTTTCAAAATAACTGGTTTCAGGAACACTCAATCTGTCACAGTTTTATAAAGACAATTTTCTCAGCACGTCTCTGTCTCCTAAACCACAGACAACCATTAAGGCAGGCCTAATTAGACACACAAAAAGTTATCATTAGTCACTTTTGAAAGAATATTAAAAAAAATAATAATAAAGGAATCTTGGACAAATTACTGCCACATTTTTCCATATTTGCTTTAAAATAAAATATGCATTTTTTATCTTCTAAATTACTGACATGTAAGCATCCAAACCATACCATTGCTAACAGGACTTGACCATCTGGAGTTCAAAATAAGGTTGAGTTTTAAACATTAAAATGAAGGAGGATAAAAAGGCACCTAACAACTTCTTTGTTTTTCAGACACAACAAAATTCTAGTAGGAAAATATCTCAGTAAGCACTACAAAGACAAAAAAAGACTGTAAAAGAAAGTACACACACCTCTCTTTCTCTTAGCCATATTAAAAGCCTTAATTCACAGCTGAATATGCCTACATACGTCCACGAAGATGTTGATCTTACTTAAAAGTTAAGGAAATAAACAAGCTTTTGCACCTTTACAAATCATAATTTTGCAAGACTTGTTGTTCCCTTTTCCTTTAATAGGCCATTATGATTATCCTCTTTTCAGAAAACAGCAGGAAAATCTTCAGACTATTGTCAGCTAAACACATCATTTGAGCACTCTATTACAGCATTAGAGTTTCTTTAAAAAGCACTGACAGGAGAGAAGACATGGATTTGCTGAAGATATTATTTAGGATGATTAAAGAACAAAGATAAAAGTGAATTACTGTACCTTTTCATACTGACAAACTATCACATTGTCGGTATCAAACAAGTCTGCAATGTCCTGCTCACTGACATCATCACCAGAGTTTAAGGGGTCCTAGAGATTAAAATTCTGTTTTATACACTCTTTCAGAATAGCATTGAATATACTTGGAATTAAACATACCCAGAACAGTCACCATTGCAAATATCAAGACCTAGAGGCCACGGAGACCACATTGTACCAACCTCTTTTACAAATACCTTTTACATGTTTGCATTCTCAAGACCTAAAACACCCTAAACAAAAAGACAAGTCAAAAAGCAGAACTGCAGAACTGATAAAGCAGATCCCAACAGCTGAAATACTGATCAATTTGTATTTATATGAAGTCCAATGCTACAAGTTGATTCTCTTGTGAACAAACCCATAGGATGCAAAATTTCGTATCTTTAAGAAAACGGAAAACCTAGGAAACACAGGCGATTCGACAGAGAACAATGTTCTTGTATCACATTGTTCTCTGTCTAATCCCCTGTGGCCCTTCAGAAGGAAAGGAAACGTAGGTTTGTATCCTGATCTTATTTAAATAAATCTTATTTAAATCTAATTCTTTAAATAATATCTTACTTAAGTAAAAAGCAGAATGCCATTCCACTGAGGCCAGGGTTTTACAATAAAACTTTAATTCTGATAGTTAAGTATTTTAGTTCATCCAATAAACAAATGACTTTTCAACAGTTCTTTCATTTGTCCACACTCCTCATAATGAGCTTTCTAGTAATTTCTCTCCAGTACCTCCTATCTCCAAGGGTTTGTAACTTCACTGTGCATGCCCTGCATTAAACTAACCAGAAACTGTTCTATGTCCAACAATTCAACAGTCAGGAGAGATCTACAATTGTTATGTACTTCTAAAGGTTGAAAAGTAAATTACCTCCTCAACTATATCTATCTGGAGGTCTTCATTGTCCCCATCACTGCAGCTGGACTCCACGTTTGAAGAACTCTCACATTCTTCATCATAGTCTTCCTCATCATCCAGAACTCTTAGATCCTCTGAATCAATGAAGCCAATTAATTCATTCTCTTCTTTGTCTTTTGTATGTGGTATTTGCTCCTTGGAAGAAACATCCCCAGTGCCATCAAGCTGACTTATGCCTTCAATGTCACTGCAGAGATCCTTCTCCAGTGGTAAATCAGACTCCGTCTGCCCGTGGGTTCCATGGGACAGAAAAGAAAGAGACCAGGGACAGCTTGTGAATTAACACCATAATGGCAGCCATGTTCAGCACAAAGCCTGAGATTTTTGTTTAATAAAATCAGCAAGCTTGGGGCACTAATACAAGAGTTTGAGGTCATACTGCTTGTAAGCCCTGAGTACATTCGCAAACATGTGTGTCATCTAACTTTAAATGGAACCCAAGTCAAATATTCCTCAGAAAAAAAAAATTTCTTAGTCTTTTCTCTAAACACCCTTGTACTCAAACAACTCTAAAACAAAGGCAATCAAGTGGGCATTTAGAATTTCTATTGTAAAAAAA
>WEKY01028454.1:11051-32163 GCA_013390045.1 Picathartes gymnocephalus | reverse complement strand
ACAAAAAAAAAACCAAAAAAAAAAAAAAAAACAAACCCAAAGGTACCATGAGCAATTTTTTTTTAATTTATCATATTTTTTCAGACCTAGAATTACAGCCTGCAGAAAATGACAAAGGGCAAATGGCTGAAGGGAAGTATTAGAACCTTTCCCTAAAGGCCAACTGTTTGTTGAAAACACAGTTAATCCATTGACATTAGTGATTAGTAGCTCAGGCTGCCTGATGAAGCATCACAGCTTCATGTCTCTTGTGACAGTTCATTCCTGCATTATTTCCTCATGGAAAACACCTTTAGAGCCAGAAGCATGAAAACATTTCCCTTCCCCTGCATGTCTTAAAAGTTACTCGAAGCCACAGCTCCTGCAGTGTCCATACCAACATCTGGAACCTGTATCCTAAGGGAGACACAGAGCAAACAGCAGCAACCAGTCTTTTCTCCAGCTTGTGGAGGAAAACCTCCCCTGGTGTAAATTCTCAAAGCCTCATCAGATGAAATGGGCCTGGACTGATTTACACTCACTGAGAATCCACCCCTTATCTCACTTGCTACTGTAGTGAAAAAGAACTGTCTAATGCTGGCACAGAAACTTCAATCACATCTACCATATGTGCTTTTGTCACCCAAGAGATTACTTTGAGTGAACCTATAAAGTATTGAGGAGGAAACAGTCGCAGCCACAGAAAAATAGAGTATTATTGCAGAGGACCGTTTTCCCCAATGAAATCACCCAATTTCCAACTCATTATTTAAGGCTCTTGTTGAGAACATTATTCGGACTTGTTCTGTTCACATACATCAAGGGGAGCCAAAACATGAGGGACTTTAATTTTCGAACAGCACTAAAAAATGTAATTGGTCCTGCTGGACCTTACACAGGTGCTGGTCTGCACATAAACACTCTGGAAGTTTTTATTACCAAATATTTTATGTCCAGGTGACACGAACCCTTTGAGTAGTGCCATTAGGCTTCAGTATGGAATATGAGATCATTCCCGAATCACAGATACACAACAGGAAAATAATATATTAGAATCAGTCAATGAAGTGCTCACATCCTGAGCTCTGACAAGGAGACTTTACTCATATCAGGACTCCCATGACAGGAAGTTTACTTGAATGCAGACCAGTCAGATGAGTACTGATTTGCAGACTCAAACCCATAAGCACTAAAAAATAACTCTCAATGACTGTGTTTACCCTAAACTAGGTCACTGCGCTTCTTCTAACAATAGAATTTCCTATGTAAATTGATTCCTACTAATATCCTGTGACGGTGCCTCTTGTCCTCTTTCATTGCATTAGGCAGTTGCCAGCCTTATCTGGGTCTTCTCCATCAAGCCTAATCCACTTCTTTTCAATTTCAACCTGTAGGTAGAAAACAAGAAGCAGCAGGTAGAATTAGCAAATAATTGGACACTGAAAGTGTGAGCTGCAGCAATAGCATGAAAAAAGCTTTGACGCAAAATCAAAATATTTCCAACAGATTTCAAAACCACTACTCCCAAAAATAGCTCAACTGAAGAAAAACAAAGCTGCATTCACAGTTCTATTTTTCAGCCTCATCTTTGATCAGACAAGGAATTATTATTTAATGATTCTTTTGCTCAAAGTCATTATCAAAAGTACATGCAAGGTATGTTTAGAATACAAAGCACATTTGCTTTCCTATATAGGGGAGCAGGGAGAAAGAAGAGGAGGGAAACATGGAAAGCAGAGCCCTGAGAATACCTGGCAATTGTAAAAAGCTTTCTGAACCACGTGTTTCTGGGGCTGCAGATCGCTCTCTATGCCCAGGGACCTCACTTCTGTTCCTGAGGCACAGGTATCATGCACAACAAACTGGACAGTAGCAAATGGATACCAGTCAGATGGTATCTCCTGGTCTGATCCGAGTTCCAGTTTGTAAGACAGGCTGTGTGGATGATCCAAACCTCGGAAAAGAAAAAGAAAACCAACACACCATTAGTGAATTATCTTTTCTTTGTTTATCCTGTTAAGGTTCATCTCCTAGCAAGAGAGCACAGCTTTATCTTCTATGAAAACAGAGCTGTTGTTATGATACAAGATTATTCTATCTATAATCTTTTGCTACTTGGGCATAAGGTGGCCCCTTGTTCATTTTCTGTCTGCTTCAGCACGTTTGTCAGTCATTGCAATTTTACAAATTAATTTACACAAGATTTACAAGATCCTTTCAGCTTCTCATTGAGAGAAGAGTATTACAAACTTAAGGCTTTGTTGCCCTAATTCAGATTATTTAACAGAATCTGTTTTCCCTTAAAAAAGCATTTCTTGCTCTCATAGAAAAATAAAATCTGGAAGGTCCCCATGTAGCTAAGGCAGTGATGCTGCCCTCTGTCCAATAACCCCCTTTCCAGAGCTCTCTGCTGCAGAAATTTTACTGCAGTGCTTATTTCAAGTACTACAGCTATCTTATGTACCATCATTTATTACAGTATGTCCACGGCAGGAAGATAAAGGTGCAGCTCAGAGTGCTGCTCAAATAAGATACATGCCACCCACCAGGATAAAGGCTACCTGGACTCCCTATCTAGCTTGGAAAACAACATTTCTGGGGAAAAAAAAAAAAAGTACTGCTAAAATAACTGATGTTATAAAGCAGAGTCATGAAGGATTTGTGCAGCATATTCTGAATTACTTTAATCATCCTAGGGATGATCCTAAGGATCACTTGCTTTAGCATTTCTTACATATGGCAATGATAAGGGCAAGCACTTCTCCTGGCACACAGGAACACCAAGGTGAAAGCCTGTTTCCCAAAGCAACTGGAGTCAGCAGACTCACTATGTGTGTGAAAGCAGGATAATACAATTTAATATAATGAAAAGAATCCTCTCCAAATTCTTCAGGGCAAAATGTAGCAATTCTGCATTTCTCCTTCTCTCCAGGATTTTAATCATCAGCATAGACAACTAACTATGCTTTGGCTGCAGGCAGGAAAGAAAAAAAAAATAAAAGAAGAGAAAGGATTTCCTGTATTTTGTCAAAGGCAAGCCTGGCAGTGTATATTTGGTTTTCATCCATTACACTGGATGGAATCTCGAAGTCCAGGAATAAATGTCCCATTCTTTATGCACTGGCTTCCTCCAGTGACAGGAATCAATTTTGTATCAGAATGAAGGAAATACTGAAGATAGAGTTAACATAAACTGAGCTTTATCTATCCCATGGGAAAAATCATGGTAATATTCCACATCCACAGGCTCGCAGGCATTTTGTAAGGCAGAAATAAATAAAAAAGTTGCATCTCCATTGCTCCTAGGAGCCTTGGGCTGGGTGCCTGTCTATGCTGCAGGTTTCCCCTGTAACATTACACAGACCTCTGGGCACACCTCAGGAGAGGCTCCTGCAAAGCAGTGGAACACAAAGATCCCCGGTTTGCAAGGAGTGCATGCAGTGGCTGAAGTCTCAGGACAATAGCACAAAACACAGAGACAAGTAAAACTGCAACATCAGGGCTTTTATTACTGAAGTAGAGGAGGGAACAAAGTCAGAAATAAGGATTACAGCCACCTGCCAACATCTTGAGAATGAAGCTGGAGCATGGAAAAAGTGTGAGGAGGAGAGGGTGTTTCATCACCCATGCACCCAGGGACAGGCAGATCTCTTCACCTCCTTGATGGGAGCCTTGTCCATGATCTACTGCTGGTCATCTCTTGCTGTGTCCCGAGCCCGTTTCTCCTGCACTAACAGTCTCCTGGTCCACAGTCCCTCTTCCAGACTGCCTGGACATGGTGGAATGAGCCTCTGTTGATGTGGGCCTCTCCATCCTTGAATCTTCCATCTCCAAGCAACAGGACACCATGAGGAACACCCTGTTCCAGAGCTAAAGTGCAAGAGGTCATCCCATCTGAACTCCGCTCCTTTTGGCTCCCAGGACCAGCTCCCTTCTGCTGCGGTGGTGCCAGGATGCAGCTTGGCAACGCACTTACCTGACCTGCTCCTTGTGCTGTTTGCTGGGTTGGGCAGCACAGACTGCACAGTGCCAGCCACAGGTGAAGCATCCTGGGGAGGACAGCAGAAACTGCAGCACCAGGATGGCATGGCATGTCTTGGCCAGGGAAAAGGCACTCTCTGCCTCTGGGGCTGTGGTTAATCAAGCAGCTGAGGAAAAAGGGTTTGTTGCTTGTAGTTCATTTGTGGCAGAAGGCAACCAGCATAGATCTAAGGGTTTTTGGAGATCAAATTCAGCATTTTCCTGAGGTTTTTTTTTGGGGGGTAGCCTATGAAGAAACAAATAGCAATGGGAATTTTCTAGCAAATTATTTTGCCTCCTGAGAAACGGAATCCAGAAATAATCTCTGCTTGGAATTTTTCTGGGCAGATATCAGATGGTAAAGGTTGGATAACAGATGTCCACTTGAGTCCAGGCATAGATGGGCCATACCTCTTCGTCTGTTGCTGAAGGTTTCCCTGCTAGACATGGCATAGTTGTGATGCAGGACCCTCCAGCCCTTAAAGAAACCTCTGGGTTTATATTCCAGCTGACCTACAGCCATGAGGTGGTCTTGGTGTTGGGATGCCATGAATTCTGGGGTGCTTCCTTTTCCTTAGGTTGTAACCTGCAAAGGCAGAGACAACAGGTTTGGGATTTGGATAAGGCTACTGCCTTGGATCCTCTGGAGCAGCCTCCTCTGGATCTTTTTGCCTATTTCTAAAATACAGGGTTCCCCCCCAGCCCATCTGTCTCTTGTACCAACACCAATGTCAGAGGGAGGTACTCACCCCTTCAGTTCTGGAGAACTTCTTGCCACTGCTGGGCACTGCTAGGAGTGTAGAGCAACTTCTTCCCATCAGCTGTCAGGTAACAACGTGACTGACCAGAGTTTTGGAAGACTCTGAACATCCCCTTAGTTTTCACCTAAAACTGAGCAGTTCTTGTCATCTCTGCTCCATGAAACCACTGCCTCCCAGGCCTTGTGTTACTCTGGAGTTGGAAGAAGAAAGAGAATCTGTGTGTAGAATGTCCTTTTGCAATAGCAACTGTAATGCTGAAAAAGCCAGGTATTGGCCAGAAGGAGAGAAAAGGTGGTGCTGTGGAAAGACAGGTGGATTGGAGCAGGCACAGTGTGCTAAGATGACATTATCAGAGCTCTGACATATTCAAGATGACATATTCATGCCCAGCTATCCAAAATATGGCCCATCAGGCACTGTGGAGACATGACCGCTTGGACCGATGAAATCAAACCACTCTTGAAAGGCAACCAGAAAAATTTGGGGACATAACTGAGCTTTTACTATCCAACTTATGAGACAGAAACCCTGCAGTTCAGCTGTCTAAGCAACTTGTTAAGACTTCTGTGAACTGAGAGATTTTAGTCTGCCCTAATCTGAAAATCTGGCTCATTTCCTAAAAGCATTCCAAATTCTTGCTGTCTCCAAAGAATACCAACAAAAAAGCCAAAACAAACAAACAAAAGATCAGTGAAACTATGAAACTAGATTCCAGATATCATTTAGCATTCACATAGCATTTCAAAAGCAGTTAATAATCTAACTTTGCACTTATTAACACTGTTTAGCCCTTTTTCACCTGTGTAAGTAGCATTCAAGCAACCTTGATCTGAGAAAGGCTCATGAAGCAAAGCAATCCAAGCCAAAATAATGTAAATAACTGTTATCCTAGTTATGTAATAATTCTATTTTTGCCAAAATAGGTCCAGTTCTAAAACTCTTATTTTGAACATGAAAACATAAACAATTACTAAGAACAGATTTGCATTAGGGTTGTTAGAAGTTGGTAACTCCTGCAGCTATGTCTAAATGGGTACATTTATCCAGCCTGCTGGGAGAAGTGCATAGGAAGTAGAGGAGTGTGACAGTACCACCACCAAGCACCAGTTCACAGTGGTGCCAGTACCAGGAGAAGGTGGCTGGGCAGGGATGGAGCCCACCTGACAAAGTCATGGCTTTGAGTTTCCACCTGGGCAGTTTAGAAAATAAGAAAACAGCACCTGGTGGTTCCTGGGAACCACATCACCTCCCAGAGCAGAGTCCATGCAGAGATGCTAAAGGCAGTAACAAGGCTGCCAGTAGCCACAACCTCCTCAAGTTCCAGTTTGCTGTGTTGTTTAGTCCCTTCTTCCTCAGTGTGGCTCCATGATGTAGAATGAAATAAGAAATAAACAGCTGAAGAAGCTGTGTTGCTTTACACAATGGCTCAAGGATGGAGGTGTCCTAGCAGGAAACACCACAGGGCTCAAATTTACACAGCAAGGGATTAAAGGACAGTGCTTTGCAGCTCAGCCTCTCCTCTGCTCCCTGGGAACTCCCTGGGAAGCAGCTGACACAGCTTCTTCACTGCAAAGTCTGGCTCCAGTACTGTGCTAAAATCATAACATGTTCTGCGTTTCCTTACACAAAGCCCCAGTTTCACAAAAATAGACTCAATTTGCAGAAATTTCACTGGATCAGCCCTTCAAAGCCTATTACTTTTTTCCTTTTTTTTCTTTTTTTTTTTCATAATGCTAAAATTCTGACTCCAAACTCAACATCTATATATCTGAGTAGGCATAGGCAGCTTTTAAAAGTCTGGTGTATCTTGCAGCTCCTGCTGACTTCACTTGGCCAGCACTTTTCCAAGAAAACACTTTAGTAGAATCCAGTGGGTATTAGCATATTTGAATGTCTATAAATGGAGCCACAACATAACTGTAGGCAACCTTTCCTTCTCCTTTTCTATTTTTTTTTTTTTTTTTAAGAAGCCTTTGGACAAAGGCTTTTTGAAAGCAAAATCCTCAGCATATTTTTCTGCCTGCGGTAAACACATTATGAAAGTTTACATATTTCTATTAGTTTGACTATCTCCAGACTTCTGGCACGCCTTGGGACAACTCTATTTTTAAACTCCTAACTGTGTACAGAGCACTTGATAAAAAGGTTTAAAATTTGACTGGGCAGTATTACTACCAAAATGTTTTTTCAAACACATGAACATTTCATAGAGACAAATGGTTCTGCAGATCTCAGCTAGAGGAATTACTCAAATGTCAAAAGTTTAAGCTACTGGTAGAAAATAATGTAAAGCTGTGGAATGCCTAAAAAAACCCAGTTCTTACTTTCAAATAACTTAAATCTGAAGTTAATTGTGCACATCAAATCTTCAGGTGAAAGAACTGGAGGGAATTTGGAAAACTTAATAATCTTCTTTAAAATTGCCTGAACTGCTGGCTTGATTTTACAGAAGCAAACCTACATTAAATAGCAAAGAATACTAAAAGCTACCCAAACAGTCCTGTAAGCCTTGGGAAAACACATGGGTCACAGCAGCATGGTGCAAATCTCTGAAATCTGGAGCACAGGACAGGAGTTTTGAAGACCTTAAGAATCTTCTTTTGCCTTCTAGTTCTCCAACATCTCTCTATCAACTCCTCTGCCCTCCCTGTCCATTTTCCAGTCTCGCCAGCCCATGTCCTTATCTTCCCTCTCTCCGTCATTGCTCTTCCCCCACCATTGGTCCTGGCTTAGTAGTAGAATACCTGAAACCAGGACTTAGGAAGATAAAATCTTTTCTGGGCATTTTAAAGAGGCAGTTAGCCCAGAGAGGATAATACAAGACTAGGACCATCCATATGTTAGCAACACACACTTACATCCTTTTTTAAAAGGACAGATTTTACAGATATTTTATATGAAATGTTTTAACTGGTGCCCTTGTCTTACACAGATCCCCAAAGCCTCAGGTACACATAATGCAAAGGATCAAGCAAAGGATTAAATGTCTTCACTCTACAGAATCTGAAGCAGGATATTGTATTCCTCAAGAATTTTTATGCCTTTAGAAGAGTGCTATGTCTTTAGAAATTAGTATTGGCAACATGACTAAAAATTGGAATTTTAAACGCAAATATTTATATTTTTCTTCTTCAAAAAGTCATATTTTCTCCTTTAAATTAAGGTAAATTAACTACTTCCATGTGTGCAATTAAAAACGTAGCTGCCTTTACTGCTACAAGTTTGCAGTGAGGCACCACCACCAGAAAGAAACAGGAATAAAGCAGGAGGCATTTTTTGCCAGTGCAGTTATTGCCACAAATGTACAATCTCAATGCACAAACCCATGAAAAAGTAATAGAAACCAGCTTTTGCAGAAGCACAGTTGCCTTCTTACAGCAAATTTAACCACAGCACCTTCTAGTTCTGACCCTTACCTACCTTTTCTTAAGTGATGCTAGAAAGTTAATACACAACAGTGTCAACACCACCTTTTCCATGAGCTGTGTGCTATAGGGTGAACAAATCATTTCACCAACCAGCTTCTGCTTCCCATCCCACCCATTGCCCAGCTGGTACATGGCAAACATACACCTTCCCTCAGGCTAGTCAGTACTACAGTCTTGAGCTTTACTCAGAATGACCAGCTCCACTTCCATCATACTGCACACTTGAAATGACTGACAGTACAGCTGCCTCCATCAGATAAATTAGGAAAATATGGCTTAAAAAAATTAATAAGTCTGTATTCTCCTTTTCCTAAAAGATTATTCCAGCTTCTACCAACAGCATCCCACAGATAAAAACCCAAACCATGACAGCTGATGGAGGTACACAAGCACAAATCCAGTGAAGACACATGCCCAATCCCATCACTTTATAGCACACATTATTTACTTGAATTTTTATCTGGAAGCCTGTCAATCTTCCACACCACAGCCCTGTAGGCACTCTCATACTTTGCTGTTCCAATTGAGACTTGGATTACAGGATCAGATTCAACCTCATGCAAAGCCCCAAGGCATGCTCTCCTATTCATTTTCGCTTTTAGGGACTTCTGCCTTTGGAGGTTCATGGTCCAAAGTGCTTTCACCCACTGTGTGGGAACAGGAAAACGTATCATAACATTTTCACAGTATTTCATAGTGGGTAAACGTGTTGGGATCTGAGCAGTTGAAGACATGTTTATGAAAGCCTGAAGTTCAATAGATGCCCCCTGAACCACCACTGCAGCCTTTACAGAAAAGGGAAGGTCTTGCCCATTGTAGCGTGTCCTGAAACGCATCAGTTCCAGCCTGCAGGCATCCAGGGGCGTAAACTTAATAATCCGTGATTGGTCAAATTCCTGTGCTTTGACACAGTTATGGAAATGGCAGTCAAGGATATCGATCCACTTCCTCTCCTGCTCCTTCTCAAAGTAACGCTCGTCCCTCTTCTGAAGCTCCAGGTCGTTCAGGGTTAGAAAACACTCGGCACCGCCATTCACAAAACACAGGCAGTAAATGTGTGTGATGACTGCACTTTCTACGAGTTTTCCTTCTGCCTTAGTGACTTTTCCCCAAAAGTTATCCACTATTTCCAGAGTCATTTCTTGCTCTTCATAATTCCTCTTTGCTCTGGAAACAGTAGGAAGTTTCATGAGCTCCTCCTCGACCGTCACAAGGAAATCAGTGAAGTCATTATAATCCGTGGTGCCCAGCTTTAAAATCTGCTCCACCTCCGGCTCATGGGTCACCTCTACTTTGGGATGGTACCTCCTCTTCTCCGTGTAAGACACGCACTCGATCTTCACAGTGTGGATTTTTCCTGAGACATTGTAGCTCTCCAGTTTGGGTTCGGACAGCTTGCACTGCGGCTGCAGCTGGAATTCCTTGAAAGGTTTCTCCAGGCCCTTTTCGTAATACATCTGCAACACCCCTCCAGCCAGGACGCTCAGGTAAATAGGGCCCCACTGCCGAGATGACATCATGTTCTTCTTTTCAGGAATCCTCAGCATGAACGGCCACCCATCTGCTTTCCGGCTCCTGAAAAGGCTGCGTGGGATGGTGGGGGAGAGTTTGTGCCATGTGTGGGTGCTGGAGATGGGTGGGTTTTCCACGGCTTCACAGCTGTCAGCTTGCAGGTGTTCAAGCCTCTCACAGATGTAACTGAAGGAGCCCTGGTTAAGGCTTTTCTGATCGTGACAAGTTTCTTTGTCTCTAGGATGACAGCCGCTCCTGTCAAGCACTTTGTCCTTCCTGTGCATGCTAACATTACCTGGCGACATGCTGAGGGAACACCCTTCCTTCCAAAAAGGACTGGAAAAAGCACAGTCACTGTGGAAGTATGGGAAGTGTCCTGAAACCAGCTCCTCACAGCTTCCTGGTGGGTTAGGGCTTCCTTCATCTGCTGGTTTGGAGGCCAAAGTCTTACCTGGATGGTCATTAGGTGAGGGGTTCAAAGGAAGGCTGCTCGGTTTCTGTGAGGCTAGGGATGAGCAAATCCCAGGGGATGGAGACGGGTTAACATTTGATGGCCATTCAGGGATGGGATAAAGCATGTGAATCCCGGACTTCGGCATGCACGGGTTTCCCGGGTAGTCTCTGGTAGGTGTTGTAAGTGGAGAGTTGCTGGGGGGTCCAGGACTTAGGTAGAAATCAACTACAGGAGATGAGAGTGGAGTGCTGCCCGTAGAGGATGACCTACTTGAAGACTCATGAACACTGAACAGGTTGAGCTTAAGGCCATTTGGTTTGCAGCTACTCTGATTGTCAGCCAGTTTCTGAGGTGACTGGAAGAGAGGCTCATCATCAAAGGTGACCCAGTTTGCTGGATTTGGGGAACACATCTTGTAGGAGAAACGTGAGGCACTTGCACAACGCATCACCCACAAGCCATCTATGAAGAAACAACAAACAGGATACAAATCAAACTCCAATCACACAAAGCTCAAATTTGCAAGCAGTTCACAAATCCAGTGTACTTGACTTTACATGTATAATCTAAGAGAGCTGTGTAGAAACAAACTGCCTGTGAATCCCCACTGCTCTCCCAGGTTGGGGATTGAAGGGAGTTCTAAACCCTACGAGCTGTTCACACCATCTGATGTACAGAGCTTCTCAATCAGAGAGAGCAGAATGCCCCACAGCAGCACAGGACTGCCTGAATAAGACTTTCAGCTTCCTACTATACAACATAATACTATACAGCTTATGCATCGTTTGGAATATGGACAGAGATTTTCCATACTGAGCATCTGCTCTGGGTGAGGTTTCCCCCCCTTCCCCCATCAAACTAAACAGAATTTTACTAAGAATTGTGTAGCTGTTTCCAAAAATAGAGAATCAGGAGGGAGAGAGGGGATTATTTTTTTTATAAAAGCTGTAGCAATTCAGTGCTGATGGCAAAGGTACACATGCTGCTGCCATCAGGGCAAGAACCTGGATTCCTGCCAGGGCAGGAATCTCTTTACATCAGTTCCTTCAACCCAGGCTTACACTCTTGGAGACTGGGCATGTTATAAGGAAGCATTGGAAAGGCATTAAAATTATAAACAAGAAATTAGCCCTAAGGATGAGCAGTACATTCCTGCTGAGAAGTAGACTGCAAGCCTCCACTGCAGACAAAACGCTGATGAAACACAAGTCAAGGCCAAGTAACAACACTCACATCTCCCAAGCACTGAATTGGCTGGTGGCCTGGAAAAAGGACAGGTCTTTAAACCAATTAATAAACAGCACTTCATCAAACAAAGTGTCTTTGGTAAAGGGCTCAGCTGGATGTCTTCAGAGCAGGACTGCAACCAGTAAATCATTAATCTTGCCTTCATGTTCTAAATTGTGCACTGAAATTTAAATGCTCGTTGCATTCTTATGCAGGGCATGTTGTCCCCGAAGTTTTTCCTCCCCACTGCTTCTGCCTGATGAGGGAGCAAGCAAAAAATTGCCAATGCCTGAGGAGGAATAGAGTACAATGAAACACCACGGGGCATATACAAGCATCGCTCATTTGATAGAAAGTTACTCTTGTTCTGTCAGAACACATCCACGTTTGCCTGAAAGCACAAGGAAGGCGGAGTTCATATGGACAAAAACCACCTGCATGTACATTGCTCCGTTAATTAAGGTCAGCTAATGATGACTTAGAGCTATTGCCCTTCGTGCACAGGCACCCACAGACAGGCTGTTTAACTGCACCGAGCTAGAGAATCACATAACCATAAAAGCCATTCTTTATCTGTAACATTCAGAGAGCAGTTCGCTTCTAGACATGCCACAGCTCAACCGAGCGAAACTTGTGCTACAAGTCTTTATTTTATCATTACTCCGTTATTTCTGGGGCAGTTTGTAGCTGGTAAGAAAGTGCCATAAACAATGGCACAGCGTGCTTACTCTGAGGCTGAGCAACTGAGAGCTCTCAACAGAGGAGGACTCTGGTCCTTCATTAGTTTTTGAACTCTTGACCTTTTTGTTCAGAAAAATATTTGCACTATGCTAGTTATTTTATAAGCACTCTAATCACCACTTACAGAAAGAGAGACAGAAAAGGAGCAAACAAGTACAAATTACTATCATAGCTCAGACACACACAACTACCAGTGTATCCTTCACCCACACAATCACTTCATCATAAAGTGCAGCAATGGAAAGAAAAATCACAGCTATTTGGTCTCTGACCTGGTCATCATTTTTTCCTCCCATATCACACCCTTCTCCTCCTCTCCCTCTGGTTGGCACCACGGCTCTTTCAGCATTAATTATTTCTAGAGATGAAGTTTCAAAGTTTTCAGCCCTTTTTTCAAAGCCTCGTTTGTTAAGAACAGCTAATGTGACGCTAACTCGGGGCGTGGCTTTTTCCTGGAACAGCCGGGACACTGGGGCAGCCTGGTAGGCAAGAAAACATAAGGAAACAGCCTCAAAGGCTCCCATTCAAAACTCCTCTGGCATTTACAAGAGATAAGGGACGGCCAGAGAGAGAAAAATACACACTGTGGATGGAAGAGAAGCCTTTCTCTGCGGAGGGGCGCTGGGGATGATGCCACAAGCCTCCAGTGTGAGCACAGCCATGCTCAAGGGGCAAATCACACAACACTGAGATGAACCAATGGAAAAGAAATCATAAAATCGGGTGTTTACAATAAAGAACACATTTCCAGACTGTTTCCCTTTCTTGTTAGAAATGGAGTTTTTCAACGTCCTTTATTATTCCCAGATGTTTGGGTTTTTTATTCCCCAATGTCTGTTACTATTCCCTTTTTAAAATGCGATGTTGCAGACTATTTGGCAGGTTTCTTTTTTCCCATTACAAAACAAAAAGATGTTTGAACTCCACCTGCCAAACATTTAACTTCAGTCAGTGATTGTCAATGAAGAAAACCACTTTCCCAAATGGAAAAAAGTGGGAAAAGTGGAAAAAACCACTTTCCTCTGCAGTCACAATACCCTCGGTGTACCTGTCAGAGGCTGTAGCTTTCACCTCTTGTTGCTGTTGCAGTTACGTGGGAGTCCTTTAAAAGAAATAAAGATGCTGACGGCAACAAAAACACACATGCAAAAAATGTTGAAAAGGTGTTTCCCCTACTGTTGCTCACTAATCCCCTAAAATGACTACTAGGCATGGAGGAAAAAAGCCCAAATGGATTTTTACAAGCTCTTTGGATAATGTCCTGCTAATAAAAGGAAATACACCCTCTTGTGTGTTAAGGATAGTACCACTCATCTAGTATTTTAAAAATAAATAAATAAAATGCATCTTATGCTGCTTTACATCACTTGTTCTCTGATTCTTTTACACCTGCACAATACAATAAAGTAATGCTTTCAAGTTCTATTTTGTCCTAAACAGTGCTCAAAATTCCTTCTTATGAACTGGGACATCCTTGCTCAAAACTGGAATAAAATTCAGGCTTCAGGATGGATGTGTTTTGCCTCCAAAGGGCAAAGGTCCCCCACAGGACCCACATAAATGTAACCCAAATGCTTTAGGTAAAAGGAAAATTGTACAAGATACCACTGATCACACAGATGTTATATGGCCTGTGACTTTTAAATTACAAGCAGGTGTGGTATCTTGTTCAAATATGAGGCAGGAAATACCATTTTTAGAATATTGAAACTGCCAATAAAAAAAAGCTGGCTGAAATAACAGTTGATCCTAGGTGCATTAATTCCAGTGAACCCAAAAGTCACATCTCATTTCAATTCATCCTCTTCTGCCTGAAAACAATATTCCCGTTTATCAGATTAACACAGTCCCTCAGCACTTAATGAACAGTAGTTGCAGCTTAATTTCTTCATTTTAATACCTTGAGGATGGAAGGAAGAGAAATCCTACCCTATTATTGAGAGATTTCATGGGCTGTAGCTATCACTGGGTCCTTTTGTTGCTTCAGAAATCCCCAATCAAATCTGCAGCAAAAATACAGCTCAACTTTCTTGCCTTGCTGGGGGATATTGTTACCTCTTCCTACACTGAGCACTAATAATAACTCCCTACTCACTCTAAGGTGTAACTCGAGGTCTTGGCTTTGGCACTTTTAATTCAGACGCACCTGAGTCCTCAGCTGACATGTCATCAGCAATGTCCCCACCCTGCTGGCAGCACGGCCTTCTGTCACCTCCTTCACAGCAGCAGCACTGAGCCAGCACAGGCCACAACTGGACCCCCTGCACATCTCACCCTCAGGGGTCTTCCCTAAAATTTGGCACCAATTAAAACCCTCAAGCACATCCCCTTCTGTTCCAACACAAAGGTCCTCTTTTAAAATATTGGAGGAGCACGGGGTCAGCTAATGAGGAATGCCAGGGAAACACCTCCCAGCTGCAAAGCATAAAGCAATTAAATTCAGTGTTTAATAGACAGCATTCACACTCCCAACACACTGAAAAGTGTAATTCTATAAATACATTCCCTGTTGCCTCTCTACTCCAGAGGACACCACAGCTCCAGAAATGTTAAGCTACACATCCTCTAAAGAAATTCTCTCTTTGTAACACCCAAGCACGTACCTCATGTGTGCCACTTGTTCAGTGGGGTTTTATTGGGTAAACACCAGCTTCATTACTTGCTCCAAGCTCAAAACCCCCCCCCCTAGATTTATCTACACACAATGTGACAAAAGAGTTAAATAATCCCTTCCAAATAAGCTGAGCTCTTCACATGAGCTGCTCTGTGTGTGGACAGTGCCTGGTCATTTTATTTCCACCCTTCCAGAAAAACTATGGACCCCATACAGAACTACACATCAGTTTTACTTCCAGGAGCAAGGCTGTGTGTTGCATACAGGCCATATAGAAATTCAGTGCAAAGCTCTGCACCCTGTGCGCACTGTGGTGAAGCTGTCCCATCACCTCACCCTGTGAGCTGTTCCTTGTACAAACACCCAGAAAATTCTTCAAGCATTTTGCCACAGAGTGCAATAGTCTCGCAGGGAAGTACAAATTCTCTGCAGTTTAAGCAATAAAGCACATACAGTATATAAAAGGTCCTAAATGTTTCTAAGCCCTTGTGATATCCAAGTAAAACATGGCAGATTTATCTCTGTGTTTTACAGCCATAATCTTTGTGTCACTGTTTTGGTTATTACTTAACTCTGCAAAAAAAAAAAAACCTTGAAGCTCAACTTCTACATAAAATACTGCTTGATTTATGATGATTCGCCTCAAATTTTACTTGGATTCTATATGTGGCTGCACTTCTATTTAACTCTGCGTTTTCTATCCTAGATACACATAAAAAATTTATCCACTCTATACTTCTGAAATAAACATAAGCAAAAGCCACAACTGACGGGAAATAGGAATTTCTTGGCATTTTCTTGTATTTGGTGTATGGATTAAGCCTCCCACTGCATTACTCATTTTAGAAAATAAGGAACTGGTGTAATAGTCAAAAATACACTGACTTCAAAGTGCAATGTGACTTTTTATTTACGTTGCTCACTCTCTGGGGCATAGACACAGCTGGGAGAAGTTCAGAGCTTGCAGCTAATCTGTTTAATTTGGAATTTCTTACTCTTGGCCCTGAGAGCTGGAGGAATTAAAGCTTTCAGCTTTTGACAGTGTGCACGTCCCCAGAGCAAAGGCAGGCCCAGCTCTTGCAAACACCTCTGGCCGCTGCTTGTTCCTGCCTCGGTCCCAGGGGAGGTTACAAATCAGGTGGTGGGTATTTGTAGGCACAAGCTTGAGAAAATTGACATTTTTAAGGGCATCAGCAGAACACAGTTCCCAAGCAGAGACAACACTCACTGTCTTTGATGGGGAAAAGGGCTGGGCAGAGACTGAAGCGCTCTCTAGCGAGGACGATGCCACAGGGTTTGGGGTGTGAGGCCAGGGAGCGATGGTGAGAGCGCTGCCGGTCCCTGCGCACCGGGAGAGCGGCCGGAACCCAGCCAGGGAGGGATCCCACAGGCACCGCACCGCGGAGGCCTGAGGAACTCCAACTCCTCTGCCTCGCAGGGTCACACTCATGCTTTAAAGGCTGTGAGCTGATACGAGATTCACACAGGGGGGAAAACCTACTGGAAGCTCCCAAATGGAAAATGAAAGAAAAGCAGCCAGATTCACATCTCTAGTAACCGTTCAAGCCTGCTCAGCTGCAGCTGAGTTCATTCTTTCCCAAAGAAGTAGCTCGTCTTTGCTGACAACAGGAGGAGGTCGCATGGTGAGGACCTTCCACTGTATGTGAAAGTTTAGCACGTTTTACTCAAAACAATTCCCACCTCTGCCACAAATAATCACTCAAACCTCAGCTGTTACACACTGTAAAAAAACTCCTTTTTGTGTCCAGATCCATTCTGGGAGACCTTCCCTAACACTCAGATGTGAAGTCATTCCAAAGCTGCCTCGAAAAGACAACAAAACGTCATGCATGACTGGCCTTGTGTGTAACAGCATCAGCTTCAGCCACTCTTCCCATACACAGTGAGCTGCAATTCCCACACCCTCCCTCACCCCACTCCAGCAGTCACATCACCACGGGTGACTCACATCAGCTTTGTCCTTCACTGTTTTCTTAGTGGGGAATAGGAATCGAGGCAGAAAAGCCTAGAGACATTTTACTGGAAGTGTCTGGAGACAAACCAAAGGTATTTCCTACAGGAATTGAGAGATTTTTGCAAACCACAGCCACACAGCCGGCTGGGATCTGCAGCACCATTCCTCTCAAGGATTTCTTTGCACAGCTTGTAATCAGGAACATAACTTTCAGAATGAGATAACATAAATTAAATAAAATAAACTACAAATAATAATAACAAAAATTTAGAAGAAAAGAGAAACTGTAAACTAGAGTTCCAATCTAAGTGTCATCAGGAAAGATACTGGAATGGAGACCTGATGCTGCAAACAGCAGCAGAGGTCCTCTTACCCCACAGGCGACCTCTGCCACCTGAGGGGACCTATGAGGTTACTTGGAGCAGGTCCTGCACTACCTGCTGTGACTCAGCCCACACACAGACACCTTCCAGAGCACATGAACCAGTGAATACAACAGCATGGAGAAAAGTCAGGCAAAAATCAGCCTCCAGCTACGAAACATCCAAGGATCACAGGCTTGCAACAAACATTTTTTAACATAAAAGAACAGTTTTCCCAATCCACAGCTATATGTAACTATTTTGTTTCAGGAAGATGAATTAGCATCTTGCATCACACTATGAACTCTGCATAATTCTGGTACATAAGGAAGAGCCATATACACTTAGAACCTGTATAGTTTTCTTTTTAATGTAACCAAAGTGATAAAAACCACATTTCTCTCTGGCATATCTGTAAGAAGAGCAAACAGCAGTACTCAACACAAGTCTGAGCATCTTTCTTGGGCACATAATTTCTAACTTCTCAGTCAGTTCCTGCATCTGACACCCAGCAGAGTGCCATCCCAGATGTCCATTGTTTTCCTGCTTGCTGGGCACATTCCCCATCTCAGAAGGTGACAGACTGCCCCAGGTCTCACTAACACATGTCCAGTGGCCCGTGGTTCTGTGCATCTTTGGGCTCCAGGCTGGGAATGGAGAAAGCAGGACAGGGTGGACCCCTGCTCGTGGCCCAGTTGCTGGCAAATGAGATGGCCAGCAAAACCCTCAGGGAGACACAGTCTGCTATCAAAGACAGTAAGAACACTTTTGCTAGCTCAAATTAGAACTGGATTCAATCCTGAGAACCACAAAATGGTTTTCCATGTTTTAGTGAACACCTTTAACATAAGAAAGCTCATTTTTCCTAGAAGAAATAACAAAAATCCTGGTTAAATAAATACTAACTACTCAGTGTTTTTATTCTCTTCCTTTCTGGATATCTCAGTGCCTTCTAAGACATATGACTTTTGTGCAAGATGTGACTGCAAGGTGTGATGCAAGACATGATTGCGTCTTCTCAAAGCAAAACAGTTACACGTAGCTGTGTATGGTGAAAACTTCCTCATTTTTTTAATGTTAGAAAGTGCTCACTGAAAACATGTGACCCTTAAATATTTTTTTAGCTGGAGGTTGGTGTTTGATCTGTGCTGTTGCACCTGATTTCTTCCCATTATCTGCATAGACAAGACAGGTAAATAGCATTTAATTCACTTGACTGTGCACACACGTGTTCCTCCCCACAGGGCCACTCACATTCAGTTCCCTGGGCTAGTCCTGCTCCATCCTCTGAAACACACTCCTCTCCAGCAGCACCACAGCGATGGCAGAACATACACTCCTCCAAAGGCAGAATTTGGAGAGCCAAAGGACAGCAGGGATTCATGTAAACTTTATTGACACCAGCTGACATTTTAATGTACAGAAAGTTTGTTGGGTTCTTTTAATCACAAAAAAAAAAAAAAAAAAAAAAAAAACACTCTGGCCTAGAATAGGCAGGAAAATAAATCTATTTTTATTTGCAGTACTTCTGCAGGTCACTAAGTTAATGGAATGTTACTTCATCTACTGAAGCAATTTTTAACTCTGTTTAGGAAACATGTTATTATTAGGAATGCACGCACATCCCACAGAAGTGGTCTGGTCACGGCAGCTCTGCACAGGGCTCTGGCAAGTACTTTACCACCCCAAACCTCTCCCTCTCTCCTCCCCCTGGACAGAGCAAGAGACTTATAATGGGCTAAGAAGCAGAAGAAATGCAGTTATGGGTGACTGTCCCACTTCTGTAATAGCAACAGCCTTTTTTTTGTTCGTTTTTAGGATTAAGCAGCTCTCTGGATTAAAAAGAAAAAAAAAAAAAAAAGCCCGAGTGCTTTGGCACACACATCACATATCAAAATATTAAGCTGGCTGTGGTCAGAAAGAAGTTTAAGCCTGGTCCTCTGCTAGTGTTTGCAGTGTCCAAGGGAAGGGAGGGATGAAATGCCCCAAAGAATACACAGCACGAAAGAACACTGCAAAACTCTTGCCACTAACCTCAGAGTGAGTAATAAAAGGTAGGGAAGCTAACAGAAATACTGTATTTAACAAATTCACTAAAGAACATAATAGTCTCTCTTTTTTTTTTTTTAATTTAGTTTTGTTTCTGAGTCAGTTTTTATATCTGCCCTTAAAACTGCTTCATGCTTAATGCCCAACAAACTCATGGCAATAACTTCCTGGAGACTAACCCATGACATAAGATTAGCAGAGGCCTTCTCAACATGAAAAGTACTGTCTGACAGCTGTCAGGAACATTTCCTGACAGAACAGCTCTCACCTCAGTTGTGGGATACTCCCCTTCTCCCTGCTTTAAGGCCTTACAGGAATACTAGAACTAAGGAGAAGGTGTGCCAATTGAATCCTTGTTTATTTGGATACATGTATTTTTAATAGCAACTGATGACAGTCGTGTCAGAAAGCGTAATTCATAACACAGACACCAAAAAAAGCCTCATTTGGCTTCCTCTCCAAAAGCCTCTTAAGACAGACATGTGGGCAGCCTGCTTCTCTGAAGTAGAAGACGTCAGCTTATATTTATACCAATTAAAAACAGAGAAAAGGAGTGGTGGAGTAGAGGGATCTTGTTTACCCAAGCACAAAGTCAAACACTGCCCAAGATAGTGCATCTCTGTATGTGCAACTGGGTGTATTTCATATTGGAGTTAATGTCCACACACAGATTAACTTAAAAACCTACATTAACTTGCTATTCAGAGACCACCAACAAGCTGGGCAATTAAGTTTACAAACCCAAATAACTTCTAAAAGTGATAGAAAATAACACTTACTACATATTCACGAGGGAAAACTGTCAAAGCTGAGCATGAAGCAAGCACCTCGTACCTGCCTTGGGGCAGGTTTTCCCAGGGGTGTGATTTACAGCTCGAGCATCAGGTAAATACAATCTCTGGCCACGCTCCCTGCTGTACAAATTACTCTTAAGCTCAGCCACAACTGGTTATAGAGTGCGGTGCTCAGTTCTCCTCCACTCACACACACAGACAAGGCAGCAGCTAATCTTTCCTCACAGCATTTTCTCCCAGTGCATAAAATCAGGCAACATAAAGTGTCGTCTTGGGCTACCGCTATTTCTTCTTTCACAGCTACAGAAGAGCCTCAGTCCCCAGCCAGGGCAAAGCGAGTTAACAGCAAAATGAACAGCTCATGTTTAAAAGCCTCAGGCTCCAAAACTTCTGTTCCCTCCTCCCCAGTCAGTCATTACCACTCTCTCTCCAAAAAAAAAAANAAAAAAAAAAAAAAAAGCTAACTCCTGTTTGCAGAGAAATCACTCCGGGTTTCTCCACCTCACAGAAAAAACACTGAGGAAGCATAAGATTGTGTAATTGTCACTTGGGTGCGTAAAACAGCTTAGTCGGCAGTTTTCTCAGCGCACTTGTTTGCCACAAGTATCAGAACAGCTACACCTTTAAAAAAACCTCGCTGCAAAACCCCCTTCGGTGAGCACTTACCTAAAGCCAGAAAGGGGATATTTTCTACTTTTTTTTTTCTCATTTATACTATCCTTGAAACTCCATCCCGGGGGTCTGCACTAGGGGCACATATGGTCAGTGCGGTCTAATCATCCCAGTCCTGTGCAGCACATCCCCCCGCATCCGCTCCGGCGGTTTTCCCAAAGCCCTGCGCCCCGGCTGGATTTATGGGAGAGATTTTCTCTTTCAAACACCGTGACCCTACGTGCATACTTCAACATCAGCAGCCGAACCGCTAGAAAAACATGAGAAAGGCTCCAGGAATTCAATTCGCTTCGGGTACTAAATAAAAACACTCCTCGCTTGCCCCAGTCTCCTTCCTAACAAGTCATGGGAACGTGATCCCGCAGGATGCCCGGCACCCAAACCCTCCCGATTTCCGCCGTGATTCAGAGCCCCGGGTACCCCTGGGGAAAGAGGAAAGAGGAAAGAGGAAAGAGGAAAGAGGAAAGAGGAAAGAGGAAAGAGGAAAGAGGAGAGGAGAGGAGAGGAGAGGAGAGGAGAGGAGA
>WEKY01028454.1:0-10722 GCA_013390045.1 Picathartes gymnocephalus | reverse complement strand
GCAGAGCCGCCCCGTGCCCGCTCCTTACCCGCTCCGGTCCCTCCGCGGCGCCGCCAGAGCCCGCCCGCCGCCGGGAGCGGAGCAGCGGCCGCGGCCGGGCCGGGGGCGGCGGCCAGGACTGGCCCCGCCCGGTGCATCCCGCGGGAGCATCCCCCGGCACGCCACGGACGGCAGCGCATCCCGAGGGGAAACGGCGCGGGCAAAGCTCCGCCGGGGCCAGGAGAGCCTCCGAGGACACGCAGCACGAGGCTTGGAAAGTGTCTAAGTAACCAACAGGATGGCACAGTTGTGTACAGTTGTGACACGGTCCCGTGCAGAAAGAGTGCTCCCGAAAGGCCAGAACACACCGATAGAATGGGGAGGGTGAAACCACCCCTAAAACCCTGTAGAGCATTCCCAGGGACATGGAGCAGAGCTGCCAGGGACTGCAGACACACCAATTGCCCATCTGAGAGGCTTTCAGTAGCAGCGACAGCTCACTTACAGCGGCGAGCTCCAGTTTCTTGTGTAATCCACCCAAAATTCTTTGTCAAGCATTATACATCCATTTCAGCTCCACTGCTTTCCAGTGGTTGAAACTGCCCTTGTATGTTAATAAGGAAGGACCTCCTCCTGCAATTTGTTTTCTTCTGTCCAGTTTATCTTCTCTGTAGTGGTTTCTTGTGTTTTCTCTGAAAATTCAGCGATCCTACCTCTTTGCTCTCTGCATGGGAAATGCTATGCAGTCTCTGTCTACATTTGCAATAGAAGTGTTCCGTACAGTTTTCCCTACAAATAAATTTTTCTGTAAGCTTAACACCATTACACAAACCACACTAGAACAAACATTGGCCATCCGTGGTTTAAAAAGTTCTGTGTTTCTTATCTTTATTTTTTAAAAATCTAGTGCCCAATTTAGCACGGAATTTTTTCACCATAATTTAACCAGGAACTTGCGAGCCAGTGAATTGTCACATTCTTCTCTCCTTAAAGGTCCTTTCTTGAGCACTGCCAACCTGTGGCCTTCAGGCTCAGAGCACAGGGTTAGGCAGCTCCCCTAACCTGCCTCCCTCACCCCAGCATGGCAGCCTTGCAAGTGTCAGAACCTCATCCCGACCTCTTCCCTCGGGAATTCCATCCCTGTAAGCCTTCTGCCCTTGAAATCCAAGCCTGGTGTCAAAACTGTATTTCCATAAAAATTGTATCTTCCATTAACAATACAGTCTTCTGCCTTCTCCCAGGACACACCCAGCCCCTTAGCAGAGGGAAGCAGTAGATCAATACCTCCTGTTTTGCCAAAATGCCAGAAAATTTGAAATAGTTTCTAGTATTTTCTACGTACTCCAAAACGAGTCCTTCAAACTCTCATGCACTCCCGCACAACATTCAACAAAACCTTTTTTTCCTGTTTAGCTTCCACATTAGCTCTTCCCAATGGTTTTCAAGTGGGAGGGGTATTAATTTCTCCTATTTCCTTATCAAAGTCTAAAAATAGATCAGATTTTCCTTTGCTGAAATGTGTATACATTTTCAAGACAAGACTATTCTTCCCCAGTAACTTCTACTAACATTTCCTCTTCCAAATTAATTCAGTGCAATATAAACTCAAACATCAGAAAAAAAAACCCCGATACTGAGATTTAAAATTCCTTAATATAATTTGACTTTGATGAACAGTATATGCAGAACAAATTAGAACTATTAAAAGTTATTTCTGCTGTAAATACAATTTGAAGAGTATTTCACATAAAGATACAGTATTATATATTGGTAGAGGCAGTTATAAAACTCATTCAACATTTTACAACACTAACAAATTCAGATTACATTGTTAATTATATTTAAATTGATCTTAACATGATTTGCAGTATATTGCCCTGTTTATAAAATGTTTACTGTCCCTGACTATTTTAACAAAAGCAAAACCTGTCAGTTCATATCTGGCTAGAACCAAATATTTGTAAATAGAGACAGAAAAACACTTGTTTCTAGACTTATTTAACTCTTTGCTCTACTGCTTTGCTTTTATTTTTTGCAAAAAAAAAAAATCTGCAAAAGTTCTCTTAACTAAGAATTACTTCTGTATTTTGTTTTGAGAAGTAAAATTCTTCTTCTCCCATTTAATGAATCCATCTTTCACTTAGTATAATTGCTATTAAAAACTTACAAGCTTAGCATACTCATTATTTGAATTATGTATATTTATTACATTTAAATTGGTTATGGAAATTTAGCATACTAATGTTCTTTTTGTGTTGGCTTCAAATGTGGCCTCATGGGCTACATTGATAATTTAAGAGAAACATGTTCTTGCCTCCTTGTTTGGACTAAAAATAAAACTGACTTTCCAAGACTTCAAAATAAACTCTTAGTCGATTGTCCCCTCTCCAGGTGCATATTTTCTGTCCAACCCTGCACATGCTACAGGCAGTTTGAAAGTCACAAAGTATAAGGCACATGAGAGGTGCAGCACCAGTTGCGGGATTGCAGCCATTCCCTGTGCCAAAGGCTGCAGTTAATGAAGCTCCACTGAAATTCTCAGTTCAGACCTCTTCAAGCTCATAACTTCATTAAAATAAACTTTCTTGGAGACAGTGTTCTGCATTCACTATTCAAGCACAAACTGAAGACTTTTAAATCCAAGAGAAAAGAGGCTTGAAGCTTTAAGGGAGGGCAGGTGAGGGTGAAGGCTCTGTCTGGGGCAGAAGGGGGAGTGTGTGGTGATGTAAGGTATTCTCACACTCATTTCAGAAGCAAAGCACTTTATACAGAGAGAGCCTGCAGGAAGCTGCATGCCACCATGGACTAGATGCCAAGTCAATTCATGAAAGAATCCCTAGTGCCTAAAATAACTGGAAACTACCTGGACTCAAGTTTTGTGGGTTTAACTCTTCTCAGGACAAAGTCATGTTGTTTATGGGAAACCATAACTACAGTTTTGACACCAGGCCTGGGGTTCAAAGGTTTCTTCATTAGTTAAGACCTCACCAGCTTAGAAAGTTTTGGACTCACAGGGTGAATCAGTGCTAAAACCAGAACAGATAAATTGCGATTTCTACTGTTATCTCTGTAACTTCCATATAAGAAATTTACAGCTAGAATTCCTTTAGGTCTGTTAGTGGAGTGTCTTACCCTGCACCTTTAGCCAAAGGAGAATCACACATTTTTTTGCAGCTCAGCATTGCAGCAATCCGAGTTTTTGCCTCTGTAGGGAGCTGGGTGATTCTGAATGAGCACTGACGTGCCTAAAGCTGCCTACACACACACAGAGCAGAGGCAGACAATGAGTGCTGCCCCAGGCAAGTTTCCATGTGCTGCTGTTCACAGCCCTGGTCAGGCCCTGCTTTTACAAAGGTCCCCCAAAGTTCTTCTCTGTCCCCCTCTGTAACCAAGCTGGCAGTGCTGCAGGCACAACTGCAGTCAAAGGAAGTTTTTAACTCTGTGATTAAAAGAAACATTCAGGAATTTGGGGAAAAAAATGACCTCTTCTGAACAAACATGGTTTTAATTCACAGCCGAGCAATACTGCAGGTAGTGACAGAGGCAGAAAATGCAGAGTAGGACAGAACAAGCATCCAGCCTTCGTGGGAGGAAGTAATCAGACCTCTGGCAGCAATTACAATGTTTTACTGCACTAAGCTTTGTTTTTATTATGACCCTGCTGTTGCTAAGATAGTGCTCTCAAATTACCTTACATACAGACTGTATTAAACAACAGGTTTGCCCAATTTACAGGGCCAGATGGTTCTCCAAAGTTTAATATATCATTGGATTTACACTATTAAAAAAAACCCACAGCCTTGACACTGCTCAACTGAGCCAGTAAATAACTTGTCCCATCCCCTGATAGGCGCTATGTGGATACAAAGTTTATTTCCTTTCCTGTTTGCAATTGATGCCTTGCAAGTCAGAGCAAATCCATTTTTTGGAGCAGTAGGAAGCAGTGTTAAACAGTGAAGTCAGCATCCAGGAAACATGCTGGGCCAAAGACCTTCATACCAAAACTTCATCTGCCAGCGAGGGAAGGTAGGGCAGGTAGAGCAGCAGGATTACAAGTACAAATTAGAAATGCAGCTGGCTTGGGAAAAAGGGAAAATAACCATATAAACAGCCAAAGGTAGGAAAACAAACTGTTTCAGTCTGGATATTTTACATCCATCGAGAAGATCCTGGCACCACCATGCCATGAGACATTGAACTGGTTCAGAGTGAAGCTGAAGGGATTAACAAGAGACATGACAAGCACCACCAACTCTAAACCAGCATTTTAGCTGATTGCTGTTTAACACAGATGTAGCAATTTCAAATAATCATTGTTCAAACAGCAACGAGATGCACCCTTGCACAGCTTATGATGACAGTCTAAGATTCCTCCTTTAGAAATTAAGCTTTCAGGCAGGGAAACCTCTGACCTCCAGGAGGTTAAGGCCTTCTAAAATAGACAATGGCTTTGGTGCTTCTTGGGCAGCTTCAAACTGATGAAGCAGTGGTTCTTAAGAGGGCAATCTTGAAGTTAAATTAATGCCTGATTACAGCAAATATTTATTTTGAACACACAGAATAGTTACTGGGGCTGTGCTTTCAGAAATCTAGGACAGCTGAACATTTTGAAACCCTCGAATGTGCTAGTATAGCTTTAAAACAAAGCTCAGAAAGATTTCTTTAAAATCCAGTTAAAACCGTTAAAGTGCTGGTTTCTGAATTAGCCACTTAAGCCTGAGAGTGAGAGATCATTCATGAGATGCCCAAAACTATGGAGAAGTGAATTAAGCATCAAAGCACGCTTTAAAAACTTGTGTCATAGTGAAGTGCCATTTAAAAAGGGAATTGTCTTTTCTTGAGCACAGTTATTGCTTGGTGAGGGTGATCCTCAAATACATTCCAAATAATACTGAAAAGAAAAAATGCTGACAAACTAATGTACATTGAAATTGTACCTAAATGCCTATACATTCTATATTAATTCCAGCTTGGATATTGTATACTCTGAACATACATTTGATTTTTTTAATGCAAATTCTAAACACACACTATTTTTATTAGGACATGTAAAAAATGTAAGCAAAACCTTTTTCTGAATACAACCACCTATGAAATGTAGTATCAGTAAAAGTAGTACTAGTAAAAGTAGCATGAGTTCAGTAATTTGATTCAGAGAATTAAAATAACTGGATTAGTACCTTCAGTGCAAGATGAAAGTCCTCAGAAAAGGGAGGACTTTCTTCCAATTCTTCAAAAGAATTGGAAGAAAGCAATTAGCTTCCCAGCCCTAAAGGAAACATCTGAAGCTGTATCTGCTTCCATAAAATGGCTGGAGAGAAAGCCAACACTTCCCAACCCTCATTAACACCAGCACATAGTTCTTAATTCAACATCAGTAAGAAACCCTGCAGGCTCTCCCCATCTCCTCTCCCTTTCACAGTCACTTCTATTTTGCATTTCTGAAAGGAAAAACTATCAGAACACAGAGAAGAACTGAGACCACCTAGAGTGGTGTAACTACTTCATCAAAAACAGCTGGAACACCCCACCACCATGTCCCACTCTGCAACCTGGACATAGCCAGAAGCAAGGAGAAAGTCAAGTTGGTTTCACGTAGTTGATTTTATTATTACATACTGATAATACATATCAACACATCTGATATCAGAGTAAACCCTTGTGGAACAAGTAAGTGCCATAATGGAAATGATGGAACAGAAGATTGGTGTGGGAAGTGTGGAGCAGCATAGCATCTGATTAAAAAAAAAACAACCAAAAAGACGCAACAAAGAAACCAACCAAACAAAAACCCAACCCAACACCAACAAACCCCACCCCCCAAAAACAAACCAATGCTGTGAAAACTTGTGATATTAAACTTCACTTGAAAAAAAAAAAAACAAAACTAAAAAAAACTTAGGAGAGGCCTAAATTTCACAAATTTCTGAAAACACAAGAAAACCCATATGCATCCCCCCCAGTGAATCCATCACATCTCAATTCCACTGAGACCTTTGGCAAATTCAGTGTTTAAATCTTCTACATATTTCATATTCTTCTTTACTGTCAGAGAGCACAGTAAGCTGATCTACTCTACGCACATTGTTTCACTCTTTTGGGCAAATGACAATCACAGTTTCTTCTAGCCTTAAACAGCTATTTCAACCAATATATATATATATACACATGTGTAAACAAAATGTTACAGAAATGGCTTAAAGCAATTTCACAGAAGTATCCCAATTCAGCTATTTGTGCTCTTTACCTGAAAATCCCAAGTGCCAAATACAAGCAGGAAAGGTTTCCACTGTTGCAGTCTAACAATGATCCCATTTACTTGGTGAATTTGTAAAAATCATTTCAAGCCACAATTCCAATTAATTCTAGAGGTCTGAGAAGAGGAATAATACACTTACAGTAACTGCACAGCTTGCATGGCCAAAAAAAGTCTCCAAACTCGTTTTTAAACTGTTATTAACACGTTAATGGAATGTACATGTGCTGACCATTAAATGTATAACTCAAAAATAGACACCTACTGCACTGATCCAAATTTGTTAATGCAGAAACATATTTGAAAATATACAAAATCTGAAGTTATTACATGAAATCAAAACCTGGTTTTAAAAAGTCCACAGTAAAAACTGAAGGTAATTACTATATAAATTATCCACAGACTGTGTATTTCCTGGTTTAGAGCCAACATTAAGTTCTGCTTTATCTGTTACAAGTTTTAAATATTTTAAAGCCATTTACAGCACCAATTCAGTTTTTACTAGACCCAATACCAGCCTCTGCTTCCTGGAACAAACAGGAACTGGATAATGAATGGTCACTATCTGCATCCTGTGCAGCAGCAGTTTCCAAGGACTCAGCTGTAAACTATCGATTTTTGTTCTTTTTAGAATTTCCCTGAAACAAGAAGCAAGCAAAGAGAACATTATCATTCAGGTAAGAAAACCTAGACACGTAACATACAAAACCTGATGTCTGATAATTTATGCCTACAGCAAACAAGGTACAGTCAGACTGAAAATAAACAGTCCACAGACTTTAATGTGGCAGACTGCAACTGTTGGCTCTGAAAATGCCTCTATTTCTATAAGCACAACAGAGGCGAGTACCAGATATGTCAAATAAACACAACAGTTCCTTACTAAAACTGAAACCTGTGAAAGATATTTGAGGGACATCCCAAGACACTCAACTATTAATACCACTAATGTCGTAAGGGCAGTGAAGGCATGTCAAATCATAATCCATCTACAGATGCTACTCCAAATAACTTCTTACACAGTAATTGCCTCAAGTTAAAAATCAATCTCCCACCCTATTGGGGTTTTTCCCAAAATAAATTTTATTTTAATTCAGGTTGTACAGATTATTCCTAGTTCAGAAGAGAGTTTGTTCCACAGCTAGCCAGCTCACACTTGACCTGCAGTAACTCTACCAAGGAAATCTGAAGCTTAAAATAAAGTTTTATGCAAGAGTTACTTGCTGGCAATTCTCAGTCTTCTTATTTCCTGAAGATAACATTTGTTTTGAATCTAACCAACAACCCTCTCCAAGTGATAAAGGCATTAACTGCTTTATTTGGATTTCAACTGAATCCCCTTCTACATTTAGTAAATTTTAAAACCTGTGTGGCTTCTGTTGTGAGATTCTGAGGTCCTTACAGGCAGAATACCAATTCAAGTCTTAGAAATACCGCAAGTGAAAAATTCCAGAAAATATTTTATAAAAACATGAAAAGCAATGGTCAGTATGCAGCCAAGAGCTTCTTTCTGGAAAAAAAAGGGCTTATACTCCACAAAGTCATTTTAAAGACTACAATGCCCAGTTAAAACACTCAGAAATCTGAAGAAAAGCAGGGGGAAGAGTTTACTCTAAAAAATAAAAATCACCATCATGGGACCTTTAGTCAAAACATAGATTTTTTTTTTTTAGTTTACTCTTTTAATCCTTCAGTGACACCTGCTTCCATGCATCCCACAACTAAGGGGAATAATGATAACTTATTCGTTTCACAGTCAGGTAAGTGAAAGGCACAGGCCTTCACAACATCTGTTCCTCCCTAGAAGCATCAGAATAGGATATACCATGGTTTAATCACTGGCTGCTCAAAAAAGCAGACTTCTGTATTTTTCATCATTAGGTAAGTTAAAAACCTGTTTCTGAGAAGTGAGTAGACTCCTTGCCTGGTAAAGAATTTAAGTGTGCATTTCAAGCTCACAGAAGAATACAAGTGGCAACTTTCTCATTCCTACAAGAAGGGACAGATGAGCTAAAATATGGAAATAAAACAGAGAAAGAGACCAGCTGCCAAGGACAGAGTATGCTGCAACCAAAAGAAGTGCAGAAGGGACACTTCTACCCAGAACTTAATCACAACCACCCAGTCTTACCAGCTGGATTTACAAATAGTTCCATTTTCACCACATTTAAACATACAAATGGTGTGATCTGCCATCAGAGGGTACACTCTGAGAACCTAATGTGAAGCAGTGACATGAAGAGCTTGTTCTTTCCCACATGTATGTTTGGCAAGAATTTTTTCTTCACTGAAACTTGAAGGAGCAAGTTTGGAGTTTCCTTTCCAGCTGACTCAGAGTAAGAATTACAGCTTGTGAGCTGGTTAATCCAAGGGCAGCACTGCAGGAACACCAAATGTAACCCTCACATCCCCCAGCTGCAGCCAGGGCCCCGTGTCAGCACTGCCAGCTCACCTTACTGGTCATCTTTAGTGTATCAATCTCCTCCCTCTGCTTAGTCAAGGTTTCATTCATACTGCACAGATGGTCACTCATCATGCTTAACTGATCCTCATAGCTCCTCTTTGTCGTCATCAATTCATCCTAAGGGAAAAACAAAACAACCAGAAGCCCTTGGCTCAGTATTAGTGATACCTGGCAAAGCAGCACACTTCCACCTCCACTTAGGAAGCTCCACTTTTGATGCTGAGTGTGTGCAATTCAGCTAAAAAGAAAAAACTGCTTTATGAAAGGAAGTCAAGTGCTATTTTCCTTTTACCTGAAGTTTCATGCATGGTTTGTTCCCTTTATTTTTGTGCTGTTTCCTTTAGGATTTTCCCCCACTTTTTATGGCTTACATAAAAGAGTAACAGCTAAGTTTTCCACCTTTGCTTCCAGCCAGGAAACAAGTAATGTTTATAGGGTTAAAGCATGGCCTGTACCAAATGTATCCAAACATGGTATCCAAAGCTGAAGGAATCACCCCTCCACATGCTGTGAGAGAGAGCTATGATCTCTCTGGGTTACAGAGACATGGGGGGATAGTGTGCATGACCAGAACACAGCAATCAAGGGATACACACACCTTAGGAAGGACAGAAGAGAAAAAATCATGCTCTGTGTGAAGGAGTGGCTTGAAGACTATTAAATCTCATAAGTAGGAGAACAACAGGGTGCTATGACAGGCATCTGCTGCAAGCAGATAAAAATCTCCCATTCACAGACCCTAATGATCCTCATTAGGGATTTTAACTACCCTGACATGTCCTGGAAGGGCAGCAGGGTGGAACACAAGCAACTCAGGAGTTGTCTTGAGTGTGGCCAAGAACTTCTTGATACCAGTGACCAATGGGACCAAGAGATGATCTCTGCTGGACCTGTGACTCACAAATAAGGAAAAGCTGGTCAAGGATGTCAAAGCCAATGGCAGCCTTGGCTGTGGCTACCATGAGTTAGTGGAATTCAGGATCCTGAGGGAAGCAGGACAAATAGAAGAATTACAGCAACTCTAGAGTCAAGAAGAGTAGAACTTGACTTCCTTCCAAGGTCTGCTTGGAAAGGTCCCAGGTAAAACTGCCCTGATCTGAATGATCAAGGATAGAACAAAAGCTGAATGATCAAGGATAGAACAAGGAACAATCCAATGCTTAAGAAGAGGAGTGACTGTGACAGAAAGCCAGCATGGCCGTATAGGAAATATCTAATTCCACAGCTTGATCTGAACTCTCTGCTCTGATCAAAGGAGGGGGACAAATCACCTTCAGAGGGCCCTTCCAACCTAAACAAGTCTATTATTCAGTATTGTGCAGATTATTAAACATACAAATGGTGTGTGCCTGCTGTCTTCTCTTAGGAAGTTTAACATGCAGTTGGAAATTAACATCTCATGCTGAATTCAACGTTGATTGTGGAATTTCTTAAAGGAACAAATCAAAAAAGTGTTTAAAAAGGATTGTTCATGGGCACAACTGTTCAAAGCTTATAACATTATACTCACTGCCTCTATGGAGCAATTTTGGTACTCATCATCACAGACAGATGAACAATAAAGATATGAACTAAATGTAGAGAAAACATGAAGGAATTTATGAACTGTGTATTTATTTATACTTTACTTTACTACTAGCTCCTTTCTTAGCTGTGTGGAGGAGAAGGACAAAGGGACAGAATGGTATAAGAGGATTATTGTTAACAACAGCTTATTAAAGATTACCCCATATCATCTTTGCTTAATATTAAGGTATCTATATTAAAAAAAACCAAAATCAACCTGGCATTTTTTAAAACTTTCAGACCCAGGTGCAAGAAAGGATTAAGACTTCCTTGTATCATCTGAGATCAGTCATACAACCACCTCATTTGACATTTTCATGAAAATCCTTGACATCACATGTGCTAAAACACACAGGTCTGGCCACTATAATCTTTTCCTTGGAAGCACGTTCAAATTTATACCCAGGATTTAAAGTGTATTATTTAAGGCTCTTCTCTACATACCACGAGAGTTTTT
>WEKY01028451.1:744614-831262 GCA_013390045.1 Picathartes gymnocephalus | reverse complement strand
TGTTACAAATGTAGTGTTCTGAAGCTAGACCCGATTTGGTTCCCAGAAAAATAATAAATGACTAGTTTGTGACCTTGAAAGACTCTGAGAATAGCAAGACTTCAGTGTCATTTTATTTCATAGGTGTGTTTTATGTAAGCTTCTCCTGTGCAATGCTTGTGCCCTTAGCCCTGCTCTTTAGGGGTCTGCGTTACTGCAGATTTACTTTTGAGATTGTGCTGCCATAAAATCTCCTGGTAATGTAGATTTAGAAAGAGTTTGAAGTCTTTCTTTTCTTTATGAATGAAAAATATGTGAAAAAGGAGCATGGAATATTAAAATTTCCAGCACGGCTTGAGATTTGCAAGGCTGGGAATTTTTTTGTTGGATGTTTTTGGTTGTGTTTTTTGTGGGGGGAGGCAGGTTGGTTGAATTTAGCAGTATAGGTTAATAAAATAAAATACTTGGACTCAAAACTGTCCACTGTTTCTCAAAAACAGGACCTTTAGGAGGAGCTTAACTGTTGTGGTTTAGGAATGGTATTCTCCAGTTTAATGTTCCCACTTAAACTATGCCGCCACTTGCTCCCCCTCCATCTCCACTCAGAGGCACAAAAGGCAGAGATGACGGGTTGAAAACAATTTACTGGAAACAGCAATGAGACTAGCAAAAAAACAGTAACAGCGAAATGAAACGGTAATAGCAGCAATATTATTAACAAAAGGTATAAGACAAAGAAACAATTTACAGAGAAAAGCCCCGGACAATAAACAAATACCAGACCAGTCTGCCCACTACATCAACTGGAAGACACCTCTTCTCCTCTGTGGGGAGAGAGAGAGAGCGAGAGAGAAGGACATTAATTAAGGCTCTTAAGTCTTTCATTTAAACTCTTCAAGTGAAGTGAATTAATATTTTAAAATACTTGACACTGCAGTGTCAACTTATGCCAACCTCTTACTCTGTCTTTTAAGCAGAAAAAAAATTTACAAAAATTCCCTCTCCCAAAAAAACATCTTGAGAAAAAAAAGTGGCAAAGGAGCACTATACCATAATACTGTCTACTAGTATGAAATTGGAACACAAAATTCTTCTTTACATCTAAGCTCTGTTAATCCTAAGAGAATTTACGGTGATTTATTTGGGTAATGATCCAGCAACAGCTTGAGTATAAAGGAGACTGGGGACCATCTCTGTTGTGTTACTGTCATAAGGCTTTTGAGGCTCTGTCTATACTGGGAGATCAGAAGTGCTTGGCGTATTTCATCTTAAGGGAAAGAAAATTCAGACATATTGTCTAGAAGAAAACCACACTGTTCTCCACTGTTCCAAAAACCTGGAGATCAAGGATGGGGGCAAGGACAGGGACTTTGTTCTTCAGACTACATCTGGTCTGTAATCCTCACCTAACCTGGTAGGAGGGGGAATAGTGAATGGTAAGTGCAAGATGACTGTTGGGGTTTAAGCCTAGCGGACAACAATGCTCACACAGCCACTCCCTCACTCCCCCACCAGTGGGACTGGCGATAGAATCAGAAGGGCAAAAGTGAGAAAACTCGTGGGTTGAGATAAAGACAGTTTAATAGGGGAAGGAAAAGCCACGCATACGAGCAAAGTAAAGGAATTGATTCACTACCTTCCATGGGCAGTCAGGTGTTGAGCCACCTCCAGCACTAGTAACAGCTACTTCCGAAGATGAATGCCATCACTCCAAACATCCCCCCACTTCCTCTTTCTTCCCCCTTCTTTATATACTGAGTGTGATGTCACAAAGTGTGGAATAACCCTTGTATCTCTTGGGGTCAGCTGTCCTGGATGTGTCACCTCCAAACTTCTTGTGCACACCCAGCTTCCCCACTGCAGCGAGGAGAAGAAGCAGAAAAGGCCTTTACATTTTGCAAGCACTGCTCTGCATAACCAAAACACCTCTATATTATTAACATTGTTTTCAGTACAAATCCAAAACACAGCCCCATACTAGCTACAGTGAAGAAAATTAGCTCTATCCCAGCCACAACCAGCACAGCACAACACCCCTTTACTAGTACAAATACTAGGATAAAACTATCAGAGCAGGATTTACAGTACAAAGTCCTTCCCTTACAGCAATATGTGGGCACATCTATTAGTTTTATTAATGCCCAAAGAGTACAGAGGGACCAAATTGTAATGAAAAGTCTGACCTTGTGTCAACCTAAAGAGTTCTTGTGTATGTTGCCTCTAAATGGAAATGTTTATAGCATTTAATTTGAGCACTATGAATTTTTTAAGGTTTAAGGAAGTGCTCTTTCATTGTTTACTTATTTATTATTATTTAGGGCATTTGATACTTTGGCTAAAGCACTTAATACCACAGATGGTACAACAGCTCATAACTTGGCAGATGGGATGGATCCTACAGGAGGAGGGAATATTCATGTAATCAGTAGAGATCAGTCAACACCAATTATTGAAGTGGAAGGACCCCTACTGACAGATACACATGTCACATTTAAGGTATGGGCTTCTTTAAATGTCTTACTAAACAAACTAATGCTTAAGATGTATGAGCTCCTACGTAATTTCTTGTCTCGTATTCCCAATTTGCATTCCTTGCAAGTAGTAATAAGTTATTTAGTTCAGTTTTCCTTTGAAAACTTCTTATCACACTGTTGATTGTGATGGACTATGAGAGTAGTTTGAATGTTTTTGCTTGTTATTTCATTGATGATAAAAACTGGTTTATGTCTGAACTATATGTATATGTATACTGTACTTTTATTTTTTGCAGCTGACAATGCCCAGTCCAATGCCGGAGTACCTTAATGTACACTACATTTGTGAGTCAGCATCACGACTCCTTTTCCTCTCTATGCACTGGGCTAGGTCCATACCTGCATTTCAAGCTCTTGGGTAAATGGACATACTCTGTTTGAATAGTTTTGCTTTTGAATGAGTTTAAGCACTGATCTGAACACTTCCCAGCTATTTTGACCTTTTTAGTTATGATATTGTTTAATTTTTAATGAATATTTTAAAATATGTGAAGACTATGCAATATTCCCTGTTTTGAAGAATAAAATAGAAGATGGGAGAGGAAAGGGCAACTATAATATCTGATATTAGTGTGTTTACAGAAACTAAAAAATCAAAAGCAAGCATTAATTTGTAGAAATTAAATGCTTGCTTTTGATACCTTACTAAAGAATTGATGAGCACCATTTCACAAATAACCCAAAATGGTTTCCCATAGTCTATAATTTCTCTTTGTTTCTTGAAATACTTGTAATATGCTAATATATGCCTGTTACTAAAATGTTTTACAATAGATTAATCCTTGTTATTAATTGTTATACATAACATAATAATAGGGTAATACCAAGCTGATACACAAACTACCTAGCGTTGTTTGATTTTCTGCTGTTTACAGGCAGGACTGTAATACGAGCCTTGTGCGTGCCTGCTGGAACGAACTCTTTACCTTAGGCCTGGCACAGTGTGCCCAGGTGATGAGTCTGTCTACTATCCTGGGAGCAATTGTCAACCACCTCCAGAACAGCATACAAGAAGGTATGTTGCCAGCCCTGCTAACAATACAGGGACGTTTGGATAACATTGCTCACGAGGTGTTCATCAGTGGCAGAATTGTTCACCAGGATCCAGGGGAAGGTGAAGCTTTCTCTTGCATAATTATCTTTCCCCTGGTGATCTGCAATTTTGTTGCACTGACCTCACAGAGATGTCTGTGGGATAGAAGTGTCCATAGAGGCAAGGGGGTCTTCTATGCCTGACTGACATTACAGAGAAAGACAGTACATCCTAAAATACTCCTTAGATGTGCTCAGAGAGCTTTTTTCCCATCCAGATATATGTCTTTTCGTCTTAGAATAATGGTGTCCTCTTCCAAGCCGCACCAGACTTTTTCCTTCTGGAACTTTCCTTCTCCTCTTTGCAGTGTAAAAACACAGTGTTTGCCAATTATCACAACAAACATATTCTTGCAAGTATAATGGTTTGGGATACTACTGTGATGCAGTAATGATTGATGTATTTTGAAGCGCCCTTGAAGCATTAAGCAACCTAATTTCTTGACATTCTTAACAAGATGTATGTAATTTTATTTTTTAATTCAATATTGGTCTGTTGATAATGATGATTATATCTAGAATGGATGAAAATCTGTTATATTTGCTTTTTATTTCATTGTTTAAAGATGCTTCCAATCAATAGGATTGATTAGCAAGAAAATAATAGTCATTTTTAAAAGGAGGAAGAAAACAATACTAGCAGCTTTAATCTCTGCAAACACAGCATAATACATGCAAATTACCTTAAATTTAAATGTGTGTTAAAAGCAGTTATAGAATACTATTTGGTACCATTTTTAATAATTTTTTATGGTGTCATTATTGTGCACACAGCAAAAATTAGAAAATAGGTTTTTACTGAGGAGAGTAAAACAGATGTATTTTTCTAGAGCTGAAGGATATTAAATATTTCTTCCAGTTATCTGCTTTGTACATTTTATAGTTCTACAATCAAGTTTTAATCTACTTTATTAGCTTCATCATGATAAAGTAAATTAGACTGAAATTTGATTCTTAAATGGATAGTATGCTTTAATTGCTTTCATAATGAATATAGGGTTTTTTTCTTGTTTTGGTTTTGGGTTTTTGTTTGTTGGTTGGTTTTTGTTTGTTTTAGTTTGTTGTTTTGTTATATAAGAGAGCCTGGACAGCCCCAAAATACAACAAAGTGCTGCTCCTTTCCTGCACAGAGAGGCAGAAGTTGAAAAGATCAGTAAGGAAACCTGCACATTGGATGTTCTATGCAGAGTTAGGTTTTCACTTTTTATCTGTTTCAGGGTACACAGAGCTTTCTTTTCCACCTCCATTCCAGGCAGTGACTTTGGGGAAGAGTAAGTGTTAGGGCTCCTACAGCTGGTTCCACTTCTGTTCTCACGCATCAAAATTGTAAAAAATAATTTTTTTCTATAACCTGTACTTGCAGTCATACTATGTTAGCTGAGACCAGCCAAGAAAAGAGGATCATTAGTGTTATTTATCTATTCTGCAAAGTTATCATGTTATGTTGTGTATTGTATCTTCAAAATTCAAAACAAAGTGAAGAAATTTCAGACCTTTATCTAGGAACATGTTAGTGATGAGGCTACTTAGAAACGCTGGAATTCAAGTTTGCTTTTCCTGAGTTTTTCTGGACCATATTTTCCCACTTTATACAGGAATAAAAACATTATGTCTATCTTCATCCATCTTGAGTAACTGAAAAGTTTGTATCACAATGATTTAAGAAATGTAGATTATGCTTTCATTCTTATTTCAAGACTGTGCAAAAAATGGTTCTTCCATTCATTCAATCTTCTTATTGCAGTTTCAGAAAATAGATAAAATAGAAATAAACTGTGTCCAAGATTCAGTTTAAGGCACATGAGGTCTAAGCAATCCTATACATTATTAGCTGTATAGAGAAAAATAAAATATTCAAATTAAAATTATATGAAATACTAGCATTGGAGATTATGACTGGAATAAAATTATTCTAACGTGTTTTGCAAGGAAAGGTTTTATCCCTTGTGAACTGACTTACTTGTGAAGTTTGATAATAGTAATTCAAAGATTTGTCTTAATGTATTCTCTAATGTTTTTATTTCTCGACTAGTTTGGCAGTCCAATACAAGGGTTTCTATTTACCAAAACAGAAGTCTCTCCCTTCCTAGTTTAGCAGCTAATACCACTCACTCATAACATATCTATAAACAAAATATACTTTTTAAATCGAAATTTTAAGATAGATTATGAACCCAATATAAGGGATGTGATCATTCAAATGATAGAAGAATCTGTGTACATGTATTTCAGTGAATTTACTCCAGCAGATGGGAAAAAGACTATTTACCATAGCTAAAGAAAAGTTCACTCCTAAAAGTACAGACAGAGGAGAAAGTAGCACTGTCATTACTGTTCCTGCATTCACTTTTGGAAAAGCTAATTCAATAATGTTTGAATTTAAAATTAGGGTTGCATGTTAGCATCTGCTTTGTGCTTCTGTTCATACCCAGAATCACTCTAGCCATTTGTAGAATAATACACCATAATTTGAGAGTCTCTGCTCAGAACAGTGCATCACTGGAAAAAGTTTGGTGTGGCAGATGATGCTGTCCTCGCAAAATTACACAGAAGAGTTAACATTCTCCTTGCTAGCCCTGGGTCTGACTCAACTTTATAAATCTTCACTTTCATAATAATTCAGGCCATCCTTACATGTTAAGTGGTTTTAAGACAGCAAAAGACTTGCAGGTATAACCTGGCTTGGTTAATAAAACTTTGTTAATATATTAGAAATGCGTGAGCTCTGATGAAATAGTAAGCAATATCTTTTTGTAGATAAACTTTCTGGAGACAGAATAAAGCAAGTCATGGAACACATCTGGAAACTTCAAGAGTTCTGTAACAGCATGGCCAAGCTTGATATTGATGGATATGAATATGCATACCTTAAAGCTATAGTCCTTTTTAGCCCTGGTAAGGAATTTAGTAACCATATCTTTTTAAATAATAAGTATTAATATGTCAATTTTTTAGCATTTTTAAAATGAGACTAATGTCTTGAGATGAGACTCATCTGTTAAGTTGCAGATAAAATGATTATTTCGTAATGATTATCACCCTACGTGTTTTGAAATAACTTCCCAGCAACATATCCATGTTATTTACAGTTCCAATCTGTCAGGTGTTTCCTGTACATCCACTCTAGAAGATTAGAATCTCAAGTTACCTTCAGCTGAGAATCTATGAGTAATAAATTTTCTGGAATGTGTACTGCAATATTAGTGAGTAAATGGTGAGGAGGAGTAGAAGAAATGCGTTTTCAGAGTGACAAAAAGAAATTTGCTTCAATTTTAGTGTTTTTAATATACTCATAAGAGGAATAGGTGAAATATGAGCAGAAATACCTATTTGATATGAAACTTCCACAAAATCTCGAAACCTGAATGTAAACAGGCTGTCTTCTATTTGCTACCAAAAAAAAAAATGACAGCAGACAACTAAAGCATAGCCAAGTGTTTCTGAAATATGAAAATTTACGCAAAGACACTTGAGATTTTCTGGAAAGATTAGGTAAGGACATTAAAGAAATTGGAAGTGGCAATCTTTTCAGAAAAGGTGGCAAATGTTTCTAGGATACACAAAGGTTAATCAAAAACTGCTGATAGGCTGAGTAAAAGGGAAAGTTTTGCTCAGAAATGCATATTATTTACTTTAATTCAAAGGTATTTACCACTTTGTATTTAACAGAATACAAAGTAAAAGGATATGTTGTCATTGGTGTGTTTGCTTGGGGTTTTTTTTGCATTGATAACTATTTTTCTCTTTGTAATAAAACTTAATTGGAAGATACTGGTGTCCTGAAATGTTCTTTTGACTTTTTTTTGGAGGTTGTCCCATTAGAGTTAGGTTTATTAGGGGTTTTGTTCGAGTTGGAAAAGTAAGAAACTATCCAAGCTCAAGGTAGCTCTCTCCTGTTTTAAGGGACAAGCAGTTTGGACACAAGAGTTGTGCCATATTTTGGCATAGTAAAATAGGTGATATTTAGTGGGTTTGCTTTTTTTTTTTCTCTGATCACGTGGCTGTCTGAGGAGCTGAGCCAGCTGGAATTAAAACATGAGACAGACTTGGAAAGATTAAGACATTGATCTATCAAGAAAATAACCTTAGATACTGCTTAACCAGCAGTTAGAACAAATCACAGATTTACATTTAAACAAGCAAAGTTAAAAACCAACTCTGTGTCATTGCCTGGTACATTTGTACAGGCTTAATCTTTGTCCACTTTTTTATGGATACACACAGCTCTAGAGAGAAAAGTGAACAAGCCAATTCTGAAGCCAGGAAGCAAATGTTCACCTGAGTGGTTTCCTTTGTACAGCTAGCATGTTAAACATCACAATACTAGAGAATTATTTCACTGAAATTAAATGTGAGAGTCTTATAAATACATTTATTTCACAATGTATAGGGAAACAATCGACATACAGAAATGTTTTGTTTCTTTAGATCACCCTGGTCTGACCAGTTCAACCCAAATAGAAAAATTCCAGGAGAAGGCACAGATGGAATTGCAGGACTATGTACAAAAAACCTATCCAGAAGATACTTATAGGTATTTATTGTCTATAGTACCCAAAGTAATGTTGTGGGCTGTAGCTAACAAAAGTACAAAATAACATCATTGATGTTTTTGACATCTGGGGTTTGGGGTTTTTTCTGACTGTTGATGAGAAAGAACTAGAACCTAATTAATAAAAGCAAGCAGGTTTGTTTAAAGATACATAGAAACAAGAATAGCTGTCTAGCTTCCTCCATGTAAACTAAATTTATTAGTACTTTCTTGGTTTTTGAGGGGGTTTTTTGAGGCTCTCATAGTCATATTTAGAAAAGTAAACAGACTTACTTTTTTAGAAGTTTGGGGAATAAGTGCTTCAGCTGACTAATTCACACTGCCTCTTGATTTTCAAGTTATTATTTTAAAGCCTTTTTGACAACTAAAAGGTGATTATCATCTTTGAAATGTTTTTCAAGTTGCATATGCAGAAAAATGTTAAAACTGTCAGTTATAGCCCCTGGAAAAACAAGGATTACATATAATAGGGAACAATAACCATCTCTCAAATTTCTGTTTATAAGAAATTCCCACATCCTACTTATTTTCTCCTTTGGGTTTTTTTGTTTGGTTTTTTTTTTTTAATTTCCAATGACTTCTCTGAAATTATCTAGCTTGTTTTTTTCACCTCTCAACTATTTTGTTTGTTATGTGCTACAAATAACGACCGTATTTTCTAACAATCTCCATCAAAACTCAGAATTCATCAACGCAATGATCCTCTACAGTATTAGGGAAATTCTCACCTCTGTCTAGCAAGATATACTAGAACATGTTCTTTTTTACTGTGAAAGGTATCCTCATGTAAAGAAGCAATCCCATACACTTAGGCACTGTGTGAGGGTGGGGTAACTAAAAAGAAGAAAAAAACCTGTCTGAAAAAGAAAGCTTCTCCCATCTCTGTTTTCTGCACTGATCTTACAGAATTAACACTGTGGTGCAATGAAAATAATATTCTCTGCCTCAGAAATATCCTCAAATCCCACATTCTTCCATGTACAATTGAGTCCTTCTGGTTTGATTTGTGAAAGCTGAATATCTACTATAAAATTAATATAAAATTTGTTCCATATACTTACTTCTCATAATAGTGTCTCAGGGAAGAAAATCAGAGTTACATTCCCCAAGCAGTGTCCTGTATTTAACTAACAGTGTTTGTATCTCCATGAACACCATGTCTCCATGACAAGTTTAGAGAACAAATCTGATTATTTCTGAGCAACTGAGTGCTCGTACAAATTGAGACAGGAGACAAGTATTACAATTTCCACAAAAACAACAGCATAGCATGTATCTTTTTGCCCTGAAGTTTACATGATATGGTATATTAGCAGAATCGACCTTAGATATTTTCTCCATAAATATTCAAGCATTTTCCAGAGCACTCGTGGTCAGTGCTACCTGAAGTTTGCTATTACATGGTTCTAGTTCAGAAAATATTTTTTGTTTGGCATTTGTGATGCACATCTTCTGTATGAATGACAGCAAAATGCTTTCATCACTGTCCTAAATTTCATATGCATGGGAAGTCTAGCATTTGAGTACAATCACTTCATTATATTGGATCTCTGTTAACATCCTGGTAAATAACACATCAGAGCAATTTGGCAATATTTATGCTTAACACTACATTCCCCCAAGTTCCTTCTCTCATTAGATGCAGATTCTCTTTTTTCTGTTTATCTATATCCAGCCCTGTTCCTGGTATCTCATTTGGCACGAAGTTGCTAGGCAACTGAGGACTATGCTGTTTATGGCCGAAATTTTAATTAAGCCTTGTACTCTTAAAATGGTGCAAGTGTTCACACTAATCAGTATGAATATTATTAGTCTCAGCATTGTTTGTCCAGAGCTGAGAATTTCAAAAGCAGGCCTAGAAAATTGAGTGTTTGTACATACATGTCCCTTTCACTGGAAAACTACAAAGCTACTTGCTTGCAGGATAGAACAGTAACCATTCTTTCTGTGGTAGCCAATTAGTTTTAATTGCCTCTTTTATTCATGAATTATGGTAATAATAAAGGCAGACCCAGCTCTTTAGCCATAGAGTATCTTGAACTGGTCTTGTATGTATTTATAACCCACTGAACTTCTTTTTCAGGCTAGCCCGGATCCTAGTTCGCCTGCCAGCACTTAGGCTGATGAGCTCTAGCATCACAGAGGAACTGTTTTTCACGGGTCTCATTGGAAATGTTCCCATTGACAGCATAATCCCCTACATTCTCAAAATGGAAACAGCAGAATATAATGGTCAGATAACTGGCACATCTGCATAAAGGGAACAACGTAATTTGAGGGACTGAAGTAATTTTCACAAAAACCGTATAATTAAGAAGTTAAAAGAGTAGTGTTTCGGTATGTGCAGATAACTCCAACTTGTTATCAGTTTCCTGACAGATTTCTCCTTGTCTTTTTCTTATGTTGACAAAATTTAAAGCAGCTATTAAAAGACCTGCTATAGGACCTTTTCTGCCACAAGGAATATTTCTGATGCCTTTCATTTAAAAGGCCATAGATTACTGAACATACTTTTCACATGCTTTGTATTTAGAAACTATCAGTGGTTAAAAAGAGTTTTATAATATCAGAGTAGTAATAAAATTACGTTAAAAGTAAAAAGAACAGTATGTATATATTTAAAAATATCCTTGGAATTAATGTCTAGCAAATGCCAAGGTATAATACTAGCACTTTGTAATCACTTCTTGTCAGAGCAACAGCATCCTCAACATCCTGCTTATGAGTATGGAAAATGAAAAAAATGCATATGTCCTTAGTCAAAATGCTAGTGATTTTTGTAAAAATGTAGAATGCTAAAGGAGACAATCATTTAATCTACAAAAAGTCACTTGCTGTTATGTTATGCATGAAATATTAATGTGGATTCTTATATCCACATTATATGAAAATATATCTGTTAAATCAGTGCAGTTGTAATACACAGTACAGTGCAGTCATAGTGACTATTACGTGCTACAGAAATTCTGCACACCAGAGAAAAAAAGTATTTGTCACGATAATGATTAAATATGCAGGTTCCCTAAAGTATCTATTTAGACAAACACAATCATGACAAATGTTATTCTAAGAAGAAAGCTTTTGACTTTGAGGAAAATCAGTCTTTAACTGGAAGAGCAGTAATTTTCAAGTAGAGCTGTGTGATGCTCTTTCAGTACGTTCTTTGTATGGTCCAAATTTACTTCTACTCTCTATACTCTGAACACCCGCGTAAGTGTAGCCACACGTACAGTTTAAGACCTGAAATGTGTAGAACGTCTGGCTACCAGCAAGAGTTTATTACAAAACTTTATTTCTCCCTCCCCGCCTCCCTCAGCACTCCCAGTTTTGCAGTGTTCTCAACTTCCTGCCATTCAGTTTAAAACCAGAATATAGTTAGGATTTACTCTCACTCATGTACAATTGCAGTTGATGACTGATACATCATGGAGATATAAAACGAACTGCTCTTTAACTGTCTCGAGTGATGAGCCATCAACATGTTTGTTAGGAGTATTGGCCATGAGCTGCTAGCATAGATTTCATTGTAGTATAATTTATTATTATGGCTGTTCAATATTTTGAAATCAAAGATTTTTTAAAAAGTCATAGCAATTAATACCTTCATCTGATCCTGGCTCATTAGATGCATTAATTATTTTAATTATTTGTGTGTTAGAGGCATTCTTACTTTCATAGTTTTATGTGACAAAAATCTAATTATAAGTTCAGCACTTTGGTTTTTCTTGTTATTGATATTTATTTAGAAACATCAACTAAGTTGGTGTTTGTGTCTTTCCAGAGTCTGAATTGTAGCCAAAAGACCTTAGGCAGCTCTCGATATGGCTTCTAAAGTAATAAAAAGACCTTGTATACTTCCTGCTTGTTAGGAGGCTGACGTTTGTAGTACTTACTGTGACACAAAAGACTTTTTAATTTCAGCTTATGGATGCATTAAAATCTTCTATGGTTACTACTTTTAGCACATTCAGAATCTTCTTTTCTCAGAAGGATATTGCAGTGTCCATGCAGAGATTTGTAATACTGCACTTTTATCTCTCTCAGCTTTTGCTATAGCAAATGAAATTGTCATATTGTTCATGTGATGGAAAGTCTGCTCTCTACATGTGACTACAGCTGGACTTCACCTTTTAGTACCAACCATTTGATTGTGGTGTAACTGCTGTGGGATTGTGTCAGCACTTCTGCTGCACAGTCCCTTTTTTAAGGGTATACAACTTAAAAAGTAATGGTGATATTAACATCAGAAGCAGTTGCTACCTTGGAAAAAGTTGTGGCTGCTTTTGTTAAAATTTAAAATTTTACTGGGTTATGTCATTGTTCTACAAGCAAAATGCATTGAACTATTGTGATTTTTTTTTTATTGCCAAAAGGATTGTGGAGCTTGATTTGCTTTCAGTATTTCATAAAATCATTTAAGCAGATAAGAAAGCATCTTAATGGTAGATGAAATATTCCTTAGCACAAAAACTAGCCATTGGAATATTTGGTTTTAAATCTCAATACACACCAGCTAGCTTTTTCTTGACAAACATAATTTCAACTTCCAATTTTTCACGTAAAAGGGCCCCATTTTCTGTGTGAAAATTTGTTTGTAATTTTTATTACTTGTGATCATAATTCAGAAGGGAAGATAAAGGCATTACAGTTTTTTGGGAACAAAGGGATCACATGAAATAAAATGTAAAATGTATGCCTTGCATTACATATATAAATCGAAACAGTAAATATCATGCAGCTCTGTTTACAAATGAACTACACTCCCCACAAATGCAAGGCTCAAACTCTGATAGGTTACTTACTCTGCAAATAGTTATTAAATAGCTTATTAGGGATTAAATATTAATTTGTGTAAATTGAGTAACAACCACGCAATCCATAGTAGTGCATACATTTAAGAGATGAAATGAAGCAGTTCCATCCTTAATATTTGGGTATTACCACCTAAAAGCTATAAAGTCCTTCTCTGTGTAGCATCATTAGCATGATTAGCTGGCTTGCAGAGGTCAGAACCCAGCTACTTTGTTTTGATGCCATTAACAAAAAGTACTCTTTCTAACTATACACTCTTGATTCCAAGACTAATATTTTGGATTGTAGAAATTTGAACATATGTGGATGCCTGGGCTATATCATCCCCAAGGACAGGACTTTGTGCTTCCCCTCTTTGAACTTCACGAGGTTCCTGTTGGCCTGTTTCTCCAGCCTGTCACGATCCCTCTCAGTGGCAGTAGGACCCTGTGATGCACACAGTGCAGCTGCACAATCAGGCAAGCTTTGCACCATCTCTGCAGAAAATAGTGCAACACTGACATAGTTCTTGGAATTTCTGAGGTTTGTTCCATCCCTCCTACAGTGACTGGAAGATGGTAACAGGCTAATCTTAGTAGCTTACTGTTAAATTAATTTTGGTTTTTTTCTCCTTTGAAAATGCAAACTTCTCCTTATGAATATGGGACATGAGAGTTTTTTATTATTGTAGCAATTACTGAAGAACTATTTATTGAGTATTAAATATAGAAATAGCTTGTTTTCATGAAGGTGAAATTTAAATGCCAAACTTGTTTTCACAGAACTTGGAGTCAAAGTATCAAAGTGTGACTAAGAAAAGTTCATCTCACTGAAGCTTTACTAAGTGCCAAAATTCATTCTCTTCAGAATTTTTGAGGTCCTTTTTCTGCTGCTCTTGAAATGAAAATATTTTAAATTGGCAGAAATACAGTAATAAATTATCTGTGGATAAGACAGATTTATCTGAACCTGGCAAATGTGTATACTAGTCATAATTCATTCAGACAAATGTTAGAATTCTGTGCTGACGGAGACTGGGGCATGATAATGAGGTAATGCAGGGAATGATAATGAGGTAGTAATGTCCATTGTCCATGCGCTTTGTTTGTTTTCCAACTCTTTTGCAAATGAACTGGATTTGAATCTTGTAGATAAAAAGCATTTGGGACTAGCTTTGTCATAATGATTTTAATTGCATTTGTGACAAATGTAGGAAGGTGTACTCTTTTCTTCCCTTTATTTACTTATATTGGACTAAAGAGTCAGAACTAAGACCATGTGCAAAGGTAATCTTTCTCTGCCTATTTACATTGCTTATAAATCAGCTGCAATGTTTTTGGTGTCTGTGGAGTTACTCTGGCGTGAAACTGGTAGAAGAGGAAAAAAGGAGAAGGAGCGATCCTTCTAAGAAGTCATACAAGGCTTTCTTTTAGCTGCCTTAAAATGTTAGATTATTAAGAAGGCTTAGTTTTTAGAGCACTTTGAGGCAAGAAACTATTGTTGCTCTCCACTGATTGGTGTTATTTGCCAAGTCTCCTTTTACCATCTTCTGAAGCCCTTGGCCCCCCAGGGAGCTGCGATGCCTCTGGTGAGGATCTCTGAAGGTCTGTGTGCAGAATCCAGCGGCTCTGCATCGCCATTACAGTTCCCTTTGGCAAAGGCGAGGCTGCCATGGAGAAACCAAGTCAGGCCTGAAGCTCCCAAGTGAAATCAGTTTCCTGACTCTTGTTTCTCCTTTGGCAGAGACTGTAAAACACTTGTGTGATTTTTTTTATTGTTCTGTATAGTACACAGGACTCACAGATTCCTCAATGATTTCATCGAGATACTGCAGGTGTCAGTAGATTTTCCTGCCCATTAAAGTTCAGACAGTAGTTAGGATTCTTTCCTGATTACCTGCTATTTAATTAGTAAAAGTCAATTAAAAAAAAAAAAACAACAAACCTGTCCCAGGGTTTGCCAAACTGGCCATACAGCAACAGAAGAGCTTTTGCAGTAGTTGGCTCTGGTGATAAGCATGGGCTAGTTGTGACAGCAGCACATAACAGCTGCAGTCCTAACACCTCCAAACATCCAGGAGGGATCAGCAAAATGAGGCCATGGTCACCCTAGAGAGAAGAGTGAGGGGCAGAGGAAGGACAAATTGCCAGCATCTACTGGCAATCATCCTGAATGACAGGAAATTAGTTTAAAACAGCTTTATAGGAAAAATTACGAAGAGGGGATGGCAAAGGAGAGACAATGAAAACATTTACTTTTTGCACCTTTAAATTCTAAAGCTGCTGAGTCATTTTAACAGTAAGTAAACCAGAATTAAGTTCAGTCTTATTGTTTGATGCCATTACCCCTTCTTGTTAGATAATACTGCAACCCTACTTCAGCTGCAATCAGTGTTATCAACACATGCGAAATTATTTGTGCAAAAAAAATTAGAACATTATTTATACTGGGGTTACAAGTTAAAGTAAAATTCTTTGTAAAGTTTACATGCTCTAAGTTTAAGCATCTAAAGTTTAGATGTTTTTTATTGTGAAGTCGCACTAAGTTCACCACAGGTAATACTGTTGTAAAGTTCCATAATTCCCACAACCTGTTCAGTCCTCTGAGTTACATGAATGCTTTGAAAATGGCTTATTATTGTTGAATTCATGCCTGTCTTCATTCTTTTTAAAGGGTTTGATAGAGTTGTACATGTCTATTTTGTGCCTCCCACCATTGTGCATTTCTGCATGTTCAGTTCTAGAATTCACTTGAGCAGCTGATGCATATGTACATAGCTGTATGTATGTGTGTATGAATGTATATGTTTATACCTGTCTAAATATATTCTGTACAGTGTATAGAAAATGTGTAGTGTATGTATATATGTACAGATAGGGAGTAATTATTCATCCATTCTATGTGCTGAAGTTTTTTATTCATTTGCTAATCCAGAGCTTCCTAAATTGGTGAATCCTCACAAATTTCAGAGCTTTGCACCTTTTTTCTAAACCAGTCTGAATTCACTATTTTCTGTTCAGAACTAATAAATATATTCCATAAATTTTCTGGCTTTTACATTATTCTCTTTACCTTTTCTCATTTGACCTATAGAAGTCTGCCAGTCAATAGTTAATTGAGCATATAATGCCTGTTAAAAATAATGAATAAATAACTAGTCATAGAAGATACTTCCCTGCTCATCACATACTCATTCTCTTCCAGCCTCCTGAGATACTTTGTAGAGTTTTATTTTTTGTGAAGCTTGGTAAGAGACTGATTTTTTGTTTTTAAATCTTCATCTCTGGTGAATTGAAAGTAAACCAAGTTACCATTTATCACTGAATTGCAGCACAGAGAACAGGAGGTAATGGATGCTGTTTAATAAATCAAACAATATTCAATTGTCAATCAATCAATATTCATATTGTCATAGTGATCACATGAAACCAACCTGTAAGTTTAGAGACTGTGTGCTCTGTTCAATGAAACAGCAGCTCAGGTACAATGGTAATCAAATAGCAGGGACATTGCAGGTAGTTTATTTCTTAGCAAGCATCAAGACGTCTTCAGGATTTTCACAATGCATTTCAATTGTATATTCACTTTCCAAAGTTTTTCTCTTTGTTTTCCAGCCTAAACTGAACACAGCTACTTGCTTGATTTAGTTGTCAGACTAATACCCCTTTCCACATTTTGTCCTTTCCTGGGTCTGGAATCTGTGCAGCTCCTGCACTGCCTGTGACAGTCCCACTGTCCATGTGGGACCTGGGCACACAGTTGGGAAATGAGATGTGGAGTAAGACAATTTCTTATTCATAATGAGGACTCAAACATTTACATTATCAAAGTATAAACAGATCTTGTTATTTTTCCCTTTTGATGAAGTTAAAAAAGAAGCCTTCCATAAAGTATATCTGTTAACTATAGGTTTTTAAAAAAGCATTTCACAGACCATGCAGGGCAGTAGTTCAGCAAGTCTTGTTTCTGCCATTAAAAAGGTGAAGTAGAATTTCTGGGCATTTTTTCCACCTTTTGTGCTCAGTGTGGCAAAGGCTTGTGTATATTTAATCAGATAGTAAGACACCAATCAAAATAATGTGAACTTCGTGCATGCTTAAAGTGAACCACAAGTCTGAGGAAAGTTTGGAAAGTTTGCTATGGAAAATGTTGAGAATGTTCTTTTTCTTGGTGTATTGGCTAGTGAGCATTTGTAAGCTTTTATTTCAAATATAGGAATAAACCTGTAGCATTTCAAAACCTTATTTATGTGATTTTCAGCAGGAAAAATATTTAAATTAATTTCAGGAATTTCTGTGACAGATGGTCCTTCATTGGTGTCTGGACAATTGGTGCTGTTTGAACGCTTGCTTTCCTCTTTAAAGGCAAATAGAAACCTGCAAGTCTGTTAAAGTCATTGTACTGTGGGAACAGTTTTAAAGTTTAGGAAGCCAATTGGGGCATTAATCAAGATTGAATCTGTTCAAAAATTCAACTGTGAATTCAGAAAAAAAAAAAGGCGAACAAAGTTATTTTATATCCACATTTGAATTCTTTGTATTCTGAAGGACAAAATGTGCTCAAATTTAGTGGCAATAAAGGCGATAATACAACACAGGTCCATTTTACTCTATTTTCATGATTGTACGTTAAGGTAGGACTGAATAAATTTCAAACAAAAAGCATAGTCTTTAAGAAGAAAACGTTTTACTTACAGACTGTATATCTTAAATTTTTCATATATGGAATCAATATCAAATGTTGGAATATTTTTAATAATTAGTCTGTACTCTGAAATACACTGGAAACCAGTGTTCATAGTTTCCTAACTGAAAACTGCACACTGTTGTATCTGTATTAGCATACTGGGGAGTGCTGAGCTCCTACAAAAACAGTAATTTTTTATAAAAGGAAGCATCTACTTTCAATTCCTTGGGATATTTTCTGGAAGTCCCTGTTCCTTATAATTTAGAAAACTATTGTTTATGTTTATTTTAAAAACTTTGCAAAAGTTGTTAATTTATTACAGCTTCTTTTGTGAAATCAGTATTGTTGTGTGTGATAGCATTTAAAAATAATAGCATGTTCTTTTTTTAAACTAAGTTTTATAAAATTTAGTCAATGTCTTCAGTCACAAAGAGGAATTTGCATTGTTGTGTTTGTATATAGAGTATTGCAGTGCACGATTTAGCTTATGCATTTTATTAAATGCTGTTGTGTCATTATATTGTTGTGGTTAATACTAGTAACTAAATGAGGTTTCTACCATTAAAGTGAATTGCAAATATAACTGCACTTTTTTGAGTTTTATTTTGAAGTTCATTAATTTCCTCTTGAACAGGAGCAGTCTAAGCCAAATCTATAATTCACAATCTTTTAGGGAGAAACAGCATTTTGCCTTCACCACAGTGATTATCTTACGAGAGATTTAACCGGTTTAGGTATAGAAAAGAAATCCCATGAACTTACTGACTCCAAGGAGCTTCTCTGAGAGAGGGCTTTTCCTAATGTTTTAATTCATCTTGAACAGACAAGCTTTGAGCAGTCCCAAAGCTGTCGCTGCTGTGCAGGGGGCCCCTCACGCCGCCAGACCCGAGCTCGGCGCGCGCGCGCTGCGCGGGAACTGGCGGGCACGGGCTTGGCGGAGCGGCGGAGCCTCCGCCAGGGGGCGCGAGGGAATGCTGCGTCCCCTTCCGGCCACCGCCGCGATGGCGATGAAGGGTCGCTTCCCGGTGCGCCGGACTCTGCAGTACCTCAGCCAGGGCGACGTCGTGTTCAAGAGCTCGGTGAAGGTGATGACCGTGAACTACAACACGGCGGGAGAGCTGAGCGAAGGCGCCAGGTGAGTGCGGGGCGCGGCGGGAGCGCAGGCTACCCTTGCGCAAACACCAGGGCTTGCGCAGGCCGCGCCCTCCGCAGAGACAACGCGCCAGCCCCTGTGTGCTTTTCTCTTTCTTTCCAGAAAGTTCGTGTTTTTCAACATCCCCCAGATCCAGTACAAGAACCCCTGGGTACAGATCATGCTGTTCAGGAACATGACTCCCTCGCCCTTCCTCCGGTTCTACCTGGGTAGGTCCCGCCAGCCGCAGGAGCCGCAGAGTAGTGGCTGTGTCTCACCGGCAGCGTCGTTACCGCCGCGTTTGTGTCGTTCTCACTCAGCCCTGCCTCGTCTGCAGCAACGAGAGAAGCTGCTTGACAGGAAGAGGGCTTTAGCCGTTAATAGCTCCCCTACATTCACCCTCATGGAGATTTTGCTTTTCCAATTAAAACACTGCATTGCACCTTAACTGCAAAAGGGAAGCAGATCCTTCATTCGCGTGAGTTTAAAGCCTCTCTAAACGTCATACAGGGGGAAGTCGTACCATTTGATACACTATTACGAATTTTTTTCTACAGACAGTGGAGAACAAGTTTTGGTTGACGTAGAAGATAAAACCAACAAAGAGATAACAGAGCACGTTAAAAAAATCCTGGGGAAAAGCAAGTAAGTAATGTGCAGTAAGCTAACATATTATCTAGCATACATAATATGAACTTCTGTGGAATGCAGAAGGAAATACCACTTTTCCCAGACAAAACTGACACGAGCAAAGTAAAGTCCACAAGCTAGGAGCTGTAAATCCATCTTTCTGATAACTTGGGTCCAGGGAAGGGAGAGAAAGTATTGCAGTTCAGACTTCTGATCTCTTTTCTAGAGAAATGCTTGAAAAAGAAGAAAGAGAAAGGAAAAAACTATCACATCCAGCAACCTTTGGGCCCAAGAAGTATCATGTGCGAGAATGCATGTGTGAAATTGAAGGCCAAGTTCCTTGCCCTGCTTTGGTACCATTGCCCAAAGAGATGAGGGGAAAATACAAAGCTGCTATGAAAAATGAGGCATGAACCTGACATTTCAAGATCTCAAGTCATGCAGCTGCTTTTCCTCAGGGCTGGACAATGAAGGTGCTTCAGTGACAGACAAGAGCCAACAGTTCCTGGGAACAGGAACAAGCAAGTTCATTCAATACAGACAACGTTGCCTCATAAGCCTTTTTACAGCTACAACTAGAAAAATTAAGTGAAAAATAAATAAAAGTTAAAACTGGCACCAAAAAAGCTGTGGTTCTACAAAGTATTGCAGTCAACACTGGAAAAAAAATTACTAGTCTTATTTCTTACTCATGCCTGCAGGTAAACAATTACGGCAAAACCACAATCATGTTTTCTTTGGGATAGAGAGGCTAGACTAAAAAGTTAAATCTTAGAAGCAGCACAGAATTCCATAATTTGTAGAAAGTGGTTCAAAAGTCCATCTTGTACTAACTGAAGACATCCAAATGATAATATAACTCCAGTCTCAAATTAAGTGTTGAACTGTCTTAATTTATGTAGTTACAAATCAGAAACAGTTCAGAGTCTCATTTCCAGCAAGATAAAACTTTTGCAGTTGATACTGCAGCTCTGAGAAGCACTGATCAAGTCAGGAGTATCAGCAAGACAGGAGAATGGGCAAATTGGTATATGAAAGGTAAATTTTACAACTATCAAAAAAACCCCTTCTACATCATCACAGCTTCTGCTTCACCAAACAATTACACCATACCTCTAATATGTATAAACATGATAGATTGTACTCTACTGTACAGGCCTTTATGTCAGGCTTACCTGTACAGGGCACTGTAGAACTGTATTGCAGCATTTCTGAATTCACGGTTGAATACAAAATTTCACGCTGATTCAAGCATCCTGTACAAATTGTCAAAGACAAACACAACACAAAATAAACATGTTGTTTTATTTCATCTCTTTTTACAAAGTTTTCATACAGAGTAGTGCATGCAGTTGTAACAAAAGTCAATGCTAATTACTGAGCTTTATGCTTAAGACATCTTCATTCCCTTGTGCCTCGCAAGCCTCACAGCAGTCCCTATACCAGCAAAGGTCTTCACTTTGGAGATGACTTTAGTATTAGCTGTCTAGTCTATCACACTTAACACTGCCAAAGATCATGAGGTATGCTAGTCTGTTACCTGTAAAAATAATGTATTACATATACAATAAGAATACTTCAGGTATTAGTGTATGAGCCAGAAAATATAAACAAGGCAGGATAGTTGCAACAAGGAAAAAAACACTTTTTAATGTGAAAGCTGAAGCCACTGAAACATTTTTTCATGTTGATACCTAAAAAAGCATTAGGGTTCAAGTGCAGGAAGCAATCCTCCTGACTGGCAACGAAGTCTGTCCTAAATAACTGCCTTGTACCATCTCTTAAAAAATTCCAGGGATTCTGTTTAGCTATCGACAGTTTTTGCTGCCTTCATGAATCTGGTGCCAAGCACCTATGTTCTGTCAAGACCTTTCAGAATCCTCTGTTCTTTTTTCTACTTGGTGCAAAATAACACTCGGGGACTCAATCAGCTCTAATAAAACATCAGTATAAGAACTTCATGGTCTTAAGCCAACTGTTCTGCACACCTTTCAAATCCAGATTCAGGCTACACCAGACAGACCATCAGATATCCTTGACTGGCTGGTCTGAATTACTTCAATCCCTTACTAGTGGTATTAAGTGAGAATATAGGTGGGTTGGTCTTTTTAAACAACAGTTCCACAAGTCCCTACCTCCACTTACTCATAGCTAGGAACTAGAGTTCTTGCTCTTTAGGTTAACAGTTCTTTGCCTCTAAAATCTTAAGCAGTGCTGGGGTTACAGCTATGCAAATATCAGAGACATTATTAAAAGACATATTCCATTCCACAGAACTTCACACTTCTGAGTAAGCCAACTACTGTTAGTGCTGTACAATGTGATCTGCCTGATTTTCCTCTATTTCAGCTTTACATAAAGAAACTCTTTAAGATTAACTCACCACCACCACTCCTGCAAACAGTGATTCCTGCTGATGGGCCTGTGCTTCTCAAAGATAAAGCAGTTCAGATTCCATCTTTCTCAAAAACCCTGCATTTGCCCAGTTGTAGGCCCTTCTGCATCACAGGTTCTGGCTGTCACGTGGTCATCCCCCAGGCCACAGGACCACAAGAGGTCTTCAATCTGAAGTTTCATATTTAAAACAGGTATGCCTGATTCTCATAAAAACTGAGGGTAATCTAACATGAGAGAGAATTGCCATTTGGCACTACTGCAGCCACAGATTTTGTCTCCCAGCTTTCACAAAATTCCAGTTCAGTGGCATCTCAGCTTTCCATAATAAAAAAAATTTTTTGTTGCTTAGGTGCTACAAAAAAAGTGTTCCAGTCTCACAAATACAACAAACATGATCATTCCATCACCCAGAGGATTTAAAGAAATGTGTAGATTTCATAATCTAATTAACAATTGGAGGTTCACCCTTTATATTACAGTTAGAAGTGGTGCTGGCCTTATGCTCCTTTCCCTGGAAATGAGCAAATGCCTGCTCCCTCATGAGCAGGTCTGAAGCCGGCATGATGCTATGACACCATTGTTTGTGCTCAGAGCAAATGGGAAATCAGAAGCGATGAAAAGAAGCATCCAAATTTTACTTGGGAATCTTTATACAGACACTAAAATGTTACTCATACTAAGATCAGTTAAAGTTCTTCTCAGTCTTAAGATCCCTTTTATGTTCTTATAAGCATTGCACAAACTTGATCTGCAAGCGTGTACATTCAGCACCCCGGAGAATCACAGCAGCTCTTTAACAGCACGTTGCCAGAACACCATTAGCAGTTCAACTATCCGGAGTCAGGAGAGGACGAAGGAGTTTTAGAAAAGTTTTCACCTCTCTTTAGTCAAAGCCACACCTGAAAGCCGAACACTGCAGCAGAAAGCAGGAAAGAGGGCAAACCAACATTCCAATCACTTCCACATCATAGTTCCCTATTGGCACTTAACCCTGGACCAAAATAAGCATTCAATAAGACCAGTTAAAAGAGGCATTAAAAGTGCTGTGAAAAGTTATTTTTACGTTTCTTACTCTAAGCTTTTGAGACCAGCAGCATTCCTCAGTAATTCTTCAAGACTACGTAGTAGTGGCAATGTCTAAATGAAAGTGCTTTAAAGTCAGGATTCTCCCAATTCCCTCTTGTGATCTGTACTCTTGTCTATAAGTAGCTGCTTTACCTTCCCATATTTAAAAGCAGACTGAATTATTACATGGCCCTATTGCTGCTTCAGCAGTTAGATTTCTCCTTCTGCTTTGCTAATGTGTGCTTCAGTTCCTTTAAGTTCTCTGTCAGTACCTCCACCTCATCCAGTCGTCCACTATGTTTGGCATCAAATATATAAGCTTTAATATTATCTATCTGTTGGAGAAGCAGCTCTTCCTCTATAGCCTCCTCTCCAGAGATCTCACTGCCATCCTCCACTTCAAAGGGATTGATAGAGGATCTCTCTTCAAATGGATTCCCTGAATTCCAACTGCCCCCAGGCTTTTCAAATGGATTTTCACCCTCTTCAAAGGGGTTTGAAGTACTTCGAGGTGCTCCATTACTTTGTTCATCCTCCTCCTCACTTTCAAATGGATTATATTCTTTTTTATCACTTTGCTGAGCTGTGTTAGAGAAAGAAACCACTGGAGAGGCATCTTTGGCAAATGGGTTAGTGGAATCTTCCTCTACCTGAGGGCTATCTGCTTCATCCTCAAAGGGGTTCAGACAGGCTGGCTGATCCCGGTCTTTGTCACACTGTGGAACATTCTGGGGTTTGAGTGTGAAGGTCAAGTGCTCTTTAGCTGGCAGCTGCTCAACCGCAGGAGTTTCAAAACTTGTGTCCCCTTTGATCCAAGTAACATCCAAATGCTGTTTGACTTCTCTGAAGTCTAAGGACCGTGTTCTTGAATGCTGAGACATGAATATATGGTGCTCTCTTTCCCACTCTTTTTCACGAAGGACCTGAAGTTCCTCCCTTTGTATCTCCTCCTCTTCTGCCTGTTTTTTAGAAAGCTCAATAGCTTTCAGAGTTTGTTGTTGATCATATTCATCCTGAAGCTGCATCAGGTTCTCTTGCAACATATGGACCTCATCTATCCTATTAGCTGCCTTTGCTTGCTTAATAAAGGATGTGATATTGTCAATCTGCTGAAGAAGTGGGTCGGCTCTTTCACTCTCTCTCGAAATGCTAGATGTGGGTAACCAGCCTTCAGATTTTCTGACTGTTCCTTTTTTTATGTGAGTTTCATCACCATTAACTGCAGATGCAGATATGGAGATAAACTCCTGCTTTTCCTCTTGTTTTCCCTGTGTTTCAAGAGCGACCTAAACCAAAAAACATGTAGTGAGAAAACACCATGAGCTTGAAAAATTTCTTTCTAAGCATCCACAGGTACAAGTTAGCTGATCTTAAGACATTGCTAGCTGTTGCTAAAAGGGATCAGCTGCCATTTTGGTTACTTTGCAGAAACTTCTTACTTTTATACCATTCCTTACCTGAAAAACCCATGACATCTGCCTCTACAAACTTGAGGGAAAGTAGGAGCAACAATTCTCTTTATAGAGGAAAAAAAAAATGCCTAATGCAGCTGTGCAAAGAGTGGTCTAGACTGATTTAGACATTAATCATATCACATATGACTACAGCAGACACCTGTAATAGAACATCAGTGTTTAAGGTCACTGATATCACTGGCTTTCAGAGTGGGATGATTCTTATTTCTCAACTTATATGTTAAGATGAAGTTGGCTTTAGTTTATAATTAATTATGTCCTCCCTCCTAAAGGAAAAAACCTCTCTCCCTGCAGAGGCGTCCTTACTCTAATATGTCCTTTCCCACCAAAGAAAGAAGTTTCCAAATTCTACTTATGCAAGTGAATTCCTCAACACAATTTCAAAGTCAGTGTAAACTAACACGTTCAGTTCAGAGCTTGCTCTGCACACACTGCAGCAGAAACGGCCCATGCACCCAAGTCCCTGCTAGTTTCTGGAAGAGTCCAGCTCTGTGCCCACCTAATTCTGTTCTGGGCAGAACAAAGCAGCAGCTAGGCAAATCCCTGGAAAAGGGGATGGGACAATATGGATGAAAAAATAACAAACTGAAATCCAGTGTTGAAGGCAACTACTCATACCCACACAGTTCCCAGGCTTATATGTATGAGAAGGCCTGATACAAGACATAACAGATCCCAACCTGTCTTACCATATGCAGTCTTCTCCTCTTCAGGTCTTCATACTGATCCTTGGTTGGCAGGGACATTAGGCCAAGCAGTTTTTCCTGGCAAAAGTTGAAATACTTACAGTATTGCTTGCAGGTATTCAGCCCATTTTTCAAGTCCTTGAGAAGAGAGATACTACCAGCAGAAACCCCACAAACACATCAAAGATGTTTCTACACTGCAGTCCCTGCTGCAGGTCTGCACACACCTTTGCTGCCAAAGCTGCACTGATGGGTGAGCTCACACCTCAGCAAGAGGAAGAGCCAAGGCTCACACACCTCTCTTGGGTTCCCCAGGCCCAAAGCTGCTCAGAGGGGAAGATCTGTGTTCAAGACAGCTTATTTAAGGCTATCATAAGGCATTAGGGGAACTACAGAAAATGCAGAAAATGTATAGAACTAAGGCTCCTGTCAAAATAGTTTCAAACCACAGTTTTTTGCCTGGCAAAGAAAAGAACACTATCTAAAATGTACATTCATCTCACAGCATATGCTCTAGTTACCTGAACAAAAAGTGTAGCTGAATATCTTATCATTCGCTGAAGTTGTAGTATTTTAGGATGAGGTTGAGGATCTTCATGCAAGCCTAGACTCAAAATCTTCTTACTGAATCAAAGCAAACATACAGCTCCATCAGTTCAAAAACTAAATCAGGAAAAATGCAACAGAAGTGGAGAGACAATATTGGATCAAAAACTTCTGATATTCTTTTAGATAAACAGTTTTGGATATTACAATTTGTAACACTTTTCATTCCCAGTCTCAGAAAAACAAAGAAACCCCAAACAAACAATTCCTTTCCCCTAAATGGTGCTGCTACTTGTTTCCTCTATACTTAGTTACTCCTACTGCAGAGGAATGCATGAATTTTAAGGCTGGAGAAGAAAGTAGAAATTGGTAGTGTACAGGAACAGCATCTACCTCTTCAAATGCTCTTTACAACTAAGCAGACAAATTGATCATCCATATAATCAATAAAGTTGTAACAGAGATACACACACTCTGGGGGGAAAAGGGAGAGAGATTATCTTTTACCTTAAGGCATCTATAAATTCATACATTTTTTGAATCTCCACTCTCAAGTCATTAGCATGATCAAGGTTGTAGGCTGTCTCCCCAGCACTGAGGAATAAATAGAACTTTACTGTAAGTCATGCATCCAGTTAACAACACATACAACACTACTAGTTATCCCAAGATGCCCAAGATTCAACAACAGTAAGAACTGGTAACACTAAAGGGCTGAATGATTTTATTTCAAGCTCATGTTTAAAAAACCTTTCTTTGTGACAGAAGTGGAAAATTATAATCATTTTGTGAACATGAACACTTCATAGAAGATAACTGTATTTATGATTATATTATTACTTACTGCTCTAGGAGAAACTGTATTATAACACAAAAATGCCACTCTACAAGTAATATCTAAAATATACACATGCTTAGCAGATGTATCTATTTTGTGGGGATTTTTTCAAGGCAACTTGGTGGGAAAAAACTCTGACTGAGTAACTAACTATACCATTAAAGCACAATAGTTACCTCCACTAGCATTTGTCAGAAAGCAAAATACTATGCTCAACAGGGTGTAGTATTTAAGATGCCAGTAACTGACTGTCCACATGGTGACACAATCATTACAGGCACTTCATACTAGAGTCTCCACTTTATTGATAAAACAAATTAGGACTTAGTGGGGAAAACTCTTCACGAGTTTTTAGCTTCCCTGTCCTTTTGTATCACAAACATAAATTATAACAATCACTTTCTCAAAAGCAACTTCACTATCCATAGGATTCCAATTTCCAGGACACTGTACTAGTCAGAAATCTTTGATTTCACCCATAACAAGCCTGTTGTTTTCTGACATTTACTTCCATTATCCACGACATTTGTATTTTTACTTTTCTCCAGCTGCCAAGCCACATAACCCAATCTTCCATGAATTCATGACAAAAAGCAGTAACATCTTAGCACATTTTTCACCTTCTGTACTTCTTTCTTCCTATTGTGAGAAGTGTTGTTACAAAAGCACTTTTGTTACTAATTTTTCTACAACCATTAGATCTAAAGGACAGGTATAGCAATATTTATTAACTTTATCAAAGGAAATGCTTCCTTATCAAAGACCAATGTGTGTATTTCTCTCACTATACCTACGAAAGTATAACCTGGCAACCTCCTGCAGATAGAGTTGGAGAGACTTAGGTTACCCCAGTGAGAGAATACTACTGCAAGAAATTATGCATAAAACTGAAATATGAGAATGTTGCTTATCCACTGCAGCAGGATAGGCCAGGTAGACTCAGAACAACTGCCAGGTGAAGGTGCTTTACACAGAACAGACAGGATGATCTGCTGCTGCTAGCACTCCTTGGAAGCCAGAGCATCCAGCTGAGGACAACAACAGCTTACTGCAGCTGTTTTGAACAGGCTCATTTACCCAAGAATTGTAGGCTTGTACTTCCTTTTTTTGCAAAGATGATGTGTCAAAGTGTGACAGTAGTGCCTCACTGGGAAGTGTCTTTAAAAAAATGAACAAATCAAACAACTTCTCTGTATGTTACCATTAATAATTCAGTACTACTTTGTTTGAAGAGCATCCAGAAGACAACAGATAATGAAACACTGATCTTTTCTTTTAATTTACACACTCTTGCAGCCTTAGTACACCACTTCCTTACCACTTCCCACACTTAAAGGAAAAATACATGTATTCATAAACATAACCAGCAATAGGACTTACTTTAGTGATTCTGCCATCCTTATATATTCTGGTGCCTTCTGGTCAACCTTCTCCATGCAGAGTCTGAGTTTCTTGTTATAACATTAAAACAAAATGCATAAAAAAAGAATGGACATTAAAACACTAATGCAAGAACATGATGACATGGATCTTTTCATGCTGCTTGTGCAAATTTAAAGTTAACCATGATGAAAGCCATTTTAACTCCTCAGGATGACAAGACTATCTCCAGAACACATACGACATTATCAGGAACAGAGAAAGACTCACTGTAGCCCTGCAAGGTGGACTTTGAATCGAGAAGCTGTTTGAATGTATGAGTTGGACAACTTCTAGCCTTACATCTCTTCACCAACAAGAGCACCAACAAAAACTCCCATTAATACTAACCTGGGGAGTGCGTGGACTCTACTGAATAGGTATCTGGTCATCATCAGTACCTGCTGCGAAGCACATTTGAATGTAATGTTGATAGAGATGGTTCCAAAAATGCATCTGCCATCAGTGTAAGGACAAACAGTGGTGCCAACATCGAGTCCCATGATTCCAGTGCAGCCCACCAATCAAATGCACAGCATATAACTCACTGGTTTTAACAAGTTCACAATTTTATGAGAGAGGCATGTCTGAACTACTAATTCCACATGATGAGAGTGAAGATGTATTTGAAAAAGATGTATGAAGTTAATGTGGGCTATAAATACTATATTGCAACTGATTCCAACATTTCAGGTATGTCTTTGTTACAGAGCATAAACACCCAAGAGTGTCTTCTAACACAAGTCAGTATTAAGTCATAAAGTAAAAGTTTAGACTTTTACAAGTAACAAGCCAAAAGTCAAGTAGTGACCACTGCAGACATATACATTGTAGCACAGAGCTTGACTTACCTCATAGAGTTTCACGATCTCTGGTGTGTATTCTTTCTCATCAATCTGTTGCTCTCTTTTCAACAGGGTGTCTTTGCAGTGCTGACAACAACGGATTCGTTCATCATCCTTCTCATCCAGAACAGAGCTCACGCTGCTTATGCTGCTAATGCTGCCACGGCGGGAGCCGTGGACACTGCTGGGTGATGAGTTCGGGCTCGTATGAGAACCCAAGGCCTCTTTGCTGGCACTAGTGAGTTTGCCTAAAAATTAGACACAGGTAATTTTACAGTAACTGGAGAAGCCAACAGAATTTACCAACACAAACAAACTGCCCTTTAACAGAAACTTTACATTCAGGTGACACTAGAAAACCAGGCTGAAAGAGTCTGTTAAAAGACATGCAAGACTTGCATGACAACCACGACTGCAAGTCAGAACTTGGGTCTTCACTGCAAATCTTGCTGTATTTAAAACTAGCTAGAGAGCAGACTGCTAAGCATCACCTACTTTGCTTAGAAGCATTCTCATATTTGAGCCTGCACAGTCACAAAACAATGTGTAGAACAGGTATGGTAATGATACCATGGTCCAGGCGGTGTGTTTGAATACTCAAAAGCACCGTTAATGTCATTTATCTCCACAGAAAAGACAGTCTCCTCTCCAGTGCACCAGATGAGAAAAATAAAAGTTTAAGGTGGTTCCTAAAGGCGTATACGTGAATTTCGCTAAATGTTGTCCCAAGGTCCAACATTTGGACAACACAGACAAAACTAGAAATATCCACAATATTTTTAAATGTCAAGAACCTTAGAAGTTCTTAAAGTTAATAGCCCCATAGTTACGGTACTCAGTAGAATAAATAATAGCTATATTACCAGGAGTTACTACTTTTTTACTATTTACTTATTTACTCTTTAGTTACTATTATGACTGTTACTTCTAATAAATTTTTCAGTGTTATGCAACACTTCCAAATCTGAAAAAGGAACAGAGATGAAGAATGGAGAAATCATTCTTTGTATTCTGTTTCACAGACAAGTGTCTGCATGAAACTGAATGCAAGTTTTCTGCAGAGACAGACTATTACCAGAATATTTTTTTCTAATGGCAAAAAGCCAGGATGCAGCCAAAGTGAGCTAAGAAAATGAACAATTAACTCTACAGTACTTACTTGCCAAAGGAAGACTGACAAATTCCATGCACTTCTTGCACATAATAGACCCACAAAGGCGGCAGTGGTGACGTCGGTTTCGGATACTGAACTTACTGCCACAGTCTGGGCAAAATGGAACATCCTGGTCACTGACCCAAGGCACAACAGACTTCTCTATAGCTGTGAGCAGGAATACACATGACATAAGTATTCAATTAACTCCTCAGCCGGTTAAACTATAGGGGCAAATAGTCTCAGGTAAGCTCACACTAACCTCTTATTTTAGCTGACTCAGTGTTTGCTCTGTCAAATGATGTAAGCTGGTAGAAGATAAACAAAATATTCAAGAAAATCATACTTTTGCAAGGAAAAAACCAAACACAACTCAGCCCAACAAGAAAAAGAAACCTGGCATTTTTAAGAGAGAGGAGTTCCAGCTGGTTTTACACCAGACTTATGCAACTTTCACATTTTTTTCTAGTTCCATATTCATACCAACGCTAAACAATGACTTGTCAAACCTGTACAAATCAGCACATTTTGGACATAATCCTTATTGCAGCCAACATTACTGCATCTGAGCCAAAATGCAAGTGTACCACTGGCAGATTCTGAAGAATGAGAAACTGGAAGAATCATGACAAAAATACTGGGGGGCAATTTAGTAAAGTAAAAGATGGAGAAAATAAAACAGGAACAGATGATTCTTGAAGCATGTGGAAGTAGCATCTTCAGCTTGAAAACGATGCATAGAAACAGAAACCATACCCACAGCACAGGGTCAAACCATGCACAGTACTCAAGGTAATGTGTAAAGAGAGTCATAGTTTAGTATCCTTTATAAAGTGTATTCCTAGATAAATGGGCACACTTCATACTGAAATACAATTTTTTAAACCTAGGAAACATTTAGATGGCTGGAATATTAAAAAGCACCAAATTTACCTTTTCTAACCTGATTATTAACTTATTGACTTCAACTACGTAGTGATCAATCCTGGCTGCTCGGTGTTTCTTGAATTCAGAAAGATGGCTTCTCGTAGCACCTGCAGGGATAACAGAAAGTTGTCCTAGTCACGCAAGTACTATGGATTTAAATGCCTCTTGAAAGACAGATGTCTCTTTTTTTCACCATTTATTTCTCATGTTCAAATTCAATTTTAAAGATACATTGGAATATCCTACATATTCACAGTGTTGCTGTAAATAAAACATGCAGGTTAAAGACTAATCTTCAGGCTACCAATAAACAGTGTTTTACTTCTACTACAGAAAACAAGCAGCACTATGTTAGAGAGAACACCTGCAACAATTTTTTTTCTCCATCTTCATTTGTCAGTTACAATTGGTAAGCTGTTACCTACTAGTAGTATTGTCAAAACCAACTCCCTTTAGTTTCCTGGCCATATGTTGAACAAAGGGAAGAGGCAAACATAAGGATTACTGGAGGTCTATGCAGCAATTTTGCTTCAGATTTCTGATTATCTCTACACCTTTAGGGGTCTAACAGTTCAGATTTCCAGAAAACTAATCACTGAATTTTGAAAAGAACAATACAGCATCTCTCTAAGAAATGTACAATTCATAGTCAATAACGTTGGTTTAAGATTACTCCTTTTCCAAGTAAGGTGGGTGAGGTATTAAAAATCAAAGTTATAGACAAAAAACAAGAGACCCCAAACCAACCAAAAAAATCTTTCTTCCAGCTGGTAGAATTCAAAATCAGATGTTGCTTTTTGATGCTACTTATGTAAATGTAAGAATCTCACTTCCTCATGTTAATGAAATAACCAAAAAAATCTCCAAAGATGCATTAATAGGAGTGAAAGAATCACCCTGGATAACTGACTTAAGCCACTGCTTTGCAGACACGGTCTCTTTCACCGATCCATCAAATCCTATGCCAAAATCCCTAAGGTTCACCTTCTCAACTCTCATCAGAAAGCAGTTCTCACTTCTCTAATGTTCATAAACCTTCTCCCTAAATTTATTTTTAGCTAATATTTACACTATGATTGTTGTTCAAATAGTTACAAAGTCAAAAGTAAAGTAATATAGAGAACTCAGACCCTGAAGACCCAAAGGACTCAGCCCTAGTCTGTCAGCACCATCATCGAAACTTTCCCAGGATCCACAAAAGATGGTGCTGCTTCCTCCTCCAAAAGTAACCACAGTATTTCAGTTATAGTACAGGCAATTGCCAGCAGCAGTATTTATAGTTACAGGTTCAGTCAGCTTATCCTTGATATTCTACAAATGTAGATTTATATTCAGAGGAGTGGGGTTTGTTTGTTGTTTGTTTTTTTAGTTTGTGTTTTTTTTAAAGTAAGTCCCCTTTTAATAAGAGGTGATCGCCACTCAAATCCAAGGAAAAAGCTGAAAGTTTAAATCAATGGATAATCTTTTTGTCAAACATGCAAAGTAAGAGCTACTTTAGCTGTAGCCCAAAAGCTGGAGATTTTACATACTTATGACTTAGCTATTAATTAGTGGATTATCTGTTTTTTAAAGTCACAAGATGAAGCTAGTTGCACAGTGGTAAACACAGATTAAGCAGATTTCAGTACCACAGACACAATGACATGACAAACAGCTACCTGAAGGGCAGTTTGGGTACTGATTCTATACATGTCTTTTCTTCTCCCCATTGACTGTGTTTTCCCCACACTCCACCCAATGCAGACAGGCTGCTCAAAGTCAATGTGCAAACTATAATCCCCTGCTAGCGAATCCAGTGCAACACAAACACAGTTCCAAGCCACTTCAGCAATACTGTAGCACTTTCCCAATTCAGATCAAAAGTTATCACCACTGTATATTGCTTTCTAGCTCTCCTACCTACTTCCTGGGGCTCCCACATGTATGGATCTACTCCACCATAGCTGAATGACTCATATCGTTCCTGAGATCCAGAATCAGTTCTGTCATCATCTTCTTGTTTCAGCAATTTCTTCTTTGCTCTTTTGGCCTTCTGCACTAGATCTGGAAAGGATAAACCCAAGTTATCTAACATGTCAGGTAGTCACCAAATATTTGTCATGTGAAGCCAGCATAGAATATTCCTCTTCTTTTAGCAGAAATCTTTTTCCTGGAAAAGTTTATCCTCAAAATATTCTTAGAACCACTTTTTAACTTCACTGTTAAACAGCAATGTGTCTTAAACTATGGTACCTGTCTCATGGCATGGGGCATCATATAGTTTTATCTTCATTCTCATAATTCCATATTATTTTTTTCAGATTCAACACTTTCCTTATCTTATTGAACAAACTACAAATTTCAGTGTGCTTGTACATGTAAATAATTTTTAAAGTACTAAACAGGCCACTGTTAGGGTTAGGGTTTCACCAAGAAAATTGATTAATACTTCAAAAGTCTATCTCAAGAGAAAAAAAAAAAATCAAGACTGCCACGCCACTATTTCTAGCACACTAAAACAAAACCAGAGAGATTTTTGCATGAAACACACAGAATTATCGCCAGATTTTAAACATTCTTCTCTCAATATAAAATGGCATTGTGTACACAAGGGGGTAAAAAACGGAAACATCTTAGTAAAACAAAATTCAAAGAGATTTTCCAAACACTACTGAAAGGTGGAAATCCATAAGAGACATGGAACACTCCCAGCATTTCTTGCCAGCTCCACCACCCACACGCTTTTCCATGTTTTACAAACAACAACCTTTCTTAACTTCACACTTTAACTGCAACCACAGTTTTATCTACTGTCAAAATAAGAAATGAACTGGAACCTGGCAAGTACCGGAGATTCCCCATGTTCTCTACAGTCTTCAAATAATTCTTGGGTATTCACTGGGTTACAGTATAATTCTGAGTTTTCAGATAAAAACAAACAAAAAACCCAAAAAGGTCAATAATAAAATTCGTGCATAAAACCAGACATTTGAGGAGCACTGTCCTTTACTGCCTACTTTAGAATCAATTTATGGAAAGTATCAGGAGAAGGTAAATACTATGCTTGGCCCAAGGAGATTTTCGGAAGAATGGAACTGCATGCCTCGCCTGTAAGTCCCTTCAATTAATACTTTATTATTATTAGACATTTGGCAGCACTCGAAGTACGAGCAGGGATTTCCCACGGCCAAGCCGAACGAGTTTACCGCGGCCGCCCTTACTTCGGAGTTGCGCCCTGACGTCCCGGTCTTCGCCCGGATGCTGCTCCTCGTAGTGCGCCTGGAGCTGCCGGAACGCCTGGAGATCCTTCAGGCACAGCGGGCACAGGAAGCCCTCGCGCACTTCGGCCGGGTCCCCGAAGGCCGCCGGGCAGCCCGAAGCCATCGCGGCCGCGCGCGCTGCCCTCACCGGCTGCCGGGATGCGGGGGCCGCATCGTCCTTAGGCACTGCCTGAAACGAACCAGGCCAGCGCCGCGCAACCGGCGGCGCAGGACGAGGGCGGGAAAGGCCCGGGCTGGGCACGAACCCCTCCCCGGGTTCCCCGGCCGTTCCCTCCGCGGCCCCACCGCACCCTCGCGCAGGCCCCGCCCGGGCAGGGGAGCTGCCGCGCACCTCTCTCGCGGGTGGAGCCGCGGCTGCGCGCGAGCAGGGAGAGAGGCGGGACTTATGGCGCACCGCCCGCCGGGGGAGAGGCCGCTGAGGGCTGCCCCGCCCGCCTCAGGGGCCGTGGCCCAGCGGCAGCCTAGGGATGACCCGGGAAAAGCCGGGCACCCGGCCTGCCTCACCTCGGCGCCCAGGCGGCCGGTGACTATCTCCAAAGCAGGGCGGCCGCGGCCCTTCCCGGCTGCCGGGAGCGGCAGAGTGCGGCTGAGGGCGGGGCGAGTGCTGAGCCATTGGTGAGAGGGAAGGGCGGGGACAAGGAGGTCTCGTCCGACAGCGAGGTGGAGGCTGCTGAGTGCAGAGCTATCGATGGAGGTTGGGCGCGGAAGCGGAGGTGCGGGAGCGGGGTCGTTGTCTCTTCTGAGGCCTGGACCGCTCGCCGTGTTCCAGCCGCCTTGCAGTAGGCCCCGGTAACGGGCCCGCAGGTGTGCAGGGAACGGTGGCAGAGGTGCAGTGACAGAGTCCTCTCTAGGGCGGGACGGCGCTGTCATGTGGGAGCCACGCGCCCTTTCGCGGCCCGCTGCCCTGGGACCGTTCACATAGCACTGGAGGGTCTGTGCTGTATATCCTAACCGCTGAGCGCGCTCAAGAGGACCACCATTGCCAATATCAGCATGCTCAACCTTCCCTTTCCCAGCCTACCGAGTCTTCCTAGAGGAAGTGTCCCAAAACTGCAAACCAGAGCAGCCTGTGATGTGCTTAGCCACAGACGGAGCCCAGGAATCCCACTGCTTGCCTCCTGACAAAGAACTGTGTAAATCAACGGCAGGGCCTTTTTAATATCCCCTTTCTGATGCCAGCTTTTGTTTAGTCTGGCAGCAGTCCCTTCTCTCACACATACCCAATCAAATGGAAACAATAGGAGAGTGTAACCACACTTCGCCTTCATGTGTTAGGATTACAAACTCTCGGAGGTAGAGATTTTCTTACATGGTAATGCTTGAGTTCTTGAATCCTATCCGTTAAAGGTGGAGTTTCACTCATCATGCCCTGCTCTTCTACCCTCCAGGTTAAGTCCTTTAAAACCTTTTCAGCACAGATCTTGATGGGGTGAGGAGGAAGAGAACCAGCTGGAGGCTCAGTGCCTTAGAGGATTCACCTGCTGTTGTGTCATCCCCCTGGATTTGCTGGAGCCGGGCACTTTCTTGCCGGTGAGCCATACCTATGCCCCCAGGTAGTACCAGCTACCTTTGTTGTTCTTTGCCCCTTTTGTCCTCTGTTGAGGCCAGGGAGTTATAGCTCACCGAACAGTGAAAGAACGCTACAGCGATACACCTGTCTCTAGATGAGCTGTAAGATCCATGTAGGCGCAGAGCTCATGGGGAGGTTTCTGCCGGCGTTTCAGTTTTCTGGTTCCTGTTTCATGTGCGTGATTTGTCACGAGTGTGCAGGGAAGGGGCAGAAAAAGGGGTGGGTGAAGGATGGGAAACATGGCAGTCGCTAGATGGCACAACAAGCACGTCTGAGAGCAGCCGAGGGCCTGTGGGGGCCTCGGCCGTGCATTTCAGAGGCATTTGCTGTAAAGGTTTTTCTCCTGCCTGTGAGCTGTGAGCCCTGTTGACCCGGGCAGTCCATCCTCCCTTGCCGTTCCCCAGTAGTAAGAAGCAGGTATAAGGAAAAGCGAGGCTGTACAGAACAGCAAGTTCTTTCCTTAACCCTGTCTCTCCACAGCTTCAGTAACTGCTCTTCTTCAAAAATAGAGTCTTAAAGGCTAATAAAGTGGTAAATACAACAACTGGAGTCTGGTAGCCTCCTATTGAGATACAAACCATGCAGTGAGGACTGCTTGCAGTGAGTTGTGGAGGATGATGGCATGCTGGGGTGTGCACGAGAAATCAAACATTTCACTGTATCTTCAGTTAATTGTGCCCCTTTGCATGTTCTACATTTGACCACCGATAAGAGAACACATCTCGCCAAATGAATCTTTTTCAAGTACTGATAAAAACCGTGTAGTGTCAATCACTCTTGAAAAGCGAAATTTCATTCAACATTTTTAAAGAAAAATGCCACTTGTTTGCTTGTTTCTGAATATAAGTGGGCCTTAGCCCTTCCTGAGGAACTCATTCCCCATGAAGTGACTGCACCTGCTCGATATGACTTGAGTTTTTATGAGAGTATTAGACTTACTGGGAATATCTCAGAAGCAGTTAGAGAATTGATACTACCAAGTTATGCCCGATGCAGTGACATGTGGAATGATATCAGTTTGCTCCCAAAGGGAAATTTGAGCTTCTGTGTCCCTTAACAGATGTTGAGCATGATCTAGGTTTGTGCTGATGTAAACAAGAAGATTTTGGCTGCTATTATTTGGTCAGGCTTATCACTCTTCCTTATACAGAGAGTGCTCACAAACTGAAAACATCCAGGTCAGTCTAAAGCAATTCCATTTACAGTGCTTCAAAAATTAATTTGTCTTTTTTCAGCTAGTTGTAAGAGGTAGAGGCATTTGTGGACAAATTAAATCTTACTGCAATTCTACAGGCACTCTTGGGGACTGCCTTTGTATCAGTAATGGCTCACAGAATGAATGCAAACAAGCAGTAGCATAGAAGGACTTGCTGCAGCAGCAAAGTCAGACCTGTACTGCCCCATCCTGCCGCTGGGATATAAAAGCTCAGCCGACAAAACCCCACATCTGTTAGGTGACTCCTCCTCTGCCGCAATCAAGGTCCTTTGCAAACAGTAGAGAAAATAAGTGGTAAAATAGTTTGTGAGTTGTAATACCTCTTAACTGTGAATTTGAGGACCTGGTCTGTTGCTAAGTTGGTCATTGCTACTGATGTCCAGGAGAAGAAATTTCAGTGGGAATACAGCTGGGGGACACAGTTGGCCCCTTAGCCATGGCACAGCCCGATCAGAAATATGTTCCAGCTGGGGTCACCTGTGTTCTTCGACTTCTTGTAATACCTTCAGTGCCATTTGGAATGTTTAATGGCGTCTGACCTCAGCACAGGAGAGGTAAAAGCAAATGATTCCTGTCTACTTCTCAGGGTGTTCAAGTGGAAAGTTTTTCACAAACATACTGGAAAAAAAAAAAGGGTTTAAAGTATCTGAAATTTAACAGCATTGAGTTCAATATAGACTCTGTAAGCAGAGTGGAAAATCAGACTGTTCCTAGAAAAATCAGAATGTTCTTTGTAAATTTTCCTTAAATAAAAAAGGCCACTCCATTTAACTTAATGCTGTTTTTTAAATTTGCCTAAATCAAATTTTTTAATTTAATGATAGATATTTAAAAATTGATTTAAAATTTCCTAACATTGAAAACTCATCTTACAACAATAATCATCTTTGATTTTAATTTATCAGAGAAGATGTTTTTGTTTGTTTGTTTAGGTGGATCTAACCCAAAATTTCCTGTATTTTTCATTTTGTTCAGAGAACTAAAATATTTTCATATTGGTGTTTATTTTACCAAAGCTCATATAGTCAATATACTCAAGTTGCTTATCCTAAACATTTTGATACATAACAAATCTATTTTATTAGTCTGTGTAGACAGTATAGAAGCTACATTTCCATGCCAAACCCATTATTTTTACTGTGTTTGCAGTCTCATCAAGCTCAATTGACAGCCTCATAGTTTGTAAGAGTGGCAGCTCAACTACTTGTTGAGCCCCTTTTATCTGATTTCTCGATTAACTGCTTCGGTACGTGCAAGCCCATCATCATCTGAAGTTTGTTTGGTCCCTTAACACTGCTGAATAATCTGTCATATTGGTCCTGAGTGCCATGGAGTGGCAGCACTTACATAAAGGGGAAGAGAGTCTTTTACACTCCAATGCTGATAGTCCACATACCCATTTCCTAAAATCAAAAGAATTTCCCTGTCTTCAATTTTTGTGTCATGTCTCTGTACAATCTAGACCTTACACAGTTTCATCACTCTTGCATTCTCCGCTTGACTTCTTTCAATCATATTTTTTTATTTATAATGATGTCCATGCTTTAAAGTTGCAGCTGACCCTTCAATGCTAACTGAGTTAACAGGGAAGCAGTGACTCTATTTCAGCTGTGGCAATGATGTTGTTTTCAAACTTTCTTCAACTAATGAGTCATTATAAGTAGTAATAAAGGTGTTCGTTGGGGCCACATGTCCCTTGGCAACACTCAGCCCGTGCTAATTACAGTGGGTCAGCAAGGAGGTCAAGACTTATAAGTGTGTGGGAGGGGCATAGAACAGTAATGGTGAGAGGTGTTGAAAATAGTTGCAGGAAATGTTAATTATACAGCTGATTCGCATGAACTTTCTCCTCCCATTAAAAACAAAGCTCATTTTGAAGACACTTGTAAAATCTGTGCTTTAGGAATCAAACTCCCTTATGTCTCAGTAACTGGTAACACCCAGATACATGAAACTGCAGTGGAATCAACAGAGAACTCATCTGTGCAAGGTTGTTTTAGTCTCAATTAAAGCTGGAAATAAGATTTTGCATGACTGTGCTGCCACATTAGGGCCATTGCACAGCTTTGCTCTGTGGATTTAATTCAGAGTCTGCAGAGATTTTTCTACTGACATCCATGACCTTTGGACCAAGTCTGCTGCTGGTTTGTTCTCATTCCTGAAGAGCCCCAGCCTGTCTGACAGACAGATAGTGCACTTCCTCAGGGAACTGTGCAAGTGCAAAGCCTGCTTCTGCAGTTGTCATAGTGTGAGTGACAGAGCAAAGCTAGTTACTTGTGGATGTTTGCATGGGTATTAAATTCTCTTAAGTTCTAATAAAAAGTGACAGTGAGGAGAAGGTATACAATAAAAATAATATGAGAGAGATGTGCAATTAACTAATTCTTACCTTATAACTAAATTGTGTATATATATGTATATAAAAGTATCTATGTTGTTCATATTGCCAAGAGATTGCACTGTATTTACTATTCAAAGAAGCATAGCATTATAGGAAAAAAGCTGGCTATTTTCTGCTTAGTTCCTTAGCCAAACTCCAGAGCCAAAAAGCTTTTAGGGTGTAGATAAATCTGAATAATACTTACCTTCAAACTTGTGCTTGTGTGTGCTTCCTAGTCACAAAAGTGTGAAATCCCAAGTGGCAGTCAATGCTCTGAGAATGATGTCTGTAGGAGAAAGAGTGTACTTGCCTGTTAGTATGTCTGCAACATTGCAGATAACAGGAAGAAATTAATAAATAGAGATGAATTTTTCATACAGATACTGGGAGAAAATGTCCTTTTGATTAAAACAAGAATCTGGACAGTTTGAAATACTGGAGTGAGTTAAAAAAGAAAAAAGAATTTTGAAATATGTAATGCTTGCTGTCATCCATGTTTAGCCAGTTGATAAATTTTCTTTTGTGTTTTTCACTTATTTTTAAGATTTCATAGCAAGTAGTGTTCTCCAAGGTTTAAGAAACATTCATTCATTGCCAAAAATTGTATATGAAATGGTATTCTTCAGAGAAATTGTTTTTTCCCTGATAAAATGCAAATGAAACATTTTAAAAAGCATCCTATATCGAAAGTGTGCTGCAGGAAGTTGAAGTATATGGAATGTCCCCACCTATCTTTAAGGATTTCTTCAGCACTTGTTTATTAGAAACCCCCTGTCAATAGAAGAGTTCTGTCCATTGTCATATACTCGAAAGTTAGAAATTGTTTGATAGACCTGTCAAGTGTTGATCAGCCTGTGACCATCTAACTTCAGTGAAACTTGTGAGATGATTAATTATTTTTCTTCAGGGTAGCTAAACTGACTTCTGCAAAGTTGACTTCTGTAACTGAGGAGGAGTTCCAAGTCAGCTAATGTGTCTCAATGGTATTGAGGATGAATATTGATGGAAAATATACTCATTTGTTCATAAAAATAACATTCCAGCAAAATATTGATGTGCTGCAACCTCTTTGAATGTACAAGAAGTGATATGACTAACTCAGTGTGCTCAGTAACTGCATATCAGTTGCAAAAATCAGTAAATCTATTGTTTAGACCCACAAACAGGAAATCAGCTTCTTGTCAAGTTCCCTGTGAAGTGGGTGACACGATGTAAGTTTAGCCCAGGTACATAATTTTGTGTGTCATATAGGTGGAAGATTTTGAAAGGGAGTCTATCATCCTTCCACTTCAGTAGTGAAACAGTTTTAAGTACAAGCATGTGCTGACCACCAGCATCCAATGAGATTGTACGCAGAAAAATACCCTTTGATGTTAATTTATTTAGCTTGAGTTGGTTGTGTGTTTTTCATGCTATTGCAGTGTGTTTGCACAACCTATAAGGACACCAGAGTTGACTATTCATGTTTATTGAATAATTCGTATCAAATAAACACTTCTGGAAGTCTGACCACAGAAAGTAAAAGCATTCCTTTGAGAGGAGAGAAATCAGAAATCCTCACTGGAAGGAAAGGATTTCTTCTTGCTTTATTATTAAATGTCTGAGAAGGCATGATTTCAAGTGGCATGACTGAAGTGTGGACACACCAGGGTGGGAGTTCTAGTGTGGGCTGTACACAATCAAGGGGTCACAACGTGTGCTTGAGATGTTCAGGGATGCATTAACCATTTGCACTCTGTAGCCTCTTAGGTGAAAAGGGTTTTCCTGTGCCAGTTCCAAGTCAAACTATGAAGTCACTCATTTATTTTGTTCCAGTTGAAACTGTTCCTATCTCTCTATAGCACTTACTGTCTGGACAGATTGTAGTGTACAAGGACTCAGGTGTCCAGAATGTTATCATTTAGAACTGAAAACTTGCTCTATTTCATTTTGAAACAACTGGCAAATGTACTTTTTTCTCCCTCACTATTTATTTACTGATTTCACTGATGTGAGAGGAAACCATATAATTATTCTACTTTATTAGGGTCAGAACAGAAATTTAAGAGCCTGTTTTAGTCATTTAGGAACACATAGTGGGATTATTTTGGGGTCTGGCTCCTAAGAAAATAAGCACTCTTCCTAAAGTGGAGGAATTGAAGATTCTCAGTACTTGCCTGTTCCATTCCGATGGTCCTTTAGTTCCTTTGCTTTACGTGTGTGACAAAGCCATTAACTTGGATGGGAACATTAACACACTGAAAGGTAAGTGCAGAGGACAGCAGCAGGAAGCCAAAAAGGAGTGAATGTAATGTTTTGGTGATCTGGCAGTTTACTTCACCAAATGCAAGTGCTACACAATTATTTTCTCATTCCTCTATTTCACTCTCCCATGCTGATCTCTTTCCTGGGTGCTGACGCTTTTCTTCTACCCTGTCTCTGCTAACATCTTCTACTAAATCAAGCAACAAGCTGCCTTTGTGACAGGTAAATGACTCCTGAAAGTTACAGGGGCCTGTGTCATTTGAGCTGTCAGAATTCCAGTGCCTTTTTCCAGGATGCTGGCGTTTCTCAACGTATAGGTCTACCTCATAATTCCAACCTCTTTTGCTAGGATGCTGGTGCTTGTACGTACGATATCTTCTGCCTGGATGTTCTCTTTTGGATAACTCATTCACGTAGGTTAGCTGTGCCCTAGGGCTGTTAGCAAACTGATCCAACAGTGACTTTCTGCCGGGAGGCTGTTGCCTTTTCAGCTCCAGATGGACATCAAGGTCATCTTCCATCTGTCTTTTTCCAGGATGCTGTCTCTTCTCCAGGTTACTTGGGTACTTTTTCCCAGGGTGTTGTCTTTTGGAAAGCCATTGTAGCAGAGGGGCATTTGATTCTGTCCAAGGAAAAGAACAGTGTTAGTAAGACCCTATAATCCTCCCGAAGGCAGTTGTAATAGAAATTTTTGGAGCAGGATCATAATGTGTTGCTCTTTGAAAGCCAACTCAGTGTTTCCAGCTACCAGTCATAACACTATTAGTATCTCTTACACATTCTTAAGCTCTCTTTAATATTTCAGGGCTTGCATCAACACAACCAATTCTCAGCATTGATGCAAAGAGGGAGGATGGCTTTTCCTGTGAGCACTTGAGGCCAGCTTGTCTTCCACTCTGGAAGGGCCCTCTGTGCTCCTGTTTGCTGGCAGGTACCTCTGTGCTGTTTCTTGCAATCCCTGAGTCTGATCTTCCACTGCTGTGACTGGTGGTAGCAGATCATCTACAAGGTGGGAGGTGCAGACACTGGAGCAGCCTCTATCATTGCCAGCCTTGGAAAAAGCCCGCCTCTATTGGGGGGTAGGAACCAGTGGATTGAGGCAGTAGGTGAATGGCAGCACCCCCACCTCGAATTTACATTAGGTACAGGGTCCACAACTGCAGAATGTCCTTCATGGGTCCTCTTAGAGCTTCCCTAGGGAAGTATCTGCTGGATAAGCAGGTTTTCTGTGACAGGCTCCTACCTTTTTATTATGCAGCAGCTGCTTACTGATAGTACAGCCTTTCCTGAGCAAAGAGATCTTAGAGAAGAAAGCATCTGTGAAGAACTGCAGCCTTCTTATCCCTCCCCTCCCCTTAATTCCAGTGCTAAGTATGAACATTAGAACCTGGAATCATACCTTGAATCTAATGATTTCAGCTACGTGCCATGCCATCACCAAATGGGTGTCCCCAGTGAGATATATACCTTTATTAATCTCTTCTTTCTTCTCAGCTTTCTTGAGAACAGACTGAAGGATGAGGTTTTCAGATCTCTGAAGGATGTCATCCAGGGGCCTTTTTCCCATGTTCCCACTCTCCTCTGGAAGATGTCCCCCGTTGAAGCAAACACCACATGAGGTCAAGCAGAGGAGTAGCAGTGGCAGCTGGATAGATGGCATTGTGGGACAGGAGTTCCTGCAACTTCCGCTGAACAGAGAACAACAGGGGAGAAGGATGGAGGAAGCAAACCTAGCAGTAACAGCAATATTTCCAGACACTGAAAAACAAATATGGTACTGCTGCAGGGACTGAAGTCTCTTAGGGTGTTTCCTCATTTCTGTTACTAACCTATCAGTTTGGTTTTTATCCTCCAAAGCATCTAAATTCTTCAAAATTAAAACCAGGTGGTTGTTCATTTTTCTGGCAGAATAAATATGATATGAACTTCCTGCGGGACAGGTGATTCTGAAAAACAGTGATTTTACTCTGCCTTCTGCCAAGAGGCAAACATCATTTCCCCCTTGAACTCTGTACCCACAAGGTACAGACATCTATACCAGTTATCTCCACCAGGCAATTCCCTTTGCTAAGGGTTCATTTTAAAATGATACTGGGATTAGCAGCATTTCTATTCCACTTTTAGTTAAAGCCAAACCTGAAAAATCCACTATTTTTTTGATGTCTTTTTCTATACATTTAAAATAGCCATGTGCCTGGGTGTTTGTCAGGCTAAGAAGACAGCTATGCTCTGTGAGGCAGGGAGATTTGCATGGAAAGAAATGCAGGAAGTACCTTATATTTTTTTCAGAGACATAATAATAATTGTATCCTCTATTACCTCTTGCTCAGATACCAAGTGTTTTTCTATTTCTTCTAGCTAGCACTGAATTCCTAACACACTTCGGGATTTATTTTAGAGTAAGCAGAGTTCCTTCAATAGAATGGAATACATCTTTAATACTACTATGGCAGTCATTTAGCTTAATTATATCTTCAGAACATAAAACAAATGCACAATTTTATCAAGTCCTACAATTTTTTAAATAGAAAATGAGTTTATTACCTTTCTTATTGGCAGGTTTTTATCAGTTCTGATGAAATCCTTGAGTAACAGCCCTAAGAACATTACATAGGCAGTTAGACTCAGAGCAGTCTTTAGGCAGAAGGGTAGAATCTGCTAAAAAGGAAATTATTTGATAAATTACCTGATTTGTAGTGTCAGATTTTTGCTTGATGCATCTGCCAAGTCTTTTAAAGCTGTTTTTGTGCACCTGAGCTTCCGAGTTGCCCTTTTGCTGCTGCAGGCACACAGAGAGTCCAACAGAAGCGTTGCCGTGTGCTCTCTGCACAGCTCACGTCTCTGTACTTATACTGTACTGCCTCTGGATCCTTTATGCAAACAGCTCTGAGGTAATTTAGGGGATATGATGTGTTCTTTTTTTTTAACTGCTCTCAGAGAGCTGCATTTTGAATGCATTTTAAGATTCACACAGTTATCTGCTGGCCTCTATATATCCACGCTTGACTCCCAGAAACTGTTATCTTCCCATTCTCTAAAGAGATTATGTTGAATTTTATGTAACTCAGCATAAAGAAAAGGAGGTTTTCTTTGCTTAACAAAATGAAGCTTGTTTGTCCTCTATTAAGCAAGTGTTTTAGAGTAAAAGCAGAGGTAGGTAATTAATTAGGCTAGGGAAGACAGACAATGGCAAAAATTGTAATGGATTATATTTTAATAAGTGTATACCATGGGGTCTTATGCTGAATGACACAGTGCAGTTTCTGGGTCACAATTTCATATATTCTTTGCATAGGCTTCCACAAAGAGTATTTTAGAATATGGGGTGCATAGCATTAAATATTAAAAGATGTTTATGTTGCTGCTATGTGCGTCTAAAAGCATTATACTATTGTAACTAGAAATAAGACTCCCTGTCTTTAACCCATCTGTCTATTTAAGATATCGCTCCAAACAGTACTCTCATACAGGGGACACAACTGCTCACCATTTCCTAAGTGTAGTAACTTCTTAAGGTCTCTCAGGTACAACACAGTTACTGTATTGCCCTATAAATGAAAGTGGGTACTGATGAAATGGGAAATTGCCTGGTTTCATTCTCATTAAAATCTGCTTCTTGGCACTTTTGAGCTTACCTTTAGAGAACATGGATGAAGTCCTGTGTTACAGTTACATCCTCATGCAAAGCTCCTCAGCAGGTGCAAAATTATATTCACAGTGCAATGCCCAGAGGACTTCCAGCCTGGCCAGCTTTGCCTCTTTGCTTAGACTTATTTTTGTCTTATTTTGGACTCATTTATTAGATTTTTAATGCTTTGTTTAAAGGAAGAAAGTGAAAATTAAGCACCTCAAAGAGTCAAGTTTTTTTTCATGAAAAATGTCCTTTTTCTATTTCACAGCTGGAAAATTGTCTGTTTTTAATATGATATCCTTCCTTTTAGAGTTCTGTTTTTCTTTTTTCTAGCCACATTTTTTTCAGTTTCATTTTCCCCACAGGTGATTTTTCTATTTAAAAGATTTCTGGAGGTTTATTTTATAAGTGTAAATGTTCTTTCCTCCCCCTCACTGCACAATTACTCATGGCATTGAGATGAATTCATGGGTAGGAGGGAGAGTTTGTTTTCTCAGACTCCAGAGTCTTCCAAGCTGTACTTTTTTGTCTTGCCACAAAGGCATTGACACCCCAGATTTGCCCAGAGCTTGTGTCAGCACAGGGTTTGGCTCCTAGTCCATATCTAAGTCTGTGGTTGGATCTAGAATTGCACAGAGATGTTGAACTACCTCATTTCACACCTAAATGCAGCAATTCAGCACCACTGTGATCCTCAACCCCTTTGTCCAACTGCTGTATTTTATCACAGGTGCATCAGTCCCTCAATCTTTTGTATCAGCTCTGTTGAGGAAGTTCCTGATGTTTCTTTGAAGCATTCTCAAGGGGCGAGCTTCTCAAGGGACTTCTAAATGAAGAAACTGGGAGGCAGACAACTCCTGCAAAACCAGAGTCAGACCTGTACTTGTGATCTGTGAGGACTGAGGTCTGTGTTGCTCCCCGATCCAGCTTGCATGTTGCTTGTGTTGCTGACTGCAGTCACTAACCATGTGTCACCAGAAGCCTGGTGCCTCCACTTGTGCTGTGCCCTTGTCCAACTCAGCGTTGGTGTTCATAGCAATGGGGCCTTAGCATTGCAGCTGTCACAGTTGGTCCCTAAAAAGATCTCAGAGATGAATAATGAGAAAATCTGCTGCTAATCCTAGTCTCATCTCTGTTTTAAAGAATATAGACACCTATGTTTCGTGCAATTAGTCAGCCATGACATCGTGAAGTCAGGCACAAAATTCTCCTTGGCAGATTTTTGAATTTTTACATCTTGCTTTGACTGCCCTGCTCTTGTCACTGTCGGAGATAAGCAACTGAAGTACATTGCTCATTTTTAGCATGGTCATCCCTCCAGGAATCCTGAAATATAGAAGTTGTTATGGGAACTGCTTGTCTTTACCTATAGGAAAAAAAAATACTTTTGTTTGGAATTAATAGCTCATTGCATTTGTTGCCAGTTTCACTAGGAGATGCTGAATTTTAAGTGGTTTGCCCTTTGTCACAGATTCATAGTTTTAGGGTTAGGAAGTAAGACCAGAATCTATTAATTTAGCATTCCTTTATTGAAAACAGGTTTGGTTTTTGGTAGTACCTCACAAGACACATATCTTTCTCATTTAAAAGGTTAACTACATGGCATTACTTCTGTGTGCAAGAATGAGAGAAATACCTCCACTGACTACTTAAAGCATCCCATTATTTTTTATTAACTGTACACTGTCACTAAGACTGTGATTTTGATCTTCTCATCCCTTTAAATAACTTCAACTTCTTGGATATTTCCTGAATTGTATTTCTTGCTATGACTGCAAATCTAAGCTGTTCTGTCTGAACTTCCTCTTGTTAACAGTGCTGTGAATTAGGAATGACTTGTTTGTGAACAGAAATGAGAGGCAAATCAGCTCTTTTGTTTTCTCTGGAAAACATAAAAGCACGGTTTGTTTATATCACCCCTCCCAATTTGTTCCTTGATTGAACTACTCAGGCAGAAAATTAGGGAGATGGATACCAGTAATAGGTGGACAACTCTCTCTTTCCATGTGATCTTCTTAACATGATCCTTCCTACATAAGAACAGGTAAATAGTTTGCCCTGGAGGAGGGTGTATTGTATTTTTGTGAGAGGTATAATTCCTGCTTTTCTTCATTTTGATTTAATGACATCAGAGTGCCAGAGTGTGTACAGCCACAATGATCTTTAGATGGTTTATTATTAGACCCATAGTATAGTTTCATGAGGGAGGCAAGCCTTCAGGAGTACAAACCTTTCTGAGGTCTGAGGAAATGCATTCATATCTGAAAGTTTGTGTCTCCTCTTAGGACTAAAAAAGGATTTGTGATCCCCCAGACCTGTCAGCTTTTCATGGCAATAAATATCACTACAGTAAAAGATATTATACCTAATCTACAAACCTTATATTAAGTATTAATCATTACTGGAGGCAGGGTTCCAAGCAACTTCTATCTGCTAGTCCCCAAAATTCATTTGCTAAGTAAATGGACCTAGACAGTACTGAGTGGATGTAATGACACGTGAAGGGGGTTTTTGAAATGCAGACTACTGTGATCACCACCAGTGTTAGCAAAAGTGATCCCTTTGTGTAGACATACCCCCCTCCCCCCCCCCCAAGGGGGGCTTCACTGTGGGCAGCAGAACAGGTTATCACAGCCCAGCTGGTTTTGCTGCAGGTCATCACAAAACCAAAACCCTTGAGGAATAGTAAGGACAGCTTTCCCATTCATTTTCATTAGCTGTGAATATAAAATCTAGGAAGGGAAATGAAGGTAACTCGTCTACCATGTTCTGTTTCTTCCAGCACTGATCCCCCACCACAGTACTTCTCTTGTTGCTTAGTGCAAGTGTCTGTAGAGGTAATCACTTATTTGTGATGTGAGCTCTGAGGCCCTTTGGGGGCAAGTTTCAGTTAAAGCCAGGTGAAAGAACTGGCCTAGAGAATCTGGTGAAATTATTAGAAGCTCTGCTGGCTGATGCTGAGTTGCACTTGAAGCATGAACTTAGCATGGTAAGGATGTGTAAGGGATCCCGTCTGAAGGCTGTTTAACCCTCAATGGACACTCTCCTTCTCAAAAATTCCAGAAATGGAAAAATCTGCTCTGACTGTAAGCCCCAGAGTTTCATAGTTTTGCAAACATAAAAGTGTTGAAGCTTAATTTTTTTAATTCGTTGAAACTAATAGAAAACCCTTTGAGGAAACTTAATATATGGAGAGATTAGGCCTTCTGTTTTAAATAATGAGTAGGATGAGTATTGAAGGAGATTGAGAACATTTATTTCTTTGTGAGGAAGCCCTTAATAGAATTACTGGGTAAATTCCACATGGAACACATACACAGCTCCCCTCATCAATTTCAATCCAAAAAGGGAACTATTATATTAGAAGGAAAGGGCAGTATCCCACATAGCATTAAAACTGTTGCCAAAAGGTGTATAAATAACATGTTGCTTGTCTTGGCTAAATAGTTTTATTGTTCCATAAGGAAGCAAAACCAAAGTATTATGACATTAATGCCACATATTGGTTTACTGACAGATTTTTCAATATTAAACAGCGTATTATGGAGCCAAAACTTGACAGGCTTAATTGCATACTTAAGAGTCAGACTAACTCACAGTTTGTTCCTTCTGGGATGGTGGCAGTTTGGAATTAAAGATCTCAATAGATTCATTGTAGTGGTTCTTTATTTTGTAATTATCTCCACAATGTTTATGCAGAGTCATTTCTATAGTTTTCTAGTCAAGTGAACCCTGTGATTTGGGAAGAAATTTGCCATCATCAGAAAGAATATTTCTGTGCCCTGTTTCTTGTTTCAGGCACAGTCCAGGATCTTTCAAACCAAATAATGTCACTTAATAAAACAAGCAAGACTCTATGTCTCCAAGCACCAAAAAACCTCCAGCTGCCCAGGCTGTTGTTTTTTCACAGCTGCTAATGACAGGACCCAAAAAATTCTTGTTCACTTCCAACAGGGATTTAGTCATCGGATGAAGCAAATTTACAGCTCAGTTCACCTTGCCAAAATACTGTTTGAGCTGGGGCAAGTTTCATCATGTAGCAAGAACAGATTTGAGAACGTTTGATTTGGGAAGATAGAAAACATTCACCTTATTTTTCAGAAGTAAGTCTGATTCACACTGTCAGGTAAATTGCAAAATCAGTTGGATGGTGGTAGATAGAAGATCACTACTTCCAAAGAAATTAAAGACATGACATGGTCATGCGTTTGCTCTGTGCCTGTCCCTTACACTCACTGCTGACACATACTAATTATGACAGAGAAACCATAATTGGGTGTGAGGAGGAAGAAATTTGTGAGGTAAAGTTGCTAAGAGATTTCGTGTTTGGTGCCAAATGTTTGAAAGTGCTGGTTTGGATTTTGAAGTCCACAATCCTCAGCTTGCAGCCAGTACACCTGTCCAGTTCACTAGGAGCAATCAGCACAGAGCATATTTGGATAGTCTGCCTGCCGGTCCTGGCTGGTTCAGTTGTCAGGTACAAGGCTTCAAAGCTCCTGAAGGCCTGGCACACATGGTTCATGTCCAGTGGTTGGAAATTGGAGAGCACAAGTAAGAAGAGGGTGTAAAAGCAGAATGAAAAGTTCCAGAACTGTCCCTTGTGCCTGACTGTAGAACATCCTCTCAAAATTTAGGTATTTCTATAGCAGCTTTCAAAATTAAGGAAGTGTATATCTTATTGTTGCTTTCAGTTATTGTAAAAGACAGCTGTTCATTTGTAGAAATAATTCTGTAAAGTGACCTCAAGCCTGGCTTTAAGAATGCAGTACATATGTGATTTACCCTTGTCTATGTTGATCTGCTAAGAAAAGGAAATGGGCCCGTGGCAGGACCACCTCAGCAAGGCAGGTGTGTTTGTGCCTACTTGTACACAATACCCAAGAACAGCTCTTCTACTGGAGGAGCATCCTGGAATCAGATGTAGAGAGGAATTTTGAACAGGAATCTGGTTTAACCAAAAAAATTAACTTCTGGTACCAGTCACGTCAGCTGATCTGGTTGAAATAGGTAACAGCTCAGGTATTGCTCCTTCTCCTCAGGTGTTCCTGTGTGCCTGTGATGATGAATGTGTGTTATGTTGGATTTTACTAACGAACTGCTCCTGTCTTTTTTTTCTAGTACCTTTATTTTTTTTAATAGTTACTAAGTTATTTGGTCTACTCATTTTGAGAGGGATTAAATTTGCTGACCGTGTTCCTGCAATGAGATTAGACATTTTATCTTTTCAGCTACTGATTTTAAGAGTCCTGTAGCACAGCAACAGTGAAGATCAGAATCCTGTTTTGGTAAGTACTATGTTGAAATAAAATCTGAAACTGAGAGAGTTAGAATGAAATCTAGGTGTATATACGTACACCTACATGTGCACCTACACCTACCATACATCTACACATGCACCTGGAGGTGTATGAAATGATGAAGTGAGAGGGTGGAGTAATCATGTCAGTTGTGTTGGCAATAAATACAATATTTCAAGAGTTTGGGTAACTGTAAATCTGCCTCAAAGCTAACCAGGGCCAGGCTACAGTTGATTTGTGAGCTTTGCTACAGTGTTGCAAAAGGGTGTGAAAGAAAGTAGACAGTCATTTTATCCTCATACAGATTTTTTCCCTTGTGTAAGAGAAGCTGGTCACTTGGCATTACCAGCAGGATGAAGACATGTGCAGGTTTTGCTGTCTGATTCCAGCACGGGCCATTTATAGGAAGGTCTTAGCAAATAGTAGTGATACAGTTTACTGTTTCTTAGTAGTGTCCATTAGTCCCACTGTGTCTGCAGAGCACATGGCTACAGGACTAGTTGCTTTTTATTCCTGTCACTTGCAACCATTCCTAATGATACCAGTGAAACTGGAAGCTCTTACTTGGAATCCAGGCCTTCACTGTAGCAAAGGTATGGATTTGTGGCACCAGACGTGTGGCTAGAAGTCAACTGGGAAGTGCTACTGGCTGTACTTGACTAACCACAGAAGCCACCAGAGATCTGATATGCTGCCATGTGTGCCTTGTGCAGAGCAGAGTAGGTTGGGAGTCCTTTCTTCGGTAGGTGGTGTGAATTACCTGGTTAATATGAGGGAAGTTCACAGAGTACTCAGTATAGAACTGCTCCCCTGCCCATCGTGCACAGTCATTAGATGGAGCCTGATGTGCAACTGAGAGATTTGGAGGGGGAGGAAGAAGGTCTCCACAACAAGTTGTTCAAGTAAGGCAATTTTCATATTGTACTATGAGCTACATAACAACAATGACCTTTATGTAATTTGCACCCTTATAACTTTCATAGTCATTGTAATAACAATAGACTGTTCCACTGGGTTAATGGGTTTGTTTACAAGCAAACAGCAAAAAGTGAGAAGCGGTAGGTGTTCAGCTGCCATTTTGAGGGCGGGATTGTAATTATCAGACAAATACTAGACATTGTTCTTTATGGGACAATAAAGGCACATATGTGGTCAGTGAGGTATCTGCTGAGACCAGGAGTAGTATTGATTTTTAGAAATGCCTTCTGTGATCTCATGGATTTCTCTTCACACCAGCTGGCAGACTCTGTGCATCCCAAGGGAAGCTGAGTGAATGAACATGTAGCACTGGAGTAAAAGTTCCTTGAGTCATTTAACACCTGCTTCTGCTGAGAAGACTATAAGCCAAAAAGTCTATATACCTCTCAGGTTTTGTGTCATTCTCTTCCCCTTTGTGTTTTCAGCTGAGCCTGAACATGAACAAAGATACATTTAAAAGTAGCTGGAGAATGGTTTGCGCATGCAAACTACAGCATGTATGTTGTATTCTTATAAGCACTAAGTTGGGAGACCACATGGCTATTTGGTTAGAATGGAGTCTGAGAACCGAGCTGACTTTATTTCTGTCTCTTCCTTTGATTTGCTCTGTGGTTCTCAGTGATTCATTGAGGCAGAAATCCAACTCTAGTTAAAGTCAGAGTCAGACTTTTCATAGATGGTAACTGGAATTAGGTAGACCCTTAAATATCTGAGTTTTGTGTTCCCTGTCCACAAATGAGATATAGTGATACAATACAGTGAGTTTTGATACTTGTGACATGCTTTAAAAGTCACAAATCATGACAAGAGAAGTAAAAATTGTTATTTAGAGTTGGTTGGGGTTTTTCCTATGGAGCAAGTAGACTTCACCAAGCCCAGTGGGCCTGGCATGCAAATTTAAGTAAAGAAAATAGTGAATAGAAAACTTGTGTTTAATTGGACTCTGGTGAAGCTTTGGTGTGGTCAATTGTGACAAGAACACAATTGTGTATCATACATATATTAAATATCAGGAATTTCACAGGATTCTTTCTACAAACTGCTGATGCCTTTAATGAACAGTTTTCTCCTCCAGATTTCTTCCTTTCCTTGTCGAAGCTGCTATCAGAATTGACACCTAAACGGTGTGATGGAATTCTGGAATGCACTCCTGGAATGGCTAGTGATGGTGTTCCTTGAATGTAGAGATAGTTGTAATGCATCAGTGATTTTCAGCTTTGGCACAAGAGAATGCATGGTTTGGAATTACTTCTAAAGGATGAGAAAAGGACAATAATAAAAGCAATCCTTTCGTTAAATTTCCTCTGTGATGATCTATAGGTAACCTAGCAAATGCTTACAGATCTAGAAACTGTAAAAAAAAGTAAAGCAACTAGAAAAAATTTAAAACCCACTTAGGGGTTGCTTTCAGAGCTGCATTTCCAAGAGTGATTCAGAGACCATCATGGAAGATGCAAAGTTAAAACATTCATAGCATTATATTTTATAGCTTTTATTCAAAAATATGACCCAATATTTTGACATTTGAAATAGCTTATCAAGACAAAGAAGATGACACACTGTTTTTAAAATACTTTCTGGATGATCTCAACAATAATCTGTGATTATTTCTGAGCTTCTGCTGTTCATGTTGAGTAAGTGAAGCTTAGGTCTTATTGCATGGGCAAATTATGAAAATGCCACAGATTGCCTGGTAAGTAGGTAGTGCCTTTGATCACTAGTTGTACTTACAAACACATTACCACTGTCATTTGGATAACAAATTATCTCTAAGACAACACCAGAGTAATCTGATTGACCTTTTACAACTATTTGTGCTTTTATTGAAAAACAGTAACTCCATCTTCACTGGAATCACTTTCTATTCTGCTTGAGGCTGGGTACGGAGCAAAGCAGTTGCATGGGATGGAAGAAGGCATGTACCAGTTTTCTTTACTTGAAGGTAGATAGCATTGGTTAATACAGTCTGTAATGAAGAACTGGAAATCACTGCTAGATGAATGCTCAGTTAAGGATACCTCCATCTGTGAGTCTGTTACATAGTTCAGCTGGAACTGTGCTATATTAAGTATTTACATCGCTATCTGAAGCTTGCTTCTATCAGTGATGGTCCAGCTGCTCTTTAGCATGGTGTAATGAAAAGAATGTGGAGACTTCAGCCCAGTACATCGCCCTGTCCTTGGTTCTAAATGCCTTTGTCACCTCTCTGATGGACAGGAGGAGCTCTGATCTATTTAAGCACAAGATCTTCACAGAATTCTGCAAAATGAAAAGTTCTGTACATCCCTTATAATTTCTGTATATGAACACATCACCTCAGGTTCAGGATCTGACAGGTTTTCCAATATTAGAAGCATTTTTAAGGCTCCTGCATCAAGACTGGTGTAAGACCTTGTGTAAATTGAAGAACAGATATAATCTTGCAGAGATCCCTTTAGAAGTGTTTACATTATGCATTTCTGTTTCCTGTCTGTAGTGTGAGATGGGTGCGTAACTTAGAAAAAAAAATTGTGTGCAAGAGTACCAAGAGAAAGTGAAATTCTCTACTTAAAGTGCTAGAACCCCAGTGTTGATGACAGGTAATGTGGATTTTGCCTTCTAGAAGCAAAACTTAACATACCTCTACAGGGGCTAGGACTTGTCAGTTGCTGATACCATCAAGTGTAGGCTTTACCTTGGTGTTAAATAGGGCATTCCATACAGCATAGGTGTAAAATGGCATCAAATCCAGAGAGCAGAGTCTTGCAGGGAGCACTTTCTGACATGCAGGTTGCCTGACACTGGCATTAACTCTGTCCTAGCCAGACCCAGTTCAGCAGTGGTTACAGAGGAGCTCTGAACTATAAAGAGGGCTCTGAGTTAGCTTATTCTTTTCCTGGTTTGCATAAAGAAGACAATTTTGCCGGTCAAGACAGGTGCAGTGTGCTTACTCTGTAGCAAACTTAAATTGCAAGGTTATTAAGTCCTTTTCAGCCTCAAGTATCTACAGACCATTTAATTACAAGGTTAGTGATCTACAGTAGAAGAGAGTTTGGGGAGCTTATGAGGTAAAACAGTATCTGATTACGCAGTAGATCATGGTTTATTTGGACTTCTGCTTCAGAATGTGGACTACAAGGTGATACAGTCTGGACCTTCCTACTTAATAATTTATCAGACTACAAATTCTGCAGACTACAAGTTTTGTTACCATTAACTTCTGCTGTTCAGAGTTCTCAGCTGCCTGACAATTGAGAACACAAAAAACTAAAACCAGTGTAATGACAGTAAATTTACAGTTAAGTGGTGATGTTTTCAAAGGGTTATCTTTCCCATTTAAACCCAAAGGAAGTAGCCAGGTTTGTTCAAGTAGTTGTTGTCTTGGTCACTTTGGTCCTTTGAAGATCTGACAACATACAAAACAGTGGCAGCCTCTAGGTACCAGGTATGGTCCTCTTTTTCTGATTGTGAGAGCAGAAGCAGAACCCTACTACAGTGTGTGAATCAACTTCAATCCTTGAAACTGTAGAGGTGTAGAGTAAGTTTGTGATTGTGGCAGAATTTAAGTGCTATCTTCTAGGAACCCAAGTGAAAAGATTAAGTTAAATGAATCATATTGTGTCATCTTACTTGATATCGCCAGAGGCTGCTAAAAGGTCTTTGCTTATTTAATGTTTATCTACTTCAGAAAATAATTAATGTCCAACCAGTAAGGAAACCTGGTCTGTGTGAGAGTGGGGATAGCAGCTGCGAAGGGGCCTTGGTCCCAGCTCAGGTGGTGCAAGTGTGAATGCCAGAGTGGCTCCTGGATGGTCAGACGGAAGTTTCCTTAACACTGCTCTAAGGGTTGTACCTGCAGGTGCTGCTGTGCTGTTCAGAGCCCAATGAACCAAAGGGGAGCTATAGCCATCCTATTATATTTAACTGGTATAAAGTGTCCTTGTGTTATTGAATTTTCAGCATCCAAATGATGATGGAAATTTTCCAACCAGATGTGCTTTCTCCAGGGTCCTTGCAGATGTTTGTAATTAACGTGACGGTGCCTGAACAACTTCGTCGCAATTCCATGGCAATTCTCCCGGTGCTCAGGAGTCTAAGAGTTTAGGCTTGACTTGCTCAGACTCGTATTTTTCTTATTTCAGTAATATTAACACAAACCCTGTAGCCTGTCTAGCAATGTGGACAGAGCACAAATAACAAACAGTTTGTGTTTTTAAAAAGCCTTACATATCCAACGAAGGAAAAACAATCAATGACCATTTAGGTGCTTCTGACTGAACAAGATGTCTTTAAATTAAAGTCTCACATCTCATATGAGACTTTAAAACAAGAACAATCTGATTTCCTAATTTAGCCACTGAAGAGCAAAAAAAGAAGTTTGAGTTGTTTGGCCAGGTGACATGTGTGCTTCCACCAGGGGTCTTCAGCAGGGGAGCATTTTTTCTTTTGGGACCTGTCACAGTGAACAATCTGCCTTTAGGGGAGCAGAAAGATGGGAGAAAATGAAAATACTCAATTGGTGACCCTGTAATTAAGCAGCAGTTGGTGATAATTTTCAGATTTTTTTCTTGGTTCAAAGAACTCACTAGTTTTAGAATGAATTGATAGTGCAGCGATTGGAGCACAGTCACACAGCTGGAGGTACTGCGAGTAGAATTGGGGCAGCTGGTGTTAGACCAGCGTCATCTGTGTCACTGTTAACCATAACCAGATCTAATTGCACATAATCACTGAAAAGATACTCTCATTTCTCTTTCTTCCTATCCACACTGCTTCAAATTCTTGCTTTCATAAATTGTAGGGTCTGCTCAGCCCCAGTTCATTTAATTCAGCACATTGATCAGATGGATCAAGAAGGGTCAGAATTTAGCACAGGGCTAGACATTCCCATGACAAAGACTGAAATTATACTCTGCTTTCATCCTGATGTAATAAGACATGCTTCTCATCCTAATTCTAGGATGGCAACAAATTTTGTTGTTGATCTTTGCTTATTTTGTCAAGGGTGGGCGTGGTGTTATCTGCCTCTTTAGAAGGACCTGAATAAACTGTATGTATTAGTATTAGGAATTAAAAGCCTCTTGGACCTGCTACTTATCTGAGCCACAAAAGGGGAGCTGCCAAGTTGCTCTCATAATTATCAAAAAGCTAGATCTTGTATGGAAATAAGAGCCAGAGTGATTAAGGATTCATTTGCAAAGTAGGCGAAGATTACAAACTTGTTTGTTTTCTCACACCTGCTCTCCACTTCAGCAGTACAATAAAGCAAGGCATAGTTAATGCACTTTTCCCCAAAATGGATAATGCACTCAAGGGAATATGATCAGCTGAGGCTTTGGAGATCACACCACCATTTGCCCAATTATACCTAATGACAACACATTGTTCCAGCAAAATGTGTCTATTGTTTGGTAGGTTACATTTCCTTTCAGCCTATTGATCCAGTAGTACTTCATGTAGAACAGACTTCTTTGTTGGCAAGTCAGGTTTATGAGAGCAGAAAAATCTTTTATATTACATTTTAAACATCTGACCAAGCCAGTGAGAGGAAAAGCTTCTTTTATGGAGCATGACAAAATTTTGATTTTTGTAAAACAAAGCAATAAACTGAATGTCTGTATGGTTTGGGCTATAAAGATAGTTCATGTTCTGTGTTCACTATTTCTTTGTGTACTTTCTGCTTTGATGTCATAAAGCATCTTAAACTATGTCTGCATTACATAGCACTTAGAGTAAATGATCGCTTTAATCTTGTGCTCCAAGTAGGTATATACTCACTTCATTACAGAAAATGAGATGTTTGCTCAGCAAAGCTGCAGCATCATGAAGCTCAAGGCATATTTACCTTTTTTTTTCTTTTTTTTTTTTTTCTTTTTGAAGTGGAAGGTCTTGAAGAAAGCTGGTGAAATTATGTATCCCTGACTAAAACATTTAAAACATTTTTGTGTCTGCTGTGAGCGTTCATGATGACAAGTACAGGCTGATGAGTAAGGGCAGAGTTGGATTCTGACTGCTCTCACAAATTGTCTCTCTAGTAATTTTTTTAATAGTTGTAAACTGCAACAAAAGAAATAGTTTTTTCAAATGCAGAACTATATCATGGTAGCTCACTACCATCATTCAGCTCTTTCTAGTTGGATTACTGCTGTGTCTCCAGACCCTTTGGAGTTTAGTCTTTAGAATTTTCAACCTCATCATTATTGCTGTCCTTCCTTCCAGCATTTCTCCTGAAGTGCTCTCTGTATGCTGGCCTTCTTCTTGTAAGAACCTCCAATTTTGTTCTCACAAGGGTTCTTACCAGTAAATTGAGCTGGGAGAGTATACATGGGCTTTGTACTCCCCTTGTGAAGCCTGAAAGCACTGAGTCTGAGAAATGCAGCTGCATGGACTGCTCACTGCTTGAATCCATTTTGTTTCCTTCACATTATCTGTATGCATCCTCAGAAGGATGGCAAACCTGGCAGTTTTTACTTACAGGAAAACATGTTTCTTCTCTCCCAGTATATGAGAACTGGGAGTTTAGCATTCAGTGTCACAAAGAGAAACTCATTATCCCACCAAATCACTCCTCCCAAGCTGTCTGTCTGAGTACTGATCCTTTGTTCTTAAGTAAACCCTGCAGTTAATCATAATTATTATGAGACATCTCATTCCAGTGTCTGGATCAATAATGTCTTTGATGGCTTCCTGCAGTGTTTTCCTGTCATTCCTTGGGACGTCTGTGTCACCTATTGTTCTTCCAGATCCCAATGCAATAGCCTGCTGCAGTGGTGAGAATGCTGTCAGCCCCTTCCCACTCACTTAGGGCTCAGCCAGGAGGATATGGATGAGGCCTTGGATGAGAGTGTTTGTAATCAATGTCCATGTGAACTCCACACTTTCCCCTCACACTGAGGCTGGGAGATTTCCCTCCCATTTCACAGTAGTCAGGCCTAATGCCCCTCCCTCCTCCCCTTTTTTGCAATTCAGTGTTACAAGCTTAGCTCCTCGTATAACCTCTATATGGACATGAAGTGTGAGGCAGGACAGACACATAGGTGGCAAGAGCAGCTGCTGACAGGAACGTGCAAACAGGCAGGGAAGCTCCTGTGGTCCCTCCAAGGATAAACAGTCACTCTGAGTGATGCAGTGCTGTTGGATACTTTTACAGGCATTCAGACTAATGAGTGGTGTGTTAGCATTTGGTTAATTGCCAGTGGTGAAGATGTAGCCGAGTACTGCATTAGAGGGGCAGTATGAACTCCCAGGAACAGCAGAAGGAGCAGTGTCTGCCCACTCCTTTCCATGGTAGAGGGACACCATATGGCTACATTAGACACATGCTGTCATTTATTTCACCTGCAGATCCAGACCACGTGGGATCCTGAAACCTCTGCTATGACGCAGTAGTGCTGTGTGCCTGCCCCACTTGTTCAACAGTGCCCTGCTACCAAAGGTTTCAGTAGTTCCCCACTTCCTCAGTTCAGGCATCCTTCCCATTTTGCACAACAGAAGGATTAAACCATATCTCTCTTGATTCTCAGACAGGAGATCAACAAAGTTTGAGTTTTGAGGTTTTCTACAGGAAATAATACTTGTGTCAAGTTAAAGTGCAGGTGACGGGCCAGTAATAAACAGTAAAGGGCCAGTATGAAAGTTTACCCCGGACACTGGATATGAAACAGGTGTCTCAGCCCTAATGTGAGTGTGCCCTGTCCCTGAAGCTATCGGTATGTGCAGTCTGCCCGAGTGTGTGTGTGTGTGTCCGTAACACCTACTGCTAGTACCGCTCAGTCCCAGCCCGATCCTTGCCCGCTCCCAGCTCAGCTCACCTAGCAGAGGCGCTGCTGCCCCCTGCCGGACGGACCTGCCACCGCGGGGCCGCGCGTGAGGGGTGCGGGATGCGGGATGAGGGAAACACAGCATGGTTTGGGTTGGAAGGGACCTGAAAGACCATCCACTTCCACTCCACTATATCAGGTTGCTCCAAGCCCCGTCCAGCCTGGCCTTGGACACTTCCAGGGCTGGGGCCGGGCCCAGCGGGGAGGGGCTGCGGGAGACGGAAAAGGTGAATAGAGAAAAACCGTGTCTGGAGGGGCAAGGAGTCCCCTCCGCCCCCCTCCCCACCACCCCACCGCAGCACAGAGACCGAGAGCTGCCCCGACCGCCCTCCGCGGGTGGGACCGGGCCAGGTAAAGCAGAAGCCCCCAGGAGCAGGAATAGGAACGGGGGCTGGGCCGGAAGAGGAGAACGAGAACGGGAGCGGGAACGGGAGCGGAAACGGGAACGGGAGCAGGCGCGACACCGCCCAGCCCGCACGTGACCGCGGCAGGGCTGCTAAGGCNTCCACAGGTGACGCCACCGCACGCGCCCGGCCCTGCCCCTCGCGCGACGTCACGCGGCCGGGCCGGGCGGTGGCGGCGCGCGGGGATGGAGCGGCCGCCGCTCGGCCGGTGAGTGACCGACGGACCGCGGGCTCGGGAGCGGAGAGAGAACGGGATCGGGAACGGGGCGGGAGAACACCCGGAACCGCGGGACGGGGCGAGGGGACCCCGCTGGACGGGCCCTGGGTGCGCCCATCGCCAGCGCCTCACCCGTCCCCAGATCCGCTGCTCGGCCGCAGTCTCTCGCCGCCCCCGCTCCTGCGGCCGGTTTAGGACCCTGTGGCCGAGCCGCGGCCCCACCGGCCCGCTCTCCCCGTTCCGGGCCGTCTTCCGGGACTCAAGGCCCGGGCTGCGCGAGGCGATGTCCGGCCCGGCGGTGGCGAGCGGAGCCCGCGGCCCCTGCCGTGGCTCCCGCGATCGCCCCGGTCTCCGCGACCCCCACAGCCCCTCTGTCCCCTCCGGGGGGCGGCCCCACGCACGTGTGGCCGGTGCTGGGAGCTCGCGAGACACCGCCACGGCCCTCGCGTTGGTTTAGGGGTGGCTGAGGCGTTCGCTTCACTGATTTCTGCTCCTGTTGGCTGTCTTTGATGAGATCGTTAAGACACAAATTATTTCATGGCGAGCTCAAATTTTGCCGGCTTAAAAGCAGATTGTCAGTGACAGGCCTTTAAAGAAGTAGAGGTGTAAAGCAGCAGCTTCGAAGCTTTACAAGTGCCAAAATTCACGAGACTTGGAGCTGACACGGTGTGTGTGACTTGTGTGCAGCTGCTGTCACTGGCGACACAGAAGTACCTAGTGTGCATTAGTGACAAGTGCGGTGGCCAGCAAAACTCCCGTGGTGGGTGGAGGCATTGCTTTCACTAAAAAACTCTATCAATAGGGAAACTTAATGAGGCTTCTTGGTGGGTAGGAGTTGTAAAGGTCTGAACTGAATGTACAAAGATCTGAGTGGAAGCCTAGGGGAAGAGGAGAAAGAGGAGGGTAATGTGACTACCACTGCATCAGTAAACGGTGTTCATCACCCACAAACCTTAAAATCAGGTGTTTCTGCAAGTCGGAAGACCTTAGTAGCAGTCCAGGCCATTGGTGTGGTCAGTGAAGTAGTGATGCCTTGATCTGAGCCAGTGACACTGGGTTCTCCTCAGCCCGGGGAGCGAGTGCTGCTGTCCCTGATGCTCACCACTGACTCTGTCTTACTCAGGATTAACACGTGGCGGGTGACTCCATGTTTGATCACAGGACGATTCTTTTCTTAGGGTAAATTCTTTGTCCATCTGAAGTGTCTAGAGGCAAGGAAAGCCCAGTGAGTAGGTGTACTCACTGGAAGGGCTGTTTCTGTCTTGGTGCCAGGTGGACTCTTCCTTCTCTTGTCTGGGGGCAATGGAGCTCCCCAGCTTGCACGACTTGCACTGCTCAGCAACTCTGCAGCCACACAGGGTTCTGGTGCCAAATGAATACATTTGTTGGAGCTTTGTATCCACTGTATCCAGTTCTGCTGCCTGATAAACCCACCCAGCTGGTCTGGAAGCCATCCAAAATATGGAAACAAACTGAAGATGTAGGAAGATCTACTTTGTGTGGAATTTGCTTTAGAAAGAAATTGGAACTTCAGATTCCATAAAGTTTGGGGTTTCCCCCCTCCGTTTACCACATAAAAGTTGCTGAGTTTGGTTTTCTAAGCAGTTCTGTGTCTTGGTTTGGGCTGTCTCGCATCTTATTTAATCATAGCTGAAGGTCCTGTAATTAAAACCTATCTCTAATTCAGATACAAAATAGAAATCAATAGAAGTCTACAGGTATTGTTTCTGTGCGTTTAGAGAGGTACGTTCTGCAGGAAATGGGTTGTATCTAGCAAGTCAGCTCTTCCACTGCTTGGGTGAACGGCCTGTGCCTGACTGTGAGCCGCAACTGTGGCTGCACTGGAGTCAGGAAAACCTTGTTTTAGTGTCTCCTCTGGTCTTTCTGAGAATTGTTTTTGAACCATTCAAAAACACTTGGTATGATAATATTTTGGGCTTGGTTTCTAGGAATTTCTGCTTAGAGCTCTGGGGAAAGAGTCTTCCTTCTCTGCTGGCTTACCCAGCACATACAGTGGTGTGGTGTGTTCTCCTCAGGTGGTTTGATAGCTGTCTGCCAGTGAGAGCTGGGCTTTGGCACCTGGATTCACTGAGTGCAAGGTGTTTCTCAGGTGAGCTGGCCAGTTGGCTGCCTCTTGATTGACCTGGAGTCTCCTCAGCCCTGAAATACAGGGAGTGGTTTTCGCTGTGCCTGTCCCCTAAGGCCTGGTGAAGGCTGGTTGGTGTGGTGCACTGGAGGCTGCTTGGCACAGAGGTTGTGTGCTCTCCGTAAGGGCTGGAGCTCACAGGGACTTGTGTTGCCTCTCTGGGGCCAGGAGCAGGCCGGTGTCTCAATAGCAAGACTTGTTGAAGTGGTTTGTAGGCAATGAGCCGTGGGTGGCCCAGATGACATCCAGAGGTCCCTTCCAATGCCAGCAAATCTGTGAGCTCTGACACAATGTTTCCTAGAGGATAAACCGGTGTCTGTGGGAAGACTGAAGATGGCTGAATGAAATGGAATGTGAAGGTGACAGGCTAGATGTGCATTGTCTGCACTTCTAGAAACTGAGTATTCTGCTATGATTAAATACTTAAAATACTTAACTCCCCTAAGCAGTTGAGACCCTGTATATTGTCACAGCACAATGAGCTGATTCTTTGGGCTTGAATTTAAGCTCTAAATTCTCAAAATTGTTCTTCTAGCCAAGTGTTTTAAGGAAAAAGGGAAGAAGGAAACAAGCAATTGTGTGGAGTTAAATATGTTCTTGCAAAATGTAATGTCTTCATACTTTCAGAAGCATTTTATGGTAATGCAGATCTGGTTGACCTGTTTTATTTATAGAGAAGAATCCTACTCATGTACCAAAAGTACAAAACACTTCTATCAACATAAGATTGAGAACTTTGTTTTGGGTGCTAGATCTGACACACCATGTGAAATGCAAACACAGAAAAGGAGGTCTCTGCCCCAAAAAAGTTTGTTTTATTAACTTAAATCCAAACCTGAGAAGTTCAGAAGTTTGCTAACACTCCTAAATGTTTTTGCCATGCAGGTATCCCCCGAGTATATACCTTATGTGCACGCTGTGTTGGTCCTTGTTTTGGACAGCAGCTTAATTCTTTAGTCTGACACTGGTCACACAAGCACTCCTGTGTGAAAATATCCAGTGAACATCAAGGCATTTGGTGAGCTGGGAAGGTTTGTCTGAATCAGGGCAGTCTGTGATGTGGTATAGGGTTGCATGTTCTGATATGATCAAACATTTGAGTGACTTCAGAGGCTGCTTCTGATTTTAAATGCGTCAAAGCTAGCAGAAACCCAGTATTTCAAATGAGTTAATTATTTTCTCTGAAGGGGACTCTGAATGTGTGTGCTGTTTAATTGTTTATCAGGTATTAATGGTGTTTCTTATTATGCTTGTTAATTTTGGCAGGTCTTTCTCCTCTACAAAGAAGCTTTGTTGGCAAGATTTACTCTGAAAATGACCTACAGTACTGACTGCAGATGTCTGCAAATGTAGAAGCTGATAAATCATATCTTCTTCCCTCCCCTGACTTTCCTGTTTCCTGTGGAATTTATACTTCTAAATTTTTTTAAAGCTAGACGTCTGTTGATGACATTTGGATTACAACTGTGAGCATATCTATGCAAAGAGACGAGCTACCCTGAGCACTTTTGAGGTATGTATGCCTGCTATGACTTAGAACATGGAAAGGAAAGGCCATCTGATTAGGGCAAAGAGAGCTCTAGGTGTACATATTCTAGATTTAGGCTGATGTGCACCATTTTGCATGGTTTTAGCAGTAGAATGTACATGTACGCAGTGAGGCTGTAGGAGCACCAGAATACCCAGCTGGCATTGTATGGAGGGTGACCTTAGGTGAACCTGCCGTGGGAGTACTCAAAAGATTCTCTTGAGAAAAGCTATATTCACTGCTCACCCATTCAGTTCCTAAATACCACCATGGTCTGCAGAAGTTTTCTTCTTCAAAGTATGACAGACATGTAGTAGTTGCTGAAATGCCCCTGGGCGGCCATGGTAGTTGCTCTATTTGCTTAGATAAAGCACTCACATGAAGTTACAGAGTACTTGCCTTGAGTTGGGAGGCATCTGGAACGAAGGTTAGGAAAGAAGGATATTTTGCTTGCCTTCCTGTGCACAGCTGCTGGCGCAGTGGTCTCTGCTCCCAGAAGGGAGCAGTCTCATAAGACAATATGCCTGTGATGTACAAGAGTAGCAGAGCTGGCTGGGATTTGCCTCGTTGCTGTGCAGGTTTGTCCCACCCAGGTAACAAGAGATGGACAACCTTGGCTGTTTCCGTAGCACAGAGTCACCAGCATGCACAGTTGTTTTTTCTTGGAGGCTTTTAGCTGTCCATACATATTCTAAACCTGGAATGAGGAAGCTTGCTAACTGCCTCTATATGGGCTTGGAGAAACCCAGTGTGCACTGATAACATCTATTCCTTCTGTAAACTGCTTGGACACGGTTATCCCTTCTGTGATGTAGATGTCAGCGTTCCAGGGCAGTGGTGGTCTTGTCAGTTAATGGTGGGTTACAGTGAAAGGCAGCCAAACACACACCTCTCTGGCTTCCAGAAGAGACATTCATTAGTGGATTTTGTTTAAAAAGGAAAACTAATTGTGCTGAAAGTAGCTACCTGACTGAATCATTCATCATGCCACATTGCTGTACAGAATGTATTTAGCACACAACACATGAGCTTTTGTTGATAAGCTCCAGTGATTCAGGCTGAGATGGTACTGGAGGGACACAGATCTGACCTACCTCCCTGTCTGGCTTAAAAGAGCCCGATGGTGTTCCTGTAACAGGAAGGCAGAATGGGCCATGTTGGCGGTGCTAGTGTGCACTGTGATGGGCAGCGAAGTGCTGTGGGTGGAAGGGAATCCCTTACATGGGATCCTGCAAGCAGAGCTGGGGCCAGGCATTGGCATCTTGGTGAGATTCTCAGTTACAAGTGGGTAGAAGTTGGTGCAGCACACTTTAAATGTGTTTCTCAGTCTGCCTGGGCAGTGTTATTTGGCTGTGGCAGTGTGCTAAAGTAGCATTGGGCAGAAAGGAGGAGCATTGTTTCCTGTAAGCTGCTTTCATGGAAACTGTAGGAACATACCAGGAGTGAAGTAGTTTGCTGAAGTGCATTTTTTTGTTGTTGTTGTATGTAAATAAGTTATGATCTCTGTAATCCTATCAGTTAGTGGGGCACATTTCCCCAAAAAGCTGCCATTCTGTGAAAACAGAACCATTCCTGCAGTGTCTCTGAATACCTGTAAGAATACATAGATTACGTGTCTCACTGAGTATATATTCACAGAGTATTAGTCTTTATTTCCTTAACTGTAAGATCATGTTGATCCACCTTTGTAAAACATTCAGATTAATGAAAAACATAAATGTTCCAGTTTAATTATTCAAACTCATATAACCAAAAGTGAATACTAAAGTGTGGAGTAACAAGGAGATTGAGTATAATATAAAATTTTCTTTTGATTTAAAGAAGTGGTCTGGAAGGTGAAATTGTGTACATTAGAGAATGTTGCATTAAAACTGTTCTACAGCTTGTCTAGAAAGTTCAAAGAACGTCAAGGGACGCTGCAGTGTTGAGATGAATGGTACTGCCGTTGATTCAGCTGGTGGGATGGGTTATGACAAGAAGTTTTCAGGTACCTACTTACAGTTTCTTTAGGCATAAATTTGGCAAATTTCAGTATATTTTGGATTTATGTGAGCTGATGGTGCCCTTAACAAATCCCATAGTGGCCTTTGTATTGAAGCTGTTGGCTGTTATTTTCCTTGGAAGCCAGTTGCCGTGGTGATTATCCTGAGGGCAAATAAATGTGTTTTTCATGATTCCCAGTTATACTGGTTTTGAGCAAAAGGACTGTGGCCTTTTCTGGGATCACTGGAAGTGCTACACTAGTAGCACTCCATGTTTGTAAATCACTGCCCACTGAAAAAGCATGTCATGCTTTAGTGGGTCATGGTCATAAGGGGTGGTGTCACTTGTCTGTGAGAAGCAGTGAGTGACCTTGCCATGATCCTGAGGTTGAATAGCAGTTAAAATCGGAGAAATGAACACACAGGAAGTTGGTGTCAGAATCTGTTAAGACTGAACTTTGCCCATTCAGGCCAGTGATGGCTGACTGACTAGTAAGGCAAAAACTTTGTTGGTGAAAGCCAGTCCCTTCAAGGTGCGTGGGGCTGTGGTGCTTTCCTGTGCTGGCTTTCAGTTGGGGTAGCCTCTACCTCTGGTTGCTATTGATTTATATTAAATGCTTTGTGGAGGAAGATATTCTCTATATGTGAGCCTTTGCATAACAGAAGAACTTGCTTAGTTTGCATTGGATACCTGTGAGAAGTTTGACTGCTTGGACTGCAGAGCATCCTGTGGTAAGAGGAGCAGAGGGGGAGCCTGTATCAGTGGCTGCTTGCTGCTTTGCGGAGCAGTTCCCATGCTGGTCATGCTTTTGCTGTGGGAGTTAGTTCTGAGCTGGTTTGTTGTGCTGAAAGTTTTGGTTCTGGTTTACCGAAGTTCTTTAAATGCTTCAGGTGCAAGTCCAGTCTGTAGGAGCAGTACTGGGTCCAGTACTGTACAATTTCTTTATTAATAACATATTAATAGGGCCAGGTGAAGAGTTTTGTAGGTGGTGCAAGATGGGAAGTTGATAGATCTGGTGATTGTGTAGCCATTCAGAGGCACCTGGATAGGCTTGAGGAATAGGCAGGCAGGAACCTCATGAGGTTTAACCAAGGGAAACAGGAAGCTCTGCACCTGGGGAGGACCCACCCTAGTGGGTGTAGCTAGTGTTCTGTAAACCACCCATGTACCTGTACTGAGGGCCTGACCAGCTGCAAAGCTTCTCTTCAGCAAGCAAATGGGTGTTCTGGCGGAAACCCAAGTTGCACAATGGCTGTGTAAGGGTCTTGGTTTTGGCTCTGATTATAAGCCTGCACCTTCACAGTGGTAGTTGAAATTCAGCCTTATTTCAAATAAGACTGCTCCCTTTTTGTGCTGCTTTGGGTAAGGATTTGTGGATTTTTTTATGTGGACTCTGCCATGAATGTGGGAGGAAACATTCTGATTTTGGCTGAGGTTTTAAATGCATAACTACTTGATTCCCATTGGCAACAAAATAGTCAAGCCCAATTTCTTTATACCAAATTACTGTCTCTGTGCAGCTGGATGTGGAGGTGGCTATTGAGGAGCAGCATATTTGTGAGTGGCTGCTTTGCTGTGCTGTGTTTGTGCAGTTTGTGTGTGCATCTCTAAAATGCATAATCAGATCTAATAGAAGAAAAGAACCGTAGAGGTGCATCAGTATTTTTATTGCGGAAGTCCAAAAAGGGAGCAAAGCAGAGAATTCACAAGTCCGTGTGACAGCAGTTGATGAATGGCTGACGTGAGTCCTGCTCCAAATGGTGTTGCTCTGAGGGCATAGGAGTTGTGGCTGTGCTGGGCTGGTTCCTTGCCATTTGATAGGAGGCCTGGCAGCGTGTGTGTACTGCAGGGCAGGTGACCGTGGCTCTGCTCACACAGTGTCTGTGGGAGACATGGGCCAAGCTGATGCTGTTCCTACCTGTTAGGGTACATACGAATGCAGTTCTATTGTTCCTTGTCCTCAATCTCTGCTTGAGCCTGCCTGGGACTGGGAGAAGTGGCTATAATGAGTCAAGTCAAAAACACCTTATGCATGTCTCCTGTTTCTGTTGACAGCTGATAGCAGGTTTTTAACACTGAGAGCAGGTAAGGAGGTGTAGATGGGGTAGTCTTTTACTGATAGGTCCTCGGAGCCTCCTGCAAGTGCTGACTGAAGGACTTCAAGCAGTGTTTGATGGGCAACCTGATCATCTTGTTTGTAGTCCTGCAGGGAGGAATGTGCTAATGCTTGATTAGAAAAGGCCATGTAAACAAACCAGTCCCAGATTAAAGCCACTACTGTTATACTAATACAATTTTTTAAGAGTTGCACTTATGTAAAAGCTCCCTAGACTAGCAGTCTTGAAGAAGGATCAGGAGGGAGAGTTTTCTTCTGAAGAGCAGGATGAAGCTGTCCGTGGTTGAGCAGCATAAATGGTCAGAGCATTAGTGATGACTATTGACTTCTGGTCAGAATTTCTGTCTTGCTGGATTTGTGTCACGTTTTAAACAATACTGGTAGAAAGAGATGGTTTTGAGTCATCACAGGGAGTATTTTACCACTCTGTGCAAGGTTACTTCTACTTTCTTTCACGAGTCATTGTAAATATGATACTTTCCAAAATTCAGGGCTAAAAGCACATGTTAAAATCACACATAGTGTGGGGTGTGGGTTGGTGGTAGATGATATCTTTCTTTACAAGCCTGCTAATTTAACTTGTTTTAACCTCCTTACAACTGCAAGCCTGGAATAAACCTTTCTTTCAGAACTAGAGTTGCTAAATCTTGCCAGCTTCTCTGCTGGCATTATCACAGATAATTCTGCTAGGAGTTAAAATGAGAGGCCATCTCTTCTTTTATTTGTATTGCTATCATGCTTAGAAGTCTCTCTTTAATGCCAGAAATACCTTTTGTCTTCCCTTGGAAGTGGAATCCTGTATTTCCACTCGGTTGTTTTCTTGTTCGTGACATTTGAGTCAGCTTTGACACACGGAAAGTGGCAGTGTCTCTTGGCAGACAGGCAGTGAGGAGATACGAGCAGTTTTGATCTCTCCCCTCCACCCCTTCCTCTCCTGAAAAGATCCTGCCAAAATGCTTGCCATGGCCTAGTATTGTTGCATTTTTCCAGAGACTAAAGAATCAAATCCCGATAATGCGAATAGGAAAAGTCAGTAGTAGGAGTGCAACTGACCACAAAAATATTTGAGATGCTTCAAGGAATCAAATCCATTCTTTTCTTTGTGGAAGACCCATCATTTTGAATATTTGCTTAACACTTCTTCAGTCTTTTCCTCTAGGCGAGGTAGTTTCTCTGTTTGCAAAATGCAGTATTTGAACTGTGGAAATGAAATCACTTGTATTCTGATGAATCTTTGCTGAAGCTCATGTGAGTTCCTGTTTCTGCAGCTGTTGTGACCATAGCATCAGATAGGAGGTTTTTGATATGACCATTTTGGAGTAATTGTGTAGCCTGTCTGTCTACTTCCTCTCTTTAACTTTATCCCAAAGTTGTTATAACTGGGTCTATGGTCAGATTCATCCTTCAGTCATGTCTTCCTTCAAATAAGAGTTAATTTTTTTTGGTATTGGTTCACATCACAGCCCTGGAAATATCTGTGCCTGCAAAAGCTAAAATGGGATGCCATGCTGTGGTTCTGAAACTGAGCCCCAGGGGACAAAAGAGGTTGGAAATTCCTTAAATTTCTATTTCTGTTGTACTTCTTGTATTGTGAAAGGACAGCTTCAGATCCCTGCTTGGACTGTAGCTGGAGATGTCCCTTCAGTGTTCTTCAGTGAAGCCCTGAGTTCAGAGCATGCACTTGACTGGTTTGTAGAACTTTTTTCCCTTTTGCAAAAAGCAGAGATGTTTTTGAGGACATGCTGCTGTTTGGTGTAGCTTCAACTTGGTTTTGAAGAAGAGTAGGTAAGGATGTAATTTCCTGAAACAGGCCACTAAATTAAGTGGAAGTGTCAACTGTCAGCCCTCCTGTGGCAGACCACACAGTTTTGAATTGCAGGTTTCCTCTTGAGCCTTGTAAAGCAGACTGTCTTTATAATAATTCTTCGTCCAGTTTGTTTTTCTTCTAAAATCCCTGCAGACTGTTTTTTAGTGTTATCTCCCAAGTTTTAAGTATATTCACAAAAAAATTCAAGAAAATGTATACGATGTATGTAATTGTCAATGTCAACTAATCAGAAGACTCTAGTTAAATCTTTCTTTAACATTCATTTAGCTTTCTTGAAGCACTGGTTTTATTAATTTGATGGAAAATAGCCTATATGTAGCCTTTGCCAGGAAGAAATATTTTTAAGTGGTTTGAGTAGGTTCCAGTTATATTGCTCTACACTGTTCATAAATGAATCTGAAGGTAGCAAGAGGACAAATCATGGAAATACAACATTAACCTTATAAGAGTAAATTTTAAGTTTGGTTCTCTGCTGTAGAAGTCTCACATAACCTTTTGGCAGCTTCTTGGTGCTTCTGTGGGGTTTTTTTTTTTTTTTTTTTTGCCTGAAAACTAGGGAAATAATAGTAATTCATTATAATGTAGGAGCATTCCAAGGGTAAATTCACAGACTGCTCACATGTTCTGGGAATATAAACCTAGAAATACTTTATGTAGCTAAGGAATTTATCAAGGATGAAGCTCTGCTAAGCTGTGGAACCAGCAGCATTGCCCCACAGTCAGATTCCGTGGCATACCAGCTCTAGATGCAGCAGTGCAGTTGGGAAAGGCTTCCGATAAATGGACAGGTCACCAATACAGCTGAGACATTTTGCTTTGGTTTTCATGTGAGGTTTTAACATACAGCAAACCCAGAATGATTATGTATTGGTACTTCTGCATGGTTAGTAATTTTGGAGAAGTCTTGATCTTTACTTTATAGCTTTGATTCAGACAACAGTGTAACCACTGAGTTACTGAATGTTCAGAGAGGGGTGGAAAAGATGTCAGTGGCAATTGTACTGCAAAGCAGCAGAACCATTTCTGAAAACCAGTCACTCAACTTTAAGCCACTTTGAGTTATTACTCAAATGAACATGGGAAATTGCTGGAGCCCTGGCATCTTCCTCTGCTTTCAGCATGTGGTGGTGGCCATAAATCCCAAGAGAAAATGCTCCTTCACAAGAACATCTTGATTAACTATAAGATCCAGTTTTAACTTCAGTCATATTTGTATCCCTTCAGTTATTTGAAAGAGTTTAAAATAGGACAGCTTCCAGGGGCACTTGCATGTCAATGGAAAAAATTGCTAAAAAAAATTTTAGAAGTTGAAATCATGCTCTCACTTTGTTGTTTATATATATATCTTCCCTCCCATTTCCAGAATTGTATCTCATATCCAATTTCTTTTGCAGTTCTGTTCAGTGGAGGGACTGATGTGGGTCAGCCATGCTAAAGGGCAAATGATGGAGGCAAGTACAAGTTTATCCTTTCACTGTTATCTGATGTTGGTTTTGCCAGTTTTTGCTTTTGAACTGTTTTGTTTCCCAGGGCTCCTGGGAAATAATTGCACAAATGAAGGACTGTATTAGAATGTTCTGGGATGTAATAACGTTATAACATCTACTCAGTTGGCTGTATATGGAATTGTGAATTTTGTTCCTGATGTAGTATATTCTTGTACAAATAAGAAATGTATGTTTTTGAACTTCATGCCATAAAGTACTGTTTTGTCCCAATAACAGAATAGAAAGGTGGTTGTAAGTAGAGAAAACAAAAGTGAGCACAAAAGTTGAATCCTAATGCAAATAAGTGTGCTAATTAATTCTGAGGATTCACAATTCTTCACACTTATGAGTATTCTTTTCCCCAAAAGTAAATACTAGAACAAATAAATAGTTGTCAGGATCTTCAGATGTGTAATTTGCAAAGCTCATTTCTGGTTCATAACAGACTCATCCTATGGAAATAGAAATAGGAGATGCTACAAAGCTCCCATTAGGAGCCTCTCAGAGGCCATATAATTTCAGAAATCTGCCCCAGAGTACACAGGGTGGCCGTGCCTTGTTTGTGAGTTCACTGTGGGCTGGTTTGTTTTGGGTTGGTTTGTAAATTGCCAGAGGGTTAATTTAAGCAGATAATGCATCGAACTCCAGTTAGACTGAAGTGGTGTTCTTTAAGACCAACAGCATTACCAGTGATTATATGGATAGAGAGCATGCAGGAGATCAAAGAGATCCTGGCTGGAGAGTATGGCGGTCGTCTTAGATATAAGAACTGCAGTTCTTCAGTGAGGCCTGACTGAAAATAAACGCTGAGTGAATTAGCTGAAATGAAAAAGGCAGTTATGGGTCAGCCGTCAGGTTTGTATTTTATATGCCAAATAATTTTGGGACTCTTGCTTTTTTAGATAGTGAGTTTTGTTCACTGAACCGTTTGGTCTGTTGGTTAAAAATGAGCATCTAGTTTTGCGATTTTTTGTCCCAAAATGTAAATTGAGTGGAGACCTGTAGTCCAACTTTCTGAAAAACCTGGTACCTGAGGGGAAAAGAGATTAAGAAAGAGCAAGCTCAAAAGTCAAAGCATACTACTAAACATAAAGGCACTTGAATTCATTTAAGCAAGTGATAAGTATGTAAGTATGTTGTTGGCACATTTTTTTTCTTCCACCACACAATTGCTGCATGAATGTGGGTAAATATACTTTTCTTGGATATAGTTTATAACTTTCCATTTAATGTGTTACTGATTAAACTGGCCAGTATATTTAGACTTAATGCTTACAGCATCTTCAAAGTACTGAGATAAAATCCTGCATGATTCCAATGTTCTGCTCTCTGTAAGTACTGAGTTTCTTCTTGCCTCCAACTGATAGCAGTGACACTTGAAAGAAAGAGAGAGAGAGAGGCAGCTCTTCTGATATTTTTGGATGGCAGTTTGGAAAGCATTTTGGAGTATCTGTTTAACCCATTGTGTCAGGCTTCAGATGCACAAAATCGAGAGCACTCCAGTTGTAAACTTAATGCATTATGTTTCTGCAGCTGTTTTAGCATAGAAGTGAAGACTCTCAAAACCCAAATATGCTGCATTTCAAATAATTCTTTTCTAAAACACAAACTGCTTTCTGCCAAGATTGAGGTAGACCTCTGTGAGCTGGTTTCTGTATTAATAGAAGCCTAATCAAAGTTTTCTCCTGCAGAAAACAGTGCTGAGCACACAGCTTCTGAGCATGTGATCTCATGGTGATGTAAAACTCCTTCAGTTACTGTGTCCTTCCTTCCTTCCTCCCTTCCTTCCCCATATCTTTGCTGACCTTCTCCCATAGTTTTTGCTATACAAGTACTGTGCTGCACTTTTCTATAACCCAGTCCTGTGTAAGCCCAGGGAATGACTTGGGTTGAGCTCTCCAAGAACAGCTGTGCAGTTCCTGTGCCAGAGGCTGAACTGCACATACCTGGAGCTGATTCCTTGCAGATTGGTTGCTTAATCTACTTTTCAAAAGGCATTCTTGTTTCCTCTGAGAGCTGTGGACAAGAGTATGCCAATTGAAAGCATTTCACTTGCCTGTTCTTGCTGGAAGACAGATATGCACATCTAGTTTCCAGTGCCATCAGTGAATGCTGGCTGTAATAAGCCATTTCTCACTATTTGGAAATGAATAACTCATTTGGAAATGTTCTGGTTTTTTGCATGTATTAAATACTGTTAAGTTGGGGTGTTAGTGTCAGATCATTGGCAGAATTAATTTTGCTCTTTGACAAAGTGACTAACATGCTCTTCAGAAGTTTAACCTCATGTTCTGCTAGATGTTATTATGGACATGTTCTGAATAAACAAAACCCCACTGGTTTTTCCTTGCTTCTCCCCCTTTTGAACAGCTTTTTTACCTTTCTTGCTTTCCTGTGCCTTCTGTGCTGGGCTTCTCCCCGCAGGCAATGAGTGACTTGTCTCACACAAGCTTGAGCTTCTTCGTACAGCCCAGATGCAACTAATGCCACGTGGAGGGGTGCTCCAAGGACTGATATATTTTATTTTGTTAACAGCATGTTTTGCGCATTGGATTTTTAACCCACTACTTGCTGCATGGATGGATAATAATGACTACTCTTTTGTTTAACATTAGATAAGCATGAGATCACCGTGGCACTGCTGCATGTGTAGTCACTCTTGAAGCAATTACACACCTAATTGGCTGGCAATCTTGGCATTTTCAAAATAAGCACAAGCCTTTTAAAGAAAGGGGACGTATTTATGTATGAATAGTCAAATAAACTTGTTGGGTGTCATCAATGGAGCCGTCTGGCACTGAACAGTTGTATGATGACCCTGATCCTGGAGGCAAATCCCAAGATCAAGAGACCAAAAAACAACATGAATCAGAGCAAAAATTATCCAAAATAACGCATAATGCTTTGGAGAACATTAATGTCATTGGTCAAGGCTTGAAGCACCTGTTCCAGCATCAGCGCAGGAGATCGTCTGTTTCTCCACATGATGTCCAGCAAGCTCAGGCTGAGCTGGAGCCTGAACTGGATTTGGAAAGCCAAAGCGTCTGTGCTGAAATTGATGGTGTCTCCACCCACCCCACAGCTCTGAACCGGGTGCTTCAGCAGATCAGAGTGCCACCCAAAATGAAGAGAGGGACCAGCCTGCACAGCAGGTGGGGCAAGGGAGATGCCCCGAAAGGAAGCCCGCAGATCAACAGAAGGTCTGCTCAGGATATTCAGTCGGGTCGGCCCAGATCATCATCCACTACAGATGCTCCCACAAACTTGTCTGTGATGGAGATTGCTTCTTCTATCTATGTAGGTGGAGAGGAGGCCGCAGCAGCAGCAGTAAGTTACTCAGATTTACCTTTGATCTTTATCATCTCCTTGTATGTTTTCTTAAGCCCTTTGGAATCTTGTTTTGAAATGCAGGTTTCTTTCAGCAAATTCAAATGGTGCTTCTTCAGTGGTGAAGCAAAGAGCTTAGAAGATGCAAGCATTAGTCATTTTCTCACATGGCAGGTGGCTGATTTTATATGTATTTGATCAGTGAAATGAGAGTTACTTTTGAAACACATTAGATTGTTTGGATGGCACACTACAGTCAAACAAGGAATGATGGGCCGAGTAGCAGCCAGAGTAGTCTTCCTTAGCAACTGTTAGTTAGTTCCTGCAACAAAACCTTCCATTTACCTAGATGGCTTTTTAAATTCCTCTCTCATTTTCTTGTGTATTTTATAAAAGCAAAGAATTCCAGTTCGAGTGGATGGTGCTGTTGGTCTTTTAGGCTGTGAGTGGCTCCACGTATGGGAACATGGGTTGCAGCCTGTGCAACTGTCCGACCCCTCAGTGCTGGGTTGCCTGTACGTGGTTTAGCTCAGCTTGGCTGCTCTGCTGATGAGGGATCACTGCTGTCTCCTTCAGTTTGTCCTGCCTGTGTGGTGAAAAGCATTCACTGAAAGGACAGTCTCTGTTCTGTGAAATGCTCTTGCGAAGTTGTGCATATCAGCTTATTGATGATATCAAGAAGCAGCGTTTGTCTTACCATTTCTCCCCTTTCCCAGATCAGTTTAGTTGAAGCATTCTTGGAGATTGATGGGGTTGTTTTGTTTGCTTTTTGAAAGACTAGCTTTCTGATTAGCTAATTTTAGCTTGTTCAGGACACTGGTTCAGAGAGTCTCCTGAAAAACAGCCCTTAATAACAAAGGGGCCTATAAAGGCTGGATATACTTTAAAAAGTTGTTTCCTCTTGCAAGAAACATTGAAAGAGTCTGCCTAGACCAGTATCTGAAGCTTTTGCTTCTTGCCAGCTGTTAAAACAACAGAGATAGTAATAAAGTAGTTTTGAAAAGCATGCACTCTCCTGGGCTGGTTAACTTTGCAGTTAAGCCATTGAGAGTCCTCAGAGACATAGTAGCTTCAGGTTTATTTGTGTACTGCCTCACTCTTCATCTCTCTCACCATCTTTGTTTCAGGAGAATTTTAGGGAAAATTGTTAGTTTTTTGAGCTTGTACCCAAATCCTGCAACAGAAGTTTATAAAGCAAGGTCTGGTTTGTTGATTTAAAACTGTAGTCCTTTTACTTCTTGTATGAGCAGGGAGATTGAACAGACCTAAGCATATTAGGTTAAGGTTATGGGAATATGGGAAAAGGCCTGGAGTGGCGTGTCTTTTCTCCCAACTATGCAGCTTGTCTAATGAAATGTTTGCCCAGATTGGTGGTTTCCAAAGTGGAGTGTGGGTAGGACAGGCCACTGGAGTAGGAAGGAAATACTTTTTGGTTTGTTTTGTCTTTATTTTCCTTTATCGTTTGTGTTTCTGTGTATGTTTTAAAATAAGAATATTGTATTAGTTGAGTAATACTTATATATAGTTTATAAAAAAGCATATATGTATTGGGAGGCCATGCTCAAAAATCTTGCACTGATTCAGTGTGCAAACAAAGTTTGGAAACTGCTAGGATCACTTGGCAGGAGTGACAGGAAAAATGAGGATTGTTAATCTGATAGCATTCTGCTACAGCATCTTGCAGGTTTGAGAACAAATTTAGGAGTCAGATTTTGGTATATAAAGGCCTGTGATTAGGTGAAGCAGCCACTTTTGCCCTGCAGCTGCCGTGTCTCTGGAGCAGCATGGGTATGGAGGAGTGGCTGGGAATGGGGTCTGGCCTCGCAGTCACTCACCCAGCAGGGAACATCCTCGGGGCTACTGGCTGTGCCCTCGGTGGCCCGAGGGAGAGGGGCTGTGCAGGCTTTCTCCTCTTTGTGTTGGACAGAGGAGAGAGGGGGACTGGAGTCTGAAAGAAGAAAACGAAATGAGGGAGGAAAGGCCACCTTTGGGGACTAATCCATCAGAGACCTCTTTGACCAGTTGTCCCTTGGTAGAGCTTAGGGAATTTCCAGCTGCTTTTTAATATTTGCACCATCTTGTGACAGACAATAACGATTTATACTGTAGGTCTAAAGTGACATGGCCAAGGAGATACTGCTATGGAGAATGAGACATAAAACGAGAGGGAGATGTGAGTTTCAATCCCGTGTACAGAAATCACATTGCACGTGCCTATTTTCTGTTACTACCTTTTGTTTTTTAGCAGGTAGTCAATAGGAGAGGGAAGAAAGATGGGCGGGAAAGTTGAATTCTTTCTTTTCCTGGAAAATGTTGGCAGCTCTGGGTGGTATACCCCATTTTCTCTCCCAAGAACAGGTAACAGCACTACCTCACAGTGTGGCACAAGGACTGGAAGAATTATTAAGTAGTTTAGTGCCATCTTCCAAAAAAGGGGATCTCTGTCCCCTCACTCCTTCAAGAGCCAGAAAGGTTAAGACTGCTGCAATATTGTTATACAATCTGCATAATGTTGGGAGCTATAAAAATCACATGAACTACCCTTGACTTAGTTTGCACAGGAAACATGAAGTAAAAATTGGAAAATACAAATGTTGGGTTTTTTTCACAGAGAAGGGCAGAATGTTGTCTGATATTCCATGAAAACTACTGTGTGTTTGCCATATTAACATAATATCTTGCTGTTATTTCAGTCTGAGATGTACTGTCTTGGCTACGGCATGTGTCTGTACATACTAGGTTTAAAGTATGTGGATGCCACTCGAATTTACAAATTAATGGGAGACAACTTGTAGGTTAAATGCAGATGGTTGTACAGCTTTAAATGATATATAGCAGCTTTTACTGAATTTTCGATATAGAGATGTAACGCATTTGTAAATGAGTTCCATGTAAATTTTAAATCACTGGTATGATTATTAGCAGAGCTTCTTAGTTTGTAATTTAGTGAAATGAGTAAAGCATAATGCAGTCTTTTGGTAAATCACCCTTATAACAGATGTCAGTGTTGTTTTCATTGGAGAAGCCAGCTTAGCATTCAGGCTGCCACACTGCTGGAATTTATGACTATAATGAGTTGTTGAGTTGCAAAAACTAACTCGTCATTCAACAATTTGTATTGGAAAATTAGTTACAACACACTTCAAATGAGAATCAGTAAAGAGCCAGGAAAAAACTGAAATCATTAGAGCAAGCTTAAAGTTTGGTGTAAATTCAAACTTTAAATACTGTCTTTAAGTTATGAAGTATCTGAAGTTGTATCACACAGTGTTACTTTAACCCTAAATTATCCTATTTTATTTAACCTCACTCAGACTAGATTACATAATGAAGCTTAAGAAATATAAATAATTTGTTTAAAGTATCTGGCAGATAATGCTCAGTCGTCAGGGTTGAGAGTCCTCTGGACTCCCAGATTCTACCAAGCCTGTATGGATTGTCTCTACATCTAACTTTCACTTAATTTTTTTTGTTGTTTTGTGCTCACTTTGTCAACACTTGGCCCATTTGTCTCCTTCAGCTTTTTGTGATGTTATTTTTTAAATAAATTTTTGACCTTTTCCTTTTGATAAAACCAGACCAATTTCACTTCCTTGGTTTTGGTGTTTGCTGTTGACAGTGAAGCTGCACTGACTCACCTTGCCTCAGCAGGCAGTATTTCCTTCAGAATTATTTAAGAATTTCTTAAATCCATCTATAATTAGAAAAATGTCACTGAGCTACAGCATTGATCCATCTGTTGTGAACATATGGGCTATACAAGCTACAAGGAACAGAGAAACAGAACATAGAATGGAAAAATTGTGATTTAATAATGACAAGAACTACATAACATAGGATTTGTAGTCAAGCAATATAACTGTTTTCTGATTCCTGTCTTCCATCACTGTTTGCTTTGCTGGTCCCTCCCTCCCCCTGTCATGGTACAGCTTGTTCCTGTTGGTGTTGGATGTGTCCCAGTGGTTCTGGGGCTCTTCTGCCCTGTCAGGTAACAGGTGTTGAACTGCACAGGGCTGTGCCCATGCCCTGATGTCACCTGCGTCACTGTGCTGGCTACTGCTCTTGTGGTGGAAATTCCTGCTCTGCTTTCCTTTCTTTATTTATTTTTCTCCCAGTATTCAGATTTAGGACTCTTAGGAAGAGTAATGAACATTTTGTTTGCTTCACATGCTCTGTACCTGCTCACTAGGACGTTTAAGTGGGAGGTGATGCGCTCAGTGAGGGAGCTGCAGGTACTGCACACCCTTGTGTGCCATGCAGCCTTAGAGTTTGTAAGATTTGACTGTGACTGCAGAAGGTTTTGCTATGAGTAGATGTAGGAAATCAGCAGACTTGGATTGCTGAGAAATTAGCCTTCAGTTATATTTTGTCAGAGGCCCATTTTATCAAAGCATTATTCTATGTGCTTTTGTGGGCTGCTGTGAAATTGTCAGTGCTTCTTATTGGAATGGCAGGAGCATTACCTGTTCCAGAACTGTTCGTCAGGCATGGATGAGCGGGAGCCCATGTGCTTCAGTCTAGCTTACTACTGAAGCTTAAGACCTGTTAAACACATCCAGACTATTTCCATATCTTCCATGTTTTGTGGAGTCAAGCCCTGAGCTTCATCCTTCTGTGTGAGGCTGCACAGTGATTTGAGTTCATGCTTGTTGCTGCCTACATAAAAGCTGTGTTGAGCTTGGCTAAGCTTGTGATTTATTTGCTTGTTGGGTTGGTCCTGCTCAATGCTGTTACATTTGCTTTTTAACAATAAGTGCTGTGTCTGAACAGTTTGGAAAAGGAAAAAAAACCCTTATCAGCCTAGCCATGTCCACGAGGTAAAGTGCAGAAGGAAATTTTGTAATTAAATTCCTTGGTATACTAAGAAACTCAGGATCCCCATGGGGCAGCTGTGGAAGGGCAGGGCTCAGAGCAGGGAAGCTCTCAGAGCTGGGTTCTCCAGCCTGCTCCTCAGGATCCCCTACTGCCTGCATTACATGCAGAGTGCTGTGTGTGAGGAAAAGATGCTAAACAGATATGGTATTGATATTAGTTTGTCTTGCCTCTGTTCTGTCTTGGACTGTTTAAACTTCTGAAAGCTCCTATCCCATCACCATTTTTTCACCCCTTTTTTTCCTGGTGTCTTTGTTCAGCTATGTGAACCAGATGGAAGTCATCTTTCTTCATGTGCTGAACACCGTTTTGTCGTTTATGTTGCATTTTTAAAAATAGCTGCAGCCAATGTCTGTCTTTCACTCCTGATCCGGAGTTTCTTGCATGTCAGATGTCTTCTTAGGCCTCACTCTTCCTTTTTCAGGAGCTTCCTCTTTCCCCAGCCTGCTTATTTCACATGGCAGGGTCAGTTTCCAGCTGCCTCCTGATGAGATACACCTACACTTTCCTTTTCATGTCTATAACCCCATTACACACACACAACTTTTCTCACAGAACACACTGCCAGAAAGCTTAGGAGGATGATCTCCTCAAAATGTTGTATTGTTAACTGAAGTGGGGAGTTGGGTTGTTTAGATGTTAGTGTTTTCTTTCCCCTGCCCTTGTTTTGTTTGTGGATATTGCAAAGTTTTGGAGACAAGAGTCTTTATTTCTTGTTTGTTCTGCAAAGCCACTGGGCCAAGGCTGGACCTTGGGTGCTGGATCAGGCTGAAGTAATGAGGTCACTGCATTGGCACTGGGGCTCGCAGAGGCAACAGAGCTGCCCGCTCAGGCTGTCAGAGAATTAGAGGTTCTCTTACCATACAATAAAAGCAAAATACAATCTCTGCTTTAAGCATTGCTTTATGTGAAGAACAGGGTTAAACCTGGAGCAGCTGTCAGAGTTTAGCAAGGGCTGGGATAGTTCCTTTCAGGTAAAGGTGGAAAACTCTGATGCTGTTGTAACTTTGCCTGTAAATAGGTTGACATTGTGTTAACTCATGTTTGTATGGTTCTGCAGAATAATGAGTTTTGGATGAGCCTGATTCTGTGGTGCTGAGGTCCTCCACTTCCAGTGGGAATTAAGGACATTGAGTACTTTGTGGTGTCAGGGAGAATAAATTCTTAATAATCCTTTGCACACAAAATGTTTTTAGTTTAGTATTGTTCCATTCTCTATTTTCTCAATTTGTTGTTGAAATAGAAGAGCAAAATGTTATCCCAAAACAACGGATCGGATTTTTCTGAACACCTCATTTACATATATTTGCATGTGTAATAATCCTGCCACATGTTGTTAGGCTTTGTATAGAAGCTGAGAAACGAGATTGTCATAGCACTGAAAATGTAATAATTGAAATCTTACTGAGATACTTCACTTGGTCTTTTATTTCAAGCAGTCTAAATATTTTTGCGTAGATCTTTTCTTGTAGAGGCAACCCACTGAGCTGAGAAAATCAGGACTGTGGTTGTTTGAAAATGATTAAGCCTGCACGGGTCTCGTTTGGGTCTCATGTACTTACAGAGCTTTTTGTGGGGTAATTGATTATGTGTCAAGACCAGAACAATATTGATGTTTGAGAGATATGTAATTACTGGTACTTTGGTGAGCGGTTGTGTCCACATGAACTTTTATCCATGCCTGCATCCCACATGCAAGACCCGGCACCTGGCCTTGTGGAACCTCATTCATTGGGATTTTTACTGCTAAGGTCCCTCTACGGTTTGCTGTCACCTGGGCATGACACCAGTGTTGGTGTTGGAGCATGGCTGTAGCGAGGTCAGGTTATCCAGTCCAGGTTCTGGACAGGGAATTGGTTTGGAATGTTTGGTGGAAGCCCTTGGCTGACACCTTCTGGCATCACTGAGAAGACAGACCAACCTGGATTAACTTAGTATAAAATTGTTTGGCGCATTTGCACCTTTTTGCCTCAATAGGCCCAGACATTTCCAGGTTGCCATTTGCTTGACTTAGGGCTACAGGAATAATGAGAGAAAGGATTTACTGCCCTGTGGTGGGATTCTCATAGAACAGCTTTTCAAAGCTCCACTCACTTCAGTCCTACTATATCCTGACAGAACTTCACATGTCCTCATCCACTTGTCAGTTTTGACAATAAGTTTTCATGAATATTTCAAATATCTTTGGATTGTGGTTATCAACTTAAATCTATATTTTGTTAATGTCCACATTTTAGAAAATGACTATGTATACTTTTGGCATAAGTTTATGGTCTTCAGCTTGCAGCTGCATCAATATTTTCCAGATGATGTCAGTCCCATGGGTATCAAAAACCTACCAGCAACAAGCTTGCTTTTCTTAATTACTTATAGTGACTCCTTTTAAGTGCTCACACTGGTCTGCACACTGCATGATAACAAACAGGACAGCAAGGTGCCATCCTTTCAGTATATGTAGCACAGTTGTGAAAGAATGAGCAGTATATCTCCAACTGTAAATAGTCTTAGTGATAACTTATTTTCCAGAAACTTTGCAAATTCTTCTGTCCTAAACACCATGCAGTACACCTGGGACAACCACCTGTGAAAAGGCAAAAGATAGAGTTTTTTATAACATTAAAACCATGTGGAAAGTCTACTGTGGATATGAACAGTATGTCCTGGATCTCTAAAAGATGACTTTGGCTTTAACCCATTTCCACAAAGAACAAGCAATCTTAGCACCATACTCCAGTGTTGGCTCTCCTGTTTAGCTTACATTGGTGGTGAGCATTTGGTAATTTCTTTTTTTTTGTAACTGATTGAAGTAAAACATTTTGTAGTTTTGGCTGTAAGGGACTGGAAATGCTAAAAATTATTTCACTTTCAGCATCTGCAGCTGAGTCGCCAATGTTTTTCACTGGTTTGCATCTTCCACAGTAGAATACCATCCAAGGTCATCCCCAAATCTTTCTTAGGACTGAGGTCAATTTCAATAAAATCGTGATTTTCAGCCATTGGCAAAGGGGCTGAGCCACCTTTGTCCCCATTGTCTTTAACTGTGGGGATGTCACCAAAGTTAATGTTTTGTTTGCCTGTTGTTCACTGTTTTTGATAGTTACTGTGCTAATATCAAATTCCATGGCAGCTCAAAAACATTTTAAGTAATTTCTAATTGTAGATTTTACTCTGATATATCTTTTATTTGTCATCCTTTTTGCAAAGTTGTCATGAGTGCTTTCTGAAACAGTTATGTAGAAATTCTAAGTGTAATTTAGTTGGAAATTAATGTTAAAATAATAAAACTTGGTCTTTTCCTTTGCAGTAGCCCATATAGGAAGTGGGTGGCAGAGAAGAGAGACGTTGAGTGGTACCATGACACTCTGCCAGGATCAGGCAGGGTTGTGGCACTGCTGGGTGTGTTTATCTGCCTTGTGCAGTTTGCAAGTGGAAGTCCTGAATAAAAGAGCTGCTCTAATCTCCCAGTTCCTAATGGTGTGCAGGAAGGAAGGATATTTTACTGGGACGTGTTCAAATATTTTACAACTGTGGGAATGCTGTGACGTTCCTGATGAGAAGTGGAAATCTGCTGTACTCAAGCAGCAAACTGGTGCTGCCCAGGAACAGAAATATGGTCCCTTAGAAAACAGAAGTAATTTTTTACTCTAAGCAGTGCTATGCCCATGTCCCACTTTTGGCCAGCACTGAATGTGGTCAGGACAGGTGAGTCTTACCCAAGGTAAGACTGCCTAAACTAAAGCAGACATGGAGGCCTGGGTTAGCAGTGTTCGGGACTGAGAGGCACAAAGCCGTGCTGATAGTGGCTGCAGCCCGTCAAGCAGCCAAGGTGCTGCAGTAGAGGGGCATAGGCTTCTCTTTTCCTCTCAGTCAACTTTATTTGTGAACTTGATGAGAATTTTCTTTGGAGGACACAGCATCTTTTAAATATGTGAGTTTCTGGTGATCCTTAAATGTGAAGGGCTTTGATATACCCCAAACCTGGAAGAGTTCATGGTCAGGTTGGATGGGGCTTGGAGCAACCTGGTCTAGTGGAAGGTGTCCCTACCCATGGTGGCAGAGTGGAATGAGATGATCTGTGAAATCCCAGCGCAGTCAGCAGCAGGAACAGGTGCTGGGGTGTTTTGGCAGAGGTGCGGGTGTGGCGTATGGAGCATTCTGGCGCAGGTGTGGCGGGTTCTGTGCTCCAGGCCGCCTCGTGGGAGCACGAGTTCGGTAACCCGGGAAGGAGAACTCAAACACTGTTTCCTACAGCAGCCCATACCCTGCTGCAAGCAGAGACCTGGGGCTCACTGTAATGAATCCAGAACACTGAGGTGTCTTTAAGTGTTTGATTTTGAAATATATATATAATAAGCGGAAAGGGTTGATCCTGGGAACATGTAGGTTTCAAGACATGACATTTTAATCTTCCAAACATTCTGCAGTAAGAAAATGTCTCTCCTGTTCATTATGTCAAAAGGTCCCTCTGTAAGAGGTTATCAGGAAGATGCCTTCCTGTTCATTTACATGTGTCAAGCATTAATGTAACTTTCATACATACATATTTCTTCTAGCTTTAGACGGTGCTAAAAGATTTTTTTAAAAAAACTGCTAAAAACTGTGAATTTGATATCCAAGTAAAAATCTGTAGATCTCCACGAGAAGAATATTAAAACAAATAATTCTATTCTTACTGAGCATTTTAAAAAAGAAAATTAGTTACAAGGTATTTTGTACCAAAGACAAATTCTAATTGTGTTTTGTGTTCTCATGAAAGGATATCAGGCAGAGGCACTAGTTCATTATGTCAAGTTCATTTTAAATTTGAAAATAAAATTTTGTGCCTTTTACTGAAATCTTGATTTTCTCCATCATGTTCCTGTATAAAAACAGAAGAATTCACCAGTTAAGCTATTACACAGGAACGAACTGCTGTAGGAAGGTAATATTAGTTTAAAAAAAGTGACAATAGCCCAGCAACAGGGGACTAAGGCAAAGAGCTGCGTGTGTTCAGAGCAGGATCCATTAATTAACTGTGAAGATCATAAGCATCAGTTTGGAAATGCTGAGTGTGAGGCCTTGGCTCCAGAGACAAAGGAGAATGTTGCTATCATCAATTCTGCTTATCTGGCAGTCCCATCTCAGTCTGATGTGGATTATATCCCAGCCAAGATGGCTCCATTCCTTATCTATATCTCTCTGACCCAGACTGTGAGCCACAGAAGCCTGGTGGGGAAGGGAGAGCTGAGTGTCTGTGGAGGAAATGAGGCACCCTGTGTCCCAGGTGCAGGACAGTGGATGTACCAGGTACCAGGTCCTCGGGACCTTGGACACCAAGCCAAGCAGGTGAGAAGCTGATTACCCAGAGCCATTGGTTTCTGCTGTCAGGCAGGATGGAAGCAGGGAGGTTTGGGTGCAGCAGATAAGGTGTCAGGGCCAACTGGCTGTCCTGGCTGCCCAGGCTCCAGCATTTTGCTCCAGTGCTGTGGTGGACTCCCACACTGCATCACTGACTGACTGCATGTGTGCGCACACTCTCGCACTCCCACGCAATCACACTGTTACACTCTCATTCTCATCTCACGCACACTTGCCCTGTTGGTCTCTGCAGCAGTAGGCATGTGAGCCTTCCTGGCGCACAGGCTGTTCAAGGTGGTGGTATGGATTTTCTGCAGTAGGAATTGAGCGGTGTGCATGAGGCTTCTGAATATAGCCAAACTGCAGAACAGGAAGTACTGACCCAGTTCAGGGAGGAGGAGGAGGATGCAGCTGCTAGATGCAGAATCCCCTGAGCATCTGGTGTCTCCTCTGCCAGTACAAGGTGGTGTTTCTAGTGTCCCAGTCCTTTAAGTTTTCTGTGCTGTCAGCTCTCTGTGATCATCACAAAACTGAGGCCTGGTAACTGGGTAATACTTTCTGTATATTTCAAAAAAAGGAGAGCATTCTGGAAAGGAGTCCAAGTTCTGGCAGGGAATACTTCCCCTGTACAGAACATGTCTGCGTTCAATACCCCTCAGTTACCCCAGACTGGCCAGAATGCTACCAAATCCTGCTCTCATTTCACAGCTGGGATTTCGGTGCTGAAGAATGCATCTATTGATGTTACTTTTGGATGACAGTTATAAAATAAACACCTCTGTTAAATCTTCTTGTAACTTTCCCTTCAAGGTCTATTTAAAGAACCACCCTGACCCTTCTCATAACCTTCCATGGCCCAACTGCAAATGTCTCCTCTATCTCTAGTGTCCAGATCACCTGATGACTTTAAAAATAGGCCAGAAACATTTTCTGTAACAAGGCAACTATTCTGGCCTAAGGCACCTTTGTTTTTCTACAAGACTATGCAATCATGCATGGCAGTGACCTGTACTTACCAAGTACCTGCCATTGGGAGGGATTTTGTATGGAGTCAATGCACAACTGACTCCTAACAGCCACATACACACCATAACCATATATACTGTGCCATCTGGGGCCCCAGATTTGTCATAGCTGAAGCATGCAATGGGATCCCTTATAGTCACTGTGCCAATACTTGCTACCCAGTGAAACTAAGGCCTGAGGAGAGTGCTAGTGAGCAGCACAGGTCTGGATAATCCAGCACTGATACTGAGTCAAGACTTACCAGGGGCATGCTCTGGCATGTGAGCTGTTCCTTATCCAGTAGTTTTGCTGACAGTTATTGAGAAACTATTTTCCTGTGTAGGTAAGGCCATGGCTATTTCAGTGTAGTGCAAAAAGGAAGCCCTACCTATTGCATGCAGGAGGCAATTACAAAATGAGTTGGAAATAAAATCCTAAGAAGTCCAAAGATAAAATGCTGGGACAGGACTACTTGAGAAATAGACTTGTTTCCAGAGATTTTGAGCTCCTCATTGTGTTTGGGGGTTTCGGTTTACCTCCTCCGTGTATGAACATCCTGGCAGCTGCCCGAGCCGATGCATTGGGAGCCAGCCCACTGTGCACAGCACAGGCTCGCACTGTGTGTCCTGGCTGCTGGACTCCTGCAGCCCCTCGGAGCAGTGCTGCAAACCGAGGTGAGAGCCCTGCAATCTCCCGTTCTACAAGATTGTACTGTGTCCCTCACTCACCAGTGCTGGGAGTGGAGGAAGAACACTTTCAGGATCCCAATGCCGCTCTTGTCGCGGCATTTGAAGAACTGCAAGTGTATCTGCTCTACCACACATCTTTATTGCATATTTGTGGCGGGGAGAGAGAAATACTTTCTTGAATTATTTTCTAGTGATTGCAGCGGGGTCTTCTGTGCTGATTGCTGGGGCAGAGTTGACACTCCCGTGCCACAGTGTGCGAAGGCAGTGGGAGCTGCGCGGGGCCCGCGTCCGGTGGGGCTTGGCGGGAGCGCTGGAACGCGGTCGCCCTTCCCAGGGGCCCCGGGGCGGGTGCAGCGCTCAGCAGAGCCCCGCAGGGCCGGGCCTTGCCGGCGACGGGGCGGTGCCGGGTGTGCCTGTATCCGCCCCCCGCAGCGGCAGGCGGGAGCGCCACGCCACGCCCTGCCTTGCCTTGCCCTGCCGTGCCCTGTCCTGTTCTGTACGGCCCGGCCTGGCCCGGCCCAGCGCCGGGCTCCTCGGGGCAGCGCTGGGCCAGGACACGGTGCCGGCCCTGGCGCCCGAGGATGCGC